>JAYRCH010000602.1:1200000-1577937 GCA_037179445.1 Phengaris alcon alcon | reverse complement strand
ACAAGCTTCAGATTAGGGTCAGTTCACACCGCGACGAGACGGGACGCGGTGTTACAATATTTCTACACAAGAAGATACACGTTTTATCACAAGAGTTTGAATGTCAAGTCAATCAAAGTCAATGGCGAAGGCGCCGCTCCTGCAATGAAACATGTATCTTTTTGTGTAGTGAATAAAATTCAATTTTGATTTGACTTCTTAAAATTGCACATGCACATACACATGAACTTATCGTCGCGGTGTGGAATGACCTTAATAAATTTTTGTCTGATCTATGGACTTTCCTGAAAAGCTCACTATACAGTATCTATATATATATATATCTCTACTAACTCCAGCAAAAATGTAGTGTAGCCAGGATTTACTGTCCGTAACTACCAAGAAAGTTTTAATACGGTCTCAAGGGTGCTCGAGCAAAGTAGAGAGAAACTCAGACATACCTGTATACAAATAAACACAATGGCAACAGTCAGGAACAGTATGAGGCCGACTATGACAATGCAAGTGGACACTGTGTCCACTGACTCATACGCCATGTCCTTTATACTCTTGTTGCAAATCGACATTATACGACCGACACCGCATATCTGTCCCGGCAATAATGCAGATTGTCTGTAAATAAAAAACCACATGTTTGTTGTGTGGAAGCCCCAGTAAATTTTTTATTTACTTTTTTTTTAGTTTTCGTTGTTAAAGGGATAACAGAAATATATCATCTGTGAAAATTTCAACTGTCTAGCTATCGCGGTTCATAAGATACAGCCTGGATACAGTCAGATAGACAGATGGACAATTAAGTATTAGTAATAGGGTCCCTTTTTTTTCCTTTGGGTACAGATCCATAAAAATAATCATTTAAAAATATTTCATTAAACAATACAATTACAATTTTTAGATTATCTTTCTTTTAAGCTTTTCATATATATAAATTAAGTTTGTAACATTACTTTTAGAATTTTAAGATAGTAAGTAAATATTAATTACCTTTGATCCCACCACTTTTTCACCTTAGACTTAAGATTATTTAAATGATTTTCAAAGAATAGCCAAACCCCAAAGAAGTTTAATAAATTCTTAAATATGTGGATGGCTAAAAAGAATAGCATCACAGGTAAGAGCCAAATATGTTTCCAAACCAACATACAGAAGCATGCAGAAAACAGTAATTTAAAATAGAGTGCTGTTTCATCATCAGTAAAGTTGTTACGTATGTAATTATCATCTAGTGATTGTTGTCTGTATGATAAAAGTCGGCTATCATTCTTCGTTTTCATCTTTCCTAATGGTAGTGCTGACATAGTTCTTGTTTTAAACAGCATTTTGGCCTGTCTGACATTACGTATTGGATTCTCATCATACCCTGCGGCCAAGCTGCCTCGTTTAGCCAAAAAATCGCCGTCAGGAGTTGTCGGAGCGTCTATTTCCGGTGTTGATTCTTTCTCACTATCTACTTCTGGTATAGTATCTTCTGGTTTTTCATCAATCTTCCGATCTTCCAGTTTTTTGATGCTGCTGTTAGTGCAAGTCAGAACATCATGCAATGCAGTTGTGATTGATGTCTCAGGATCTGTAATAAAGTAGGTGACATGTTTTTAAAAAGGCAATAAGGAACTATCATATTATCACTAAAGTAACAATAGCTATATGTTTTAAGTAATATTTATGTTATTTGCTATCTTAGTTGCTTACTACTTTTGATTAACCTATGAAATCTTTTATTTCAGGTTTTTTTAATCCTTTCTAATGGATGTATGAATCTTTGTTACACTTTCACACAGTAAGTATTGAATAGATTTGATAAAATTTAGTATTGCTAGTAGTTTAAGTTCTGGAAAGATTATTACCTTGTAATTGAAATTGTTTGTGAACATGTAACACTTCCAGTACAAAACCTGTCACCGCAATTGTCTGCAGCAGCACAAATATGTACACTCGGTATGATCCCGCTATATTGGACAGGAAACTAGCAATGACAAGCCAGAGCACATGAGAAGATAGCCGGAAGAATCCTGAATTTTTAGGAGACCACAGGGTGTAAACACTAATTATGTATGCCAATGTTATGGTTAATGTCTGAAAATTATAAAAATAAATGACTATAAATAAGAAGGTAAGAAATTCGAAGATTAAAATTTAAAATACAATACAAGTATGCTGCTATAAAAATTTAAGAGACTTACAATGTAAGAACTGCAAACATTTATTAAAAGTGATGTTGAAAATCCAATGAAACTGCTCAGTTGCCAGAAAATACAGCACAAACTCCTTGGTATTGCATTGTATAGCCAGGGCAGGATGAATATTGCCGACATTATTGATATGACAGTCTGAAAAATGAAATCCATATACCTATATAAAAATTAAAAAGCAAAGCTGATTGACTGATGTACCAACGCACAGGCTAAACCCTTAAGGCTAGAAATTTGAAATTTTGCACACATATTTCTCATATGATGTAGGCATCCACTAAGGAAGGATTTTTCAAAATTCAACCCCTAACATATGCCCGGATAAAAGTTTGTATGAAACTTTTTATTCTTTGGATATATTTGCATGATATTTCGTAAAAAATAATGAGTTCAGTATTCCAGCGTTTTCTTAATTCAACCCCTAAGAGAAAATAGGGGATAATAGTTTTAAATTATTATAAAGATATCATTTAAAAACCAATTTCACGCGAGTGAAGCCATGGGAAAATGCTAGTAAAATACAAATTATGAATCTTGTAAATAATATTAATTAAAGATTTTGATATTCATTTTAGAGAACTCACTTTGTAGTGTTTCCTGAACTGGTTCCCAACAGTGTCCGATGCATAGTTTATAACACTGAGGGGTGTGATCATCAATGCAAAGACCATGGAGCTATCGCTTTTGTCCAAATTTTCAAACCATGTTTTGATTTTCCTTGATAGTTTATACTTAAATGGGTGGAGCAGCGATCCAACGAGTAAGGCCCAAAAAAGTGGTTTGAAGAAAGGTTCCAGTATTAAAAACAACACATATACTGCAGCACAGCAAACAGCAAGAACGAATAAAGCAAACGCATTATAAAATCCATGCTTCATTGGCTTTTCATTGCCTTCGGTTATTCCACCGATTATGTTAAAGATATTTTCAAACGGAGATTGCTGCATCTTGACGACACTATTCTACCACTTATCCTTAAACTATATGTTATATAGAATAATATTACTCGGGTGGAGTAACTACATTAGAATAAATTGTAAATCGTGAGGTCATCGTCAAAAATTTTCGGTGTATTTTGAGCGTAGACAGAGAATAGAACCTATACTCTCTACGATTTTGAGCTAATATTGTACGTGTCAACTGTCAGTTAAATTGACAGTCGAAACCAGCAGGCAATTTTTTATAACCATTTGCCAGTGTCAAGTTAAAATGCGGGAAATAGAATTGTCGTTTCAATTTTCAACACCGTATTACTAAATCGTCAAGTCCAAAGTCTAGTCAGACGACTTGTCTAAATAAATAGTCAGTGAAGTCAATGAGTCAAGTCAGTCGATTCAGTAAAGTGGTAAAAGCTTTACTGAAAGTTCCTAGGGAGTTTTGGAGGGAAACTCAAAATAGCACGTTTTTAGAAGTTCTACCACTTGCCCACACTTGTGCACTTCAAAGAATATTTAATGGTTAATATTCTACCAATATTACACATTTAGAACCGAAATAACACAAATTTAAGGAGGATGTACAAAAAACCACAATGTCACCCATCCAATTCCCCGGCAAAACGCCATAATGAATAATAATAAATAAGTAAAAACATTTATTTCAGACCATATCCATATTATATTTAGCTAGTAAAAAAGTTATAAAATTACAAAAGAAAGAATATATAATATTAAAAAAATTTAAATTACACACTGAGCCGCTGGCTGTGACCCGCACTACTTCAGCGCATGGAGTTTAATCCATCGCTGCAGCAGTGGCGTTTCCCAGCGGTCCGCTAGGGCGCGCACCAGGGTGTTACGACTGCCGCGCGTGCGCCGCATAATGGAGGCACAGCGTGCGCGCATTATGGCCGCGAACTCCGCCGTGCTCGACTCCGCGAACGTGGCAAAGGCGCTGCAGTGTCGCGGCAGTGGCATCACCGTCCTATATGCTTTATTATATTGCACGCACAGATCACTGTATACCCACTGCGTAAAGTTGAAGCATAGACTGCACGTGTGGAATGACTGGCAGTAAGCTATAAATAATGTAACTTTAACCTGCTAAGTACATCGTGGGAGCCTACGGGCCAACTTGTTGCAGCGGATAGACAGTGCTCTGCGCTATCTGTCTATGTCAACACTGTCGCTTCTATTCTCCGTCACCCAGTGGCTCAGATACTACTTGAATTTGCTGACTTTTTTAAGATTTTCATTATTTAGTATGAATTCGGGTACGGTGGTGTTGCGTTTGTGAGAAGATAAAGCGAATTCATGGTGCCTAGGCTTATCAGGCTCAAGCATCATGAATTCGCACTTCTTCGCTGGCCACGCGGGCCACCTTTCTCTGGCGTTTAGCGAATAATCTCTCTTCGATATTTTTGTGGACTGTATTTCAGAAGGTATCTGGCGTCGTCAGGTGAATATGCAGTAATAATTAGATGAAATGGAAAGATCAAAAGGGATACGCTTACCGAATTACGGCTTCGGTGAATGGCGTCTTGCAGCTGGAGTTTTCGTCACTTCCTTCTGTTCACAACACTTTAGTCTTCCCAGAGTTCTTATAACGTGCGTTCCTATAGGAATATGTCTCACTTTCGTGGGCGGCAATTAGTAGCGGAAAAGTCTAATAAAACATGCGGCGGCCGTAGCACACGCACCCGACCGCGACCCTTGCAATATAATATTGCAGTTATGTATCTCCGTATTTCTTCGGTTTGCGTCGGAGAGGAAAGGGGAGGAAAATACTGCTTATCGATATTATGAGATGCCATTAATAGTGGCGTTCGACGCTCACAGATGGCGCTACCATTCGCATTATATTAGAGTCCATGGGCGACCGCGTGGGATTCACAGGTCTTCAACAAGCCTCGAAGTGCGCCACTCGAGGGGCTCAGCAGAACCATATCGTGTGCATAGCTGATATTATTTACGCACACTCCGTTCATATGGCAGCCGATACGTTAGCCGCTTAGCTCCTCGATTAGCGCGTTGACGTAGAGGTTGAAGAGTGTAGGAGAGGTCAAACCCCCTTGCCTCACTCCGCAGTCCAGCCTGTACTCCTCCGAGAAAGAGTCTCCCCATCTCATACAATTTATTTGCCTACTATACCTACTAAACAGAGATATGATCTCACTAGGTAAGCTTGTTTCGCATCTAAATTTCTTCCATAGTATCTCATATTATGACACTAAGTCGAAAGCTGTGGTCGCGACAGAAAAAAATTGCACTGTACATAGAACTCTGCACTAATGCAATAGAGCTGAAATGGTCCGCGACCACAAAAATCGCTCGTGGGAACGTAGGCTAAAGGTCTTATGGTGTCCCACAAATAGGTAGTGTGAAGTTGAATTACAGTTGTAGAGCATCCTTGGAGCTACTCAAATCTTCCCTATTTACGATATATACGATACGATTATTATTATCTATAGATTCCGAGCAAAGGACTAAATTATTAAAATTAATACCAAAAAATGTGTCGGAGCTTACCTGGCCCGGTAGGTAATTATTGGAGTAGCACTCGAGGGTACAGGCTAGACTCCGGATCATAGTGGTGTGAAGATAAAATTTATCCTAAAGGGATGTGTTATATAAAAAAAAAACGAATAAACATAAGCACAAACTACAATAGACTAGCGTCGTGTCTCGTGTGGAACCTTCATGTTGTTCACAGAGTGAGCCCTTACATATAGGTAGCTCTCGCAATCAGCGCTTCTAAAAAATGCTTTACCTTCTCACTATAATTGCACCGCAGGGATTGAACGCTCGACAACGGGTTTGACGACTAAATAGGCTACTTGACCTTGTTTTTATTTATGTCATAAACGCTTCATAATTGTTTCAGTACACACAAAAAATAATTCATTATTTTCAAACCTAAAAACCTACAACAAAAATATTTTAAAAGTGCACGTTTTAAAAACCGCCGAAAACACTATTCGCCATGTTGGTTGATAGATTATCTGTGCTGTGACGTCATACAAGTACTATTTGTAATCTGTGATATATATAGCACAGATTACAAATAGTACTTGTATGACGTAGTCCGTAGTTGTAAAATGGCGGTGTTACGTTCCGTTTGACGTTGACCTATAACGTATACCTATAACTTTTTAAGATGTCATGAACTATTTATATAAATAAACGTTCCGTTTCACTACAACATATTATGTGTTTAGTGTGTTTGTGTCGTCACATCCTTGACGGAAGTTACTTGGAGGTGTTTTCATCAGTAGAAATTAAAAAACAAAAATACATGTTTTTAAATCAAATTTATTTATTAGGTCTTTACCTATGAAATTGCCGTTTTGTATGAAAAAATTTAAACGATTTTTATTCATGTATTTTTATTTGTATTAATCGAAGTAATCACCCATGCAATTAATGCATCTTTGCCAACGCAGTGGCAGTTTATTGATGCCCTTCTTAAAGAAATCAGCTGGACGGGAGGCAACAAATTCTTCAAAGGCATTTTGTACTGCCTCTCGGATATTGAATTTTTTTCCCGCCAAGAAGTTATCCAAATTCTGAAAAAAGTAGTAGTCTGTAGGCGCAAGGTCTGGTGAGTAGGGCGGATGACGGAGAGCTTCCAACCCCAGTTCTTGCAACTTGGAGACCGTCTGCTGTGCAGTATGAGGTCGCGCGTTGTCGTGCTGGAGCAGCGGAGACGAGCGATTGACCAATGCTGGTTGGAGATGTGCCAGCTTCTCCATCATTGTGTTCAGTTCTTCACAGTACACATCTGCAGTAATGCTCACCCAGTTTGGTAAGAAGCTGTGATGAATCACACAGGCGCTAGACCACCAAACAGTGACCATCACTTTTCTAGGGGTAAGTTTTCGTTTAGGGCATTGTTTAGGTGCTGAACCAGGATCCAACCAACTTGCTGAGCGCTTGCGGTTATCAAACAGAATCCATTTTTCATCGCAGGTAACAATGCGGTTCAAAATTCCTTCATTTGTGTGTCTGTTGAGCAGTGCAAGGCACGTCTCGATGCGTACTTCGCGCTGGCGATCATTGAGTTAGTGGGGCACCCATTTGTCAAGCTTTTTTACCTTGCCAATTTGACGCAAATGGACCAATATTGTTTTGACGCTAACGTCGAAAGCTGCTGCTAATTCAGCCGTAGACTGTGTATCATCAGCTTCCACAATCGTCTTTAATTCGTCATTGCCGACCAAAGTCAAAGCGAGCAAACCAATAACAGGTGGTGCATTGGTTTGTAGTGTTAGCTCCGTAAAAGTCGTTGATGTTGCGTGCCGCTTGTGCCGCGTTGCTGCCACGACGGTACTCATATTCCATAATTACTCGAATTTTTAACGTATCCATGATGACGAAAAAGATTGAAATACGATGAAAATGTAACACTAATCAATAAACAAATGACTACTTTTAGAAAAAGAATTCCATGTTTTTAAGTAAAATTAATTTGAAATTAGAATTCTTAGCCAAACAAAAATTATTTTGATTTGAAATGGCCAGTACTGCAGAACGGCAATTTCACAGGTAAAGACCTATTATCAATCTTAAGTTTTTAATTTATGATATCGCTAGAATACGTTTTCCTAAGCCAAGTACTAAAGGAAATACTCCTTCGATGTATAAAATGAAATATGAGTCAAGTAGCCTATTGTCCCATGACAAACCAAACTCCTACATAGTATTGCATAAATAAATCAATAATTTACCTGTTTTGTTAGGGTATTTTAAAAGTTAAGTATTAGCAGGCGAGGAAAACACAAATCGATACGCTAAATGTTTACAAATATGTATCTAACATAATTACTTATATTATGAGGAAAACCCCACACACGGCATGTACCTAATTATAATTGTTAAATAAGTGAAGGAAATCCCTTTATTAAAATAAACGAACTAGATATTATAGGATACCCATCGTCATCAGCCTGTTGCGATTATGTCATAGTGACCATGATATCAACTAATATTTTCCATAATCTATGATGACTCATCTTAATCGTCCCCGACGCCAGTACTGGATCCAATTTCTACAACAGCAATAATTCCTTACCGAGGGATAAACTACTAATATATATTTCTTGGGATCTTTATACAACCAATAAAATTAGTTACTTATACGCATTAAGTACCTAGTTATATTTAATGAAACAACATTTAGCCTCAAACGATAAAAGCCACAAAGGTCAAGGTGTCATTAAATAGATTGATTGATTCTGCTGATGGCTTCTTAATAATAAGTTGCGGATAAATCGGATTTACGTCTAATCTATAATCCAGATCTAATCCAAACGTAAACAAAAATATTAAACTTAACCAAATTAATGTTCCATTGTATTTTATTATTGAACGGCATAGATGTATTAAATTAAAAAGAGGCACGGTAAATAAGTCACATTTAAATTAGTAACATTATGTATTCTATATGTTTACGTTACAATTTATTTGTTTTTATAATACAATATTAATATGTGCAACAATTATTATAATGACTAGCATTAATTTCCCGCGGCTTCACCCGCGTGAAATTGGGTTTTAAACTTTCATCCCCTATTTTACCCACCTAGCGGCTGAATTTTAGAACGTAACTCATTATTTTTTCCGTACTCAATTCATACGAAATTTCATGCAAATATGTCCAAGGAATAAAAAGTTTCAAACAAACTTTTATTCCTTATTTTACTCCTTTGGGGGTTGAATTTTGAAAAATCCTTCATTAGTGGATGCCTACGTCATATGAGAAATATGTGTGCGAAATTTCAAATTTCTAGCCTTAAGGGTTTGGCCTGTGCGTGATACATCAGTCAATCGGCTTCGCCATTATATAATGTATAGACAGACTATCTTTTGCCCGCAGCTTCGGCCGCGTGAAATAGGGTTTTAATTAAAAAGGTTTATTCTGAGGGAAAGCTTGCTAGGGGGTTGCCTTAACATGAGATAGCACTACGACCACACAGCCATCGAGCTTCTCACTAATTCCTCGTAGAATCATACACATTAATGATTAGGTAACACCTAGGTAAAGTTTTAGCCAATTCAAACAAATTAAAAGCAGCAATTGCAAATATCTAAGTAGGTACCTACATATTCAAAAACGAAGATTTTCGTCAAATTTAAATTTCGCATTCAATACTCCTTAGTATTGATATCAACTTAAAAGCAAATCGCTCCCAAATAACTTTCCTTCCCTTTTAACCCCGTTAGGGGACAAATTTCAATAAAATACGATACAAGTATTCCATAAATTCTGTCAAAGAATGTTTGTGCAAAATTTGAAGTAGATTGGACCAAGGAATCACGTTGCCACATACAAATATTTTTCCCCTTTTTCACCCTCTTACGAGTCGAATTTCGGAAAATTCTTTCTTATCGGATGCCTACGATATACATACAAAGAGCATACCCTTCAAATTACAGGTCTCTACTATTAGCGGTTTAGGATGTGCGTTGAACCGTCAGTCAGTCATTCAGGACAAAGTATTTTATATGTATAGATAATATCTATAGCTTACTAGCTACTTAAAAACATTTACAAACTATAAAATATCTAAAACGAAAAGAACTAAGTACTAAAAAAACTTAACAAGCTAAAAAACTCCCAGGTCGTCCCCACCAGCCATAATACCTAGAAAGCTCGAGATTCAATTTAAACTTAACGTGAATAAACCCTTTATTTACGTTAAGATTAAATTGAATCTCAATAATACATTAGATACAGATACCGAAGATATTCTATCGACGGGATTTCCAATAGCTAATAGTAATTCTTTCCTTTGTACGACCTCGTATCTCAGTTGAATATTTTTCGTAAGTAAGAAAACACTAATATAAAGTCTTTCTGCGGAGGTGTAATCCGGGCATAAATGATAAACACACGGTTATGTACATATTACTTATGTTGTTACATATTTATAAGGTTCAACAGCTACCTGTTAGTGCTAACTTCTAATTGCATTACAAACCGCAAGTATTGAGGCGAAGGCGTGCGTCATCTTTGACTTCAACTTTTGCCTTCTAATTAGATGTGGATTAAGTTGGGGCTCTATCTTACTATGAAACTTGTAGGGGCGCAGTCAGTGCTATATGGAGGGGACTTTAACTGGACGTGTCAATTTATTTACGTTACCAAGCTGACACCAGAGGGTCAATTCTGCTAAATAAAACCTGCAATAATACAATTACAATCGGGTCTCGACACGCTAAAACTGACAAACCGGTATTCTCGTAAACGTTAAAGCAGCGTCTAACGCCTCCTGATTGGTCCAAACTTCACAAAATCTGTTTATAATAACAAGTCGCTTCACTTATAATACAATCAAAATAAAATGAAAGTCTACTTTAAATACGAGAATTGAGGTTCTGATGGTACAAAGGTTCATTTAACACGTTAAGTGCGTTACCGGACGAATATGGCATGTAGGTAGTAAGCTTTCTCGCGGTGCGAACGCCAAAAACTAGGTTTCCTCTCTCGTGTGGTTTTATTTTAGGTACGATTTTGTGATTTAAAAAGAGAAAAATATATATTGTTGCTTGTTACGTAAGACGGTCATATTACAATAGAATAAAGATACATGGCATATTTGCCCTGTACGCCCACAACGAAAAAACTTTGCATTCAGTGCAATACCAGGCAAACTCGACTTGTTAGATGGAGAGCTACTAGGAAATTTAGAGCAGGTGTTTGAGGCAAGCTGAAACCTTGTCCTATACTTCTCCTGTTGCACCTCAACACGCTGGCTTGGCTGGTCAGAAGCGGGGCTAAGTCAATAATATACAAATTTTTGAAAAGTGAATTTTTTAATCCCCAAAAAACATGTTTGAATGCAATTTGAAATTTTGATATAGTGCTAGTTTAATGTTTAAGGAGTTGGGGAAAAAAACCAGGTCATTTAGTCGGGGCTTTAACCTTGCGTACAGTCAAACCTTGACTTGAGTACGGCTTGGGATACAGTTCAATATTATTTGTTGTGTTTTGTCGTGTTACAATTAAGTAAACTATTTTCTTATTAGACAAACTCGGAATTTACACTACATACTCAACACAAAATAAAGTTATGAATAAAGACGCTTCTTGATACTTATTATTCTTCTTTTTTTGGTAATCGCGGTATTGGCAGAATGGTGCATAAATTTGCAGGTTATGCACCATTCTGCCAGTGTCGAGTATTTATAGAAATGTTTTCGAATTCATTTATTTATTTACATTAAACGAATTAACTATTGATTTTTATTGATAGCACTCAATACCAAAGATAAAAGTCAAAACAAAAGTGACTTGTTTCGACACTTAACAGAAGAACTTTTTTCGCTGTCCAAAAAACCAATCCTCATTATATGATTGTGTTCCCTCCTTACTACAATTCCTCGCCCTATCAACCTTAAATCTATTCTGTGTTTATACTTTATTACCCCTTTTATTGAAACTTTACGGAGGTACATATATTCTTACTAACAAAATAAAACTAACCCTAAATGTTTGTGTTTGTTCTAGGTTTTAGATTATTCAACAGACTTCCTCCAGCACACCGTACTCTTGAATTTCCATAAAACCCACTCATAAGTTTTCGTCAACACACTCTGACATTGGCGAATCACTAAGGATCCATTTTAAAGAAGAAGAACAATAAGGAGTTTTGCCGGGAGTTAATTGGGTGACGTTGTGGAATTCGTATTTCCTCATAAAATTGTGTTATTTCGGTTCTTAATGTGTAATATTGGTAGAATATTAACCATTCAATATTCGTTAACGTGCACAAGTGTGGGTAAGTGGTACAACTTCTAAAAACGTGCTATTTTGAGTTTCTCTCCAAAATTCCCTAGGAACTTTTAGTAAAGCTTCTACCACTTTACTGAATCGACTGACATGACTCATGGACTGCACTGACTATTACATGGACTTTGACTAGACTTTAGACTTGACGACTTAGGAATACGGTGTTGAAAATTGAAACGAAAGTTCTATTTCCCGCCTTTTTAACTTGACACTGGCAAATGGTTATAAGCAGATGCCATATATAAATAAAAAAATAAAAAAAATGTCAATGATCCGCTCAATGATGAATTCCGTTTTACGTAGTTGTTATAAAAATATGGATATTAATATGTTAGAGAATAATATATATTAATATCTACGTGAAAATTACGGAAAATTAGTTTTTTCAATATAAAAAATACAGACTAACCTTTTTTTGGTATTTACAATATTAAATATTACATTTTTAAAAATAAATATTGAAAGAATGTATAATTAATAAAGCCGCTCGCTTTAAAACTGTAAATGAAACGTTATTTCATTTTTGACGTCATAACGTCTTATAAATCGATGGAGCCGGCTGAACGCACGAAAAACATGACGTCATGCGTTACCAGTAGTAGGTTTTCACCGGGTCTGGCTCAAAGGCAGACCCGGTGAACCCGGTTTGCTCCAGATTTTCGGCGTTCGATGGGCATCGCCAGCTACAAAAAAAAAAAAAAAAAAAAAAAAAAAAAAAAAAAAAAAAAAAAAAAAAAAAAAAAAGTTTGGTGTCAAATTGGGGGTTTTTGCCCATGCCCGATCGATTGCGCTTATCCGCTTTTCAATATCTCTAACGGTTACAAAGATAGACTTTTGCAATCACTAGGTTCATTAAACTCTATTCATTATTACTAATTACGTCATGCAGCGGTAAACAATGGACGGTGATAAGCTTAGGGCCATTAGTGGTTAAGTGAAACAACAATAGTATTGTAAGTGAGTCATTTTATTGGTAAAATAACACTCAAATAAACTACATAATTTCAAATCGTTGAATAAAGTATTTGCACCAAAGTGTACCAAGAAATCATTCAGTGACTTATTGTTATACATATAATACAGATACATTATACAGTAGTCTCCACAAACCATGGTATAATCATTTTGTACTCTAGCTATATTGTATGACCATATTCTACAATTTCTCTCCAGAAACTTTCGGTGATATCCCTGTGGAGACCGACCATATGAATCAAAGTATTGTCCAATACGTTGTTTATCAATATGTATGGCGATCCAATGGGAACCTGGTTTATTATCAGCGTCCAAATTGCTCACGATATAGCATGGAACTGGAACATGTATCGGTAATCGGTTTGCCGCGTAAACATTTTTTTCAATGCTTGCATCAATTTTTTTCAAACATTTCTGTATGTCTAAAGTATCCATGAATACTGTTTAGGTAAAAAACCTATGAATAATATACTTAACTACTATAGTCTACTGAAATATTGCGATTTTTATCTATTTCTATAACATTATCGAATTCTGCATAAACAACGCAATTGATCGTTTGAGTCAGAGCAGATTCAAAGCGAACTTCTAATCTAACACTACCATGTCTAATTAGATTCCAATGACTAGATGAATTGGCTGACAAATCAGGTGTGAGATCAAATGCTAGCAAACAATAACCTTTCGAATACTTATCGTGAGATATCCCATTACCTTCGTTAAGAAAATGTATTCCTGTTCCTGAGAATAATGTGTGATAAGTTGTGGTAAAAATATTATTATCAAAAGATGGTTGTAAAGCTTTTGAAGGAATTTGTTGACCGTCAATATATAAACAAAAGGAATTCATTTTATAGTTCTCAAAATTATATGGATTTTTAGACAAACAACCATTAAATGCTGCATTATTTACAAATCCAACTATACATCTCTTGGGTACATGTCCCAAAAATATATTGTCTAATGTCTTGCCTTGAACCCCTGACGGTATCGTTAGAACTTTTACTTCGGCTCGAGTTATAGGATATTTTGCAGTAGTGGTGAATAAGACTTTTTGATGGGCAAGTAAGACGGATGGGTTAATTTTTGTCCTTCGAACAAGGAGAGTCGCATCTGTTATTTTAATTTTGTATTTAACATCATCTGTTGGGGCCATCAAGTTAAATGTTTCACGTGATCTAACCAATTTAATACACATCTCAACACCATTAATTAAAAACTTTTCTTGATTGAATATGTCACCATGAAGGTGTCCTATCATTTCGAATTCCTTACTTTCTGAAACTAATTGTTGTCTTTTAGTATACCTTTATCTTTTAGTATTTAGTAACCTGAATTTTTGTCATCGGTTGAGTCCATTTTACCAGCTGTATCTTCGTACCAAAGGCTACACGTTAAATGAGATTCTTTAGCATTGGGTGAGTAATTCAAAAGAGTTTCAATGTAAGCTCGATAAGCATATGTATTATTTGGCGGTGAAACCAATTTTTGGTTCAAATAAACATCGAGTTGAGTAAAAACTGAATGAAGCCAATTGTTTACAGGTGCTACAACAGTTGAAGCTGCCAGTTTTGAAGAATCCTCATTTAATATTTTTGCTTTTAAATGAATCAGAGTGTGTGACAAGTCTATATAATCATCGCCAGTTCCAGGGACTTGAAATTCTATGGGGCCATCGTCAGCTAAAGATGATATTGGTTTGTAGTGCACCCACATTCCACTTTCTATGCTTGTTTGTGTTGATGGTAAAGCAAACAAATCTAATTCAGATTTTATACATTCACAAGAGTGACTATGTAAGAAAGACATAGTTTTTAAATTTATGAAAATATATCTCCTTGATATTGACGAGTTGATTTTTGTCTCTTAGCACCTCTTCCTTTACCGTTTGATGAACGAATGGCTGTTTCAAGACGTTTTCTTTTAGTTATATATCCTGAACCAGTCATGTTTAATTTATCAATTTTTTGATCTGCCCTTCTTTTCAAATTTGAACTAATTTCCTTAAGTCGTGATTTTATTGATTCATCCATGGGCCGTGCACGTGCCATATCAGATAGAAGTCCAACACCCGCACTCATAGCTTCCTTTCCGATCGCTTTAGCACCACTAGAAAGCAAAGGTAAGACAGATCGAAATAGCCCACCCAAAAAACCCCCAATGCCATGTCCGCGTTGATAAGGAGCTTCTTTGTAGACGACTCCTATTCCAGAACCAGCTTGATGGGTATAATAATGTTCGTACGGACAATTTATGTTATTGTGTGTATACATTATAATTTTCTAAAGTGTAGTTTAATACACACTGTTCCAAACTGGAATGGTATTTTTTGACTGGTGTTTGATCTTATATCTATTTCAATTGTATCGAATTCTCTGCGCATGACTGGTAAGTAGTGAGGAGGGGAAAACACGTGCATTTTATTTGCTCCGTATATATATTTTGAAGGATCTAGTGGTATAATTCTTAGTAAAGCGCTCATAACATCCCCAACAATCTGTGGTTCCACTATATCACAATAAACAAACAGTTGTGATGGTAATCCCAGATGTAAGTTTGCAGGACGTTTGCCAAACGTGTTTCCCACAAAATTTCTATTAGGTTCAAACCCTAATTGAATACCTAACTGAGGTGATAGTGACAAGGATATAATTGAATCATCTGCAATTGTCACAGATACAAACTTGGATATTTCATCGTAACGAAAGGTAAATTTTTCTCTTATATTATTTAAAGCTGTTAAAATGTGATCAATATTATCATAGTTGGTAGCGGGGATGTGTTTTTTATAGTGAACAATTGAAGGATATTTTTCATTTGGCATTAACATTTTCTTAGTAATATAAACAATATTTTCATGTTCTTGAACAGAACATTGTACATGGGTACTGAAATTCAACAACACCTACACTCCATTCCCCTTCTAATTTAATTGATTTTGGTAATTTTGTTGAAAACCTTGTCGTCATATTATCTGGAAAATATTCCATTGAACTGTTGCTTAGTAATGTTAAATAAAAACTTCCTTTCATTATATCTGTTTTAAATCAGATACCAAAACCCAACTATTAAATTTATCAGGATAACCTTTCCACTTGACAAGCACCTGCTTTCTGCTACCAGAATATCGAGAAGTTATTATTTTATCTATTTTGTGATCTGAAGTGGGGCTAGGTGGAGTAACTTTTTGTAATTCTCTTTCATAAAAAGTACCTTCTATATCTTCATTTTGTAAATCTTTTAAGGTGTACACAACCCAAGGCGATCTAGGGATTACAGTTGAAACAATAAAAATTTCATCACTCCAGTTAGATTCGTACCCCTTTTGGAAGATATGTTTGTATTTTGTGATTCTAACATGATCACCCACGTGAAACTTTGGTAATGAGATATCTCCTAATGACCTTTCATTTTCTCGAGCATACAAATTGTTCCAAACAGTCATAATGTTACTAGAACTTACATCACATGGAGGCATTTTAATACTTGAATGAAAACTATGGTTATATGCATATAATAAATCTTGTAAAATATTTATATATCTGTATGTATTTTTATGTGTAAAGTAACGCCACATTTTTGACTTGAGTGTTCTTTGAAATCTTTCTACAATACTAGCCTTTATATCAGGATTATTTGTCGTATAATAATTAATATTTTTGCTCTTAAAATATTGACGAACATCTTTGGAAACACACTCAGTACCCTTATCAGACTGTATGTGAGTTGGAACTGTATGAGCTTCCTCAAAAATACTCTCAAAACATGTTTTGATTGTTAAAGAATTTTTATTTTTCATAGGTCTCGCATAAGCATACTTACTAAATACATCAATAACACACAATATATAGTTATAACCATCATTATATTTACAATATGTTCGCATGTCACTTAAATCTGCTTGCCACAGTTTATTAAGATCAGATACGATATATTTGTTTCGAGGAAACTTTTTGTAAACCGGTTTATGAAGTGTGTACGTTTCTTGTGATTGCAACCATTTCTTGACATCATTTTTATTCATTTTTCCTTCCATAGCTTTTGCAAGTTTGTCAATACTGCTGTAACCAGCAGGGTGTGATGCATCATAATAAATATTGTGAATTTCCAGTAGGGGGTCCATTTTTCCCAATCAATTTTCTTTTTTATTTTTCTAGTATACTTGTTTTCAGATGCAGGTGTAGAATATTCCTCGCCACCAGATATTTCACCAAAATCTCTCAACTGAAGTTGGTTAATATACTCACTTCTCTTCGGATTACCAATATAAGTGAGTGGGACTTTTAGATCCTTCAAAGCTTTAGCAAATTTTTCCCATCCTATTGGATCACTTCTTTTCAATGGTCTTAATGAATCATTGACTAAATCTACAATATTGCTCCCATTTATTTTGTTACTATCCACTAGTACTGTACCATCATCGTTCCAGTGTACTTTGTTTTGATTTGTTAATAAGAAGTTTAATAATGACTCACCTTTATTAATGTAAGATTTAGGTATTAAACTTAATATGTGTTGTTTTGAGTATATAGATTTATTTTCAACTGTGTCGCTTTCTTTGTGTCTATCTTCTTCTTTACTCGATGTCTGATCAACAATTGGATCTTTGTAGTTTGGGCCACTACTTTTATCATATTGTTCTTTTTTCAAAAGTGTTTCAGATAAATCCATATTTGAGGTTATTATTGGGAGTTGATAAGGCTGACGATCTTCTCCAATGAAGTGCAAATACCTTTGTAATGTTTGTAAGTATAAAATCCATTTTTTTCTGTCGTCATCGTTACTTTTAATAATATTTTGCATTTCAGCATCTAATCGTGATTTAGGATTTTCGTGAGTCTCATTTCTTTCGTTTATTTTATCAATCAAACTTGGTTCCACCAGTAACATTTTCTTAGCGTGTTCCATTTTAAACAAGACCACTAACTAATCCACTTAATATGGAACCTAAAATAATAGGTAGAAATGCACCACCTTTTTGAACAATTATATTTTTTCTAACTTTGGTTGTAGTTTTACGAACAAGCTTTCGGAGTAATGTTATATATTGTTTTAAAGATTTTTATCCTTTTCTTTTAATGGGACTTTGCCTTGTAGCACATTATGAATACACTCACATATATAATTTATTTCATCTTCATCACATGATTTTAATAAAGCTTTTTGATACTTTGGTTTTAAAGTGTGCAGTGCGACGAGCAGCTCTTTATGCGTCTTTAAGCTTCCCAGCATTATTTGTAAATGATAGAACTTTGTTGGTTCTTATCGTATTTAAACCCTCTTTTCGGTACATAAACTGAACAGTTTTTGTCAGTTGGGAATATATTTGTCTTAAAACGACACATGTCATTTGTATCTTGTTTGAGATCTATCATCAAATAACCATGTGCCTCTGTCGTTGCATCTTTGTAAGCTTCTTGAACAAATTTAAAATTATCAGGTGAGACTTGACGAGCTAAATATCGAATTTGTGTTTTATCACGGGGGTTCTTAAAATAAATTATATAGCTCGAATTTAACGAAATATCTCTTTGACCTTTTCCTTGATGAAACAGATTTTGAGTTATATAAAATACGCTTAAATTTCTGTGGTGACTACCTTTTGTAAACATATCTACAATGCGACCATCAGATTTTCTCATAAGATCATCTATTATAATCAAATTGGCTTCCTTACCATTGAACATGCTTAAGTCAGGTAATCCTTGAAAGTAGTTGACATTTTTCAAATTGTATAAAGGTTGCATCTCATCAAAACACCATGTTATTTGGGAAAAAGATGTGTTACATATTTCTTTCACATTATTAATAAATTTCGTAACAAAATTTGATTTTCCACAACCACTAGGTCCTGCAACTATTGCAGTAAATGGATGAATAAAATGTTTCATTTTTCCTTACGTGTGGATAAGACGAGGTTCAAGAAAACAATAAGTTTTTTTTTCTTTTAAAACTATTTTATTGGTTCTTAAACTAAACATTACAATGATACAATATAGGTAAAAACAAAAGTAAATACATCTAAAACCATCTCAAACATTGTACAAACTTACACAACTATATATACAAAATTTTGTTAACAATGACTAGTATTAATAATTAATAATTGAACTTATTGAATAAATTATTATTATTTATCCTAATTTATAATGACCTCAAGCTAATGTATCAACATTATTAGGTAAAATATGTCGTTTCGTATCGTTATATGACAAAGATATTTTATTTACACGTTGAGTAACAAGGTTATGTTTTATAGATCTAAATCTAAACATCGTTGAATATTCAATTGTTTTGTTAAAAAGACATGACTTATAATTTTCTATTTTCATTTTTTTAGTGACACATTTGTTTACCCCTTTAGCCTTAGCTATAAATTTATCGTCTACTTCTAATGCATACATTTTTGATCTTAGGCCTACAAATTCTTTAAAAATTTTACCATTATTCTCATCTTTAAAATAACCTAACTTTTTTTTATTAATTTTTGGGTAACCAAATATATTATTATCTTCGTAATCAGATGTGTCAAAGCGTGAATGTAAGTCAGGTTTAATATCATCATAAAAAATTTCACAAAAAATTTGATATATTAAGTTATCGGTATCGGTATATAATAATTTTATTTTACCTGGAAACTTTGTTAACATATAATTATAATGAAAATCGTACATGAGTGTTTTAGAAATATCTAAAATACAGAAACCTAAATAAATAGGTTTATTTTGAATAACCTTAGTTTTACGTAATTGTATTGCAACTAAATTATTTGAAAAAATTGTTGAGCTATGAAACTCTGGTTTCGCAATTAAATCCCTCGCACCGAGGATTTTGCCTCGATTTTCCCAATGACCTAATAATTTTACATTTACACGTTTTTCAACATTCTCCATTGTCTTTCCAAAAACTGAATTATTCATTAGTTTATAGAAATCTTTTTCAAAGTCAGATTTAACTGATTGCCGCAACTTTGTATTTATGTCTATATATTGTTGTAACCACGCACTTTGTTTAAACTTTAAAATTCTGTGAATTTTTATTAATTTTATACCCATTTCAATGCACTGTTTTAAATTTCTGTAATGTATTATGTATTTAGTTTTATTGTAAAGGTTTGGCACTAATTTAATATCCTTAGAGTTACCAATACATATGTTTTCGGGGCACAAAGGCAAATCTGAATGCAAATCGTGTAATTCAATGGGGTATTGTAAATCTACCTCTAATATAAACCCACATTCTGAGTCATCAGGAACATTATAATCTGTATTCAAGCTTACCCATTCAAAACCCCCAAACGGAAGATATTGCGACATAGCCCACCCGTAAAGATTATTAGCATCAAAATATGTTAAAAAAGATGTTGGTTTATCTTTATGATATTCTTGCATGTATTTATTATTAGCTTTAGCATAACGATTACTACATTGAGATATACCCCCACGAATTCCCGATTTCACAAATGCTATTTGATCGAAATCTGTAAGTAATTCTAATTTAATTTTCGTGCATTTTAACATGGCATCCCAACTTAACCCAGGGGCTGTATAGTAATGAGTAGGGTCTAATCCATAAGTTTGCAAACATAGGGTTCTAAAATTTTCAAATACATCAGTTAATAATAAAACATCGGTTTTAAGATATAAGTTAGAATAATCCAACATATCTTTACAATGAAAATATTGCCAAACATCTCTAGCATGATTGTATTCGTCGTCAGAAATATGTGAATCAGTTAAAGAACTGTAAAAATTATCTTTACTAGGGAGTGATGAAAGCTTAAGGGAATCATAAGATGTCATAAATTCGTATGGATAAACTCCTTTCCTTCTTAATCGTTTGAAATCGTCATAGTTCGGAAAATTATAATTTAATGTTTCAAGTTGTTTTTCATTTAAATTTCTAGCTAATTGATCTAGACTACATGGTAAAAATTTTAGTGAATCTATAAACCTCAATTCAACTTTTTGATTATTTACATTTATTTTTTTGAGAACGAGATATATTTTTCCTTTGTTTGAGGGATTATATCTATTTCTCCTTCTAGAGTATTTAATGCATGAACAATAAAATGAGAATCGTAATTACTAAGGTTATGCAAAATAATTGGAATATGACCAGGCATTGGAAACTTAGTTTTACAAATATCGTGTGCAACACCTATGAAATTTCCTGTATGCGTATTAAAACATAGTTTATCTTCACGATTTAAACTAAAGTGACATATGAAGCATTCTTTTTCGTTTAAAATCGTTTCGTTTTCTTGATCGGTTAGGGGTTTCTGATTTTTAACAAAAGTGTTTTTTGTACAAATATTTTTTATGTCTTCATACAACCGATCCATAAATACTCGTGTACAATTTGGACCACTGTATGTTACATATTTTGATAGCTTATCATCATATGAACATTTTATGTAGTAACCAAAACTGTAAACTTCGTGTTTATGAATGTCACTTGTATAAGGTTTTGATGGATTGTTTGAACAGGATTCAATTGGATTTAGGAAAGCCTCAAAATCAGCATATATTACGAAAGGTATTTTTAACGCCCTATTAAATTTATCAAATTTTAATATATTATTTGGAACAGGTTTACCGAACCAGTCTTTACCAGTTGTGACACCGTTTGGTATTTCGGTTTTTACATGGGAACAATCGTTTAGCTGATGATTGCATAACCTTTCTTGTGTTGGAAAGTGTAATAAACATCCATCACAAATGTAAACTGCATGTTCTTGATTGGAAATTTGACTACTTACCAAACGTGACAAATTTTTGATATAGCAAAAATGATTAATATTACCACATGAAAAAAATAGTAAATTAACGTGACTAGTTTTTCTAGATTTAGTTAAAAATAACGGCCCCACTACACTATGCTTTTTTGTTTTGATGTCATATTCTAATCCAAAAACGTTTATACTAATATCGTTCAATCCTTCAATTTTTGATATATCACACATTTTAACCGGAAAAGATACTCCTGTAAAGTTTAGTTTATTTGAGTGCACCATGTAAGATGAAACTCTTTCCGAATTTTTGGTAACTGGGTATAATGCTGAAAGAAAAGCCCATTTAAAACACAAACTATCATTATTCTTTACATTAATTACCGCTTTTTTAAGTTTAATGTCTCTAGGTAATTCAATATATGATTTCCCGCGTAACGGATCAAATTTATTTACATTCATATCTAAACTATTAATTTTTTTAAGACTCCAACCGCTATCTTTTTTCTCAAAAGAACTAATTTTGGTTACAAATGTGTCACAAAGAGATGTAAAGAAAATATTAAAGTCATCACCTTGCATTATTATATAATTTGAAGTTTGGAACTCAAATGTGTTAGAAATATTTTTTGTTTCTTGAACAAAATCTGCATGCAGCACAAAATTTACTTTAAAAATTGTCAGTGATCGAATCAATTCTTCAAATAATGTTATTATTTGATTTTTGATAGACTCCATAAATATTTCGGGTGTCTCGAATGTTTTTAATTCTTCACATTTACTATTGATTTTATATGACCTTATTCTATTACCAAAAGTTGATTCAACGACTATTACGTTTTCTAAAGTACTATGCGATTTTGTAACATTTCTTTTATGAAGATTACTTTTTAAATGGTTTGCGAAATACCTTTTACGAACTAATATTTGACAAAAAGAACAGTTCATCATTTCATCACTCACACTGTTAGATCCGGTTGACGATGTAGATGCCCTATCTTCATATCTTGCTCTTTTTGCGCTAGTAGCGTTTTCCTGATGCATTTTTCTATTTAATTCTCCTCCGGCCTGAAGAGTAGATTCACTGGAACGACAAAAAAAAATTATAAGTTTGGAGTGAACCCTATTAATGTAGTAAATATTATTTTAAAGTAACATATTACAATAACACTTACTTGATATTTGTTTCAACCTTTTCACATAAGTTGTAGAGATCTTCGTTGAAAGCATCGTCAAACACACCAGATGTCTCCACTTTTTCACAAATTTTGCATAGTTCGTCTTCAAAGTCACTCATATTTTCTGTTTCAATAGACGTGCAAAAGAAAGTACTGACACAAACTTCACTGTTCTCCATTGTTGATTTAGAAAAGGGTAACAACCAGTTACAATGTACAAAGTCGAATGATATTCTTCACACTTTTACGAAGGTTTAAATAAATGTAGAGCAGGTACTTAGCTACATTATTAAAATAGGCTTACATTATTACACTAATGACTTAAAGAGCTCAAAAATTTTAATGTGACTCGTTAATTGTTTTTAAAATTTTATTTCTTACAATTCTCTGCGCTTGCGGTGTCCTTTGTTATGTTATAAACAAGTTTCTTCGTTTCTTTGTAACTGTCATTAGCATCATTGGTGTAGTATTTTAATTTGTAATCGGCATATTTCCATTGTTGTTCAGTTGGAACTTTTTCTATTTTACTCAAATTAAATATCTCAATTTTTATAATATGCGTTGCGTGTAAGTTATCGTCGGCATTGGTTGAAATAAAAATATTGCCATCTTTGTGAGCTCGCGACACCGTTGATGACATCTTTTTTGTCTGCTTACACTTTTTGATTTCAAAAAGTGTGTCTAGGTTGTCTTCCGATTTAACTCTTTTCAATGTTTTTGGTAGTTTGTGAGTTATGTTATCTTGGCTTTCTTCGTCGTTAGAAAACGAATAATAATAATGTTTAAAAGTATTTTCTTCGGTGTTAAATGAAGCCTGCAACAACAATAACAAATGCTTAATATACATCCTAATATTATCAATGTGAAAGTTTGTGAAGATGGATGGATGTTAGTTACTCTTTCACACAAAACCTACTTAACAGATTTGGATGAAATTCGGTATAGTAGTTGTTAAAGCACTGGATTAAAACACACAATACTTTTTACCCCGAAAAAATTTACAGTGTCCCCGTGGGGTACTGTATTTATGCAAATGTAGCAGCGGGCAAGTATATTAATAAGTATAATACTTTACTAAACAATGAAAATATATTATAACACTCACCTCCATAGTAGTTGTAGAGCACTTGTCACACAAACTTGTACAAAAAATAACAACTTCGCCACACGATGACCGACTGTGACAATACTTAAAACTTTCGGCCATTATATACAAAACTTGTGGAATGCTAATTATTGTATTTCAACACAACTGTTATCGTTGGGTTAATGGAGGCACACATTCCGTCCCTAACTATCGCTAAAAAATATTTCGTCAATAATTACATTCCATTGATAACACATTAGTACCTGTTGAACAAGTTAGAACTTGCACATCGAAATTTTTAATATACATTGAAATGATTGGACATCTTCATGGTGACATATTCAATAAAGAAAAGTTTTTAATTAATGGTGTTGAGATGTATAGTTGGATTTGTAAATAATGCAGCATTTAATGGTTGTTTGTCTAAAAATCCATATAATTTTGAGAACTATAAAATGAATTCCTTTTGTTTATATATTGACGGTCAACAAATTCCTTCAAAAGCTTTACAACCATCTTTTGATAATAATATTTTTACCACAACTTATCACACATTATTCTCAGGAACAGGAATACATTTTCTTAACGAAGGTAATGGGATATCTCACGATAAGTATTCGAAAGGTTATTGTTTGCTAGCATTTGATCTCACACCTGATTTGTCAGCCAATTCATCTAGTCATTGGAATCTAATTAGACATGGTAGTGTTAGATTAGAAGTTCGCTTTGAATCTGATCTGACTCAAACGATCAATTGTGTTGTTTATGCAGAATTCGATAATGTTATAGAAATAGATAAAAATCGCAATATTTCAGTAGACTATAGTAGTTAAGTATATTATTCATAGGTTTTTATTTGTATATCTTATATGTGTAATACAAATAAAAACCTATGAATAATATACTTACAGTAAACCGACTTTACAGACAACCGGTATGTTTTTTCTTTATCGTATAGATGACGATTAAAAGTTGAGTATGTGAGTAGGTCTTAAGAACCAGTTTGAGAACGGTTTATCAATACGGGCCTTAGTGTATGCATTGGTGGCAAACCGAAGCCCCAAGTGGGCTTCGGTTTGTTTTGGGTAAGCATTTCAGATATTGTATAAAAAGCGCCGCACTGTGAAATCGTTAATAGCGCGATTCAGGATTGTGGCGCTAATTGGTCCGCCAAAATATATTTACGCAACGGATACGCTAGTCCATGTTGCTGTCTTTATCTGTCAACTGTCAAGTGAGTTTTCCAACGTATTAGACAAAGACAGCAATATTGATTCGCGTATCCGATGTGTAAATATTTTTATTAATAAGAAGGAAAAGGATTTGTATGAAAATTAACCATTTTTTTTTAATTAGAAGTAAAGCCAACTCAACCCTTCAAAGCAGATCTTCAGTGAGTCAGAAATTAGTAACCAGTGGCAGGAACAATCTAAAGACAAAACATTTGTATAACCTGAATTGGTTAACGGTGTTAAATAAATCCGATTATGACTCAAATTGTGGTTAAGAAATCATCGGAAATATCCTTTATAGGTGACAACAGGATTACTAATCTAGGGGAGATTCCCTTTAAGTATGACTCTATGTGGAGCTTGATCGTGATTCGTAGTGAGGCCGAATTGGGGTTGGTTATATAAAAGATAACCTAACTAAGAGCATGTTCTGAGATGTCGGAAGGTTCGGTAACTATCAACTCGTAATAGGATTTTAAATTACACAAAAAGTACTGTCCGATTTCGTTCAAATTAATTTTCCTAAAGAGTATTTAGTATGATTTATTAGCATAAAAATTGCAAGCTCGAAAAAATAGAAGTCTAATAGTTTAGAAATGCCAAGGGAGGCCAGGGTGGGGGGACCAAACGAAACCATTTTGGGGCTCGATTACTCGAAAATGGTTTATATTATAAAAAAGTAATGCAAAAAACTTTGCCTTTATTTAAAAGGACATATTCGACAATACCTCACATGATGGGACAGAATGAAAAAAAATTCACCCATTTCACATGTACATATTCACCTCTAAAATACAAAATTATAATTAATAAATGAGGTCAAATATAAAGTCTATATGCAATCAGTCACTATACAAAATTTTGTCTATTTATATTCATAATTACCGAAGTTATTATGGGAGGATAGACGGACGGACGGTCAGATGAACAGAGCGATGGGTTCCTTGTAGTTATTACGGAACCCTAAAAACGTTATCTCGAAAAAGACGAAAGAAAAAGATAGGAATGGATATTATTAGGACAGCAGTTATGCATGTCATGTTTGTTGTTTTTAAAAAGCCCCTCATTTCATCCGTTATTGGACAATTTAAATTACAGAATTTTTCGTGGTAGTACTTGAAAAGTCTTAGGCCCGGATTAATAAACCGTTCTCAAACTAGTTCTCAAGACCTTCCTTGGCTGAGACGGTCTCAAGTAATGATTAGCTTCTCAAGATGGTCTTTAATTCATGGTATGATCGCAATATAACATCTGTATCAGTTAATAACGTTATTGAGATCACTTACTCAACTTTTAAGCGCCCTCTACACGACAAAGAACGAATGAAATAACGTTTCGTATACACTTATACAAAGAACGGATTTATTGAGTATACATTCCATCAATATTTCTTTTTAAAAATATAATAATATAAATATATAATAATATAAATACCAAAAAAAGTTTCGAGCAGATCTTAATATATATTATTCTCTAACATATAAATATCCATATTTTTATAACAACTACGTAAAACGGAATGCGGATCATTGACATTCGAAAAAAAGTTCTTCTTATTCTTTAAAATGGCTCCTTAGTGATTCGTCAATGTCCGCAGTGTATAAATCGATACATCGATCTATGCTCAACTGATTTTCTGCCTCAGTGTTATCAACTTAGGGACTTTCCCCCTAAATTTAGGAGGGAAAACCTATATAGGTTTTTTTAGGGGAGGATTATTTTAAAGAAATCCAGTAAATGAAATACGTATTGAGAAGTTTAGAAGCAATATATTATTTAATTTGCAGTGCTTTGAGGAGCAACATGATTTAAATTTCGATTTTACTCAAATATTTAATTTAATCAAAAATCAATATAATTCTGTTTTTACTTCTAAGCCGGTTACGCCTCGAAGTACTAGTAGATTTAATGAATGGGCAACTGCGGGAATTCATATAAGTAGAAAAAGTTTATATGAACTGTATTCCGAAAAATCTTACAATAGAAGTGAAAATTATGCTCTTCATATAAAAAAATATTCAAAGATGTTTATAAAACTGTCAATTGCGGCAAAGGCAATGCATATAAGAGATCAAATAAAGAATTCTAAAATAATGATAAAAACAATTTAATTAACACTGAAACCATAGAAAAAGAGTAGCCTGTCGTAATTCAGATTTTAAACTTTGTTTAGACAATAATTAACTCAGAAGATGAAGTGGAGTCAGTATTTGAGAAATTCTTTGCAGACATTCCAGTTTCTACTACAAAAAATCTAAAGTCTTCACCCGCAACTGCTGAATCATTCAAATCAAAATCAAAATTCTTTATTTTCCTTACAATATTATAATATATAGTATTACATAGTGTAAGTTACTACCTCCTTTTAAGTTAAATACTTGTGTTAGGAGAATCCCGCTCCTTCCTTCCGACAATTATTACTATATTTATTAATAGGTACATATATTATATTTTAATTATTATTTTTATAAATTGTAAGTTTTTTAACTATAGAAAATACATTTTAACTTAGGAGTGTAATCTTGCCTGTGTATGTGTGTGTGTGTGTGTGTGTGTGTGTGTGTGTGTGTGTGTGTGTATGAGTGTGAGCGTGCGTGTTTGTATGGGTGCGAGTGTGTGCTCATATTTTACTACTATACTACTATGTGTTTTTTATAGACTGATATAATTTTATACTTATAAATATTATTATTTAATAATAAAATAGGTTTTATACATAAATGTTTTAATCACTGCAATAGTAGTTCAATGTCTCCATAATTTAGGCTTTTTAACCAATTTAGTATAGTTTTTTCACATTTTCTGTATGAAAGTGAGTAAATGTGTTGTAACCGATTGATTTGATTGTATAATATGATAGAACGTATAGTAAATTGTTGTTTAGCAAAAGATGTACGGACCGAAGGCTGAAATATAACACAACGAAGGTTTCTTTTATTTAATATAGCTGGTTCTACTTTAGTATTTTGATGTACTTAATTTGTTAATTTTGTTAATACATTAGCTTCTTTTTATAATTGTTCTGTACTATAGAGAATTTTCTTTTTAGCATGATTTTGAGTAACCCTCTTTGTGCTCGTTCTAAATTTAAAATGTGGGATTTGTATGAACCTCCCCAGACCGTGATAGAATAAAGAATTACAGATTGAACTGAGGCAGTATAGATATTAGTGATGAGTTTAATATCCATAATGTATCTTAAGTATCGAAATAGCCAGGTTAGTCTTCTTATGCGAGATGCAACAGCTATCAGTTGTGGGATCCATGATAATTTACTGTCGAGGATTACACCTAAATATTTTGTAGAATTTACCCTTTCTATTGTTTGACATGTGCAGTTGCTAGTTATTTCATTGTACAAAAGTGGGCAGTTATATTATAATTACTATGGGCTTGGGTTGAGGAATTAATAGACAATGTTATATAATTAGTTTTATTTGTGTTCAATGTTAGTGAATTTATTCTTAGCCAGTCAACCTTATGAAGTCCAGTTTCCGCACATTTAAACACTGTGGGCCAACACTCGTGTCTTCAAAAAGTAGTGCTGTATCATCAGCGTATGAAATAATAGTGCCATTAAGCAATTTTAGATTTGTTAAGTCATTAATAAATATCAGGAATAGGGTTAGGCCAAGCGCGCTGCCTTGAGGGACGGAATATTCAGAAGTTATCATTTGGTCGCTGGTGGTATTTGAATCTAATTTTACTTGTTGTGTTTTACCGGTCATGTAACTCGTCATAAGATCTAGAAAAGAGCCCCTGATTCCTATTTTTTCCATTTTACGAAGGAGAAGTGGAATATAAACTGTGTCAAACGCTTTTTTAAGTCAAAAAAATACAAAGTCTTTTCTTTTTAGTATCAATACTTTTTGTAATACGCCAGACAAGATCATGTATGGCATCTTCAGTACTAAAACTCTGTCGAAAACCGTATTGGTGTGTTGATAAAAAAATATTTTTATTTAAATATTTTATTACACGTACATTAATAAGTTTTTCCAGAATTTTTGCTATCACTTGTAATACCGATATGGGTCTATAGTTATTAATGTCATGCCTACTACCGTTCTTAAAGATTGGGTGTATTACAGATCTCTTCAATACTTTAGGAAATGTTCCACTTCTAAAGCTGGTAACACATAAGTGTGTGATAATGGGTATTAATAGGGATTTAGCCATTTTTATAAGGTTGGTGGGGATTTCATCCCAGCCAGCAGCAGATTCTGATTTGAGGCTTGATATTATTTCATTTACTTACGAAGCGTCGGGCTCAATAGTGCCTATTTTATGCGGGCAAGATGGTAAACTATCTAGGTATTGATTTATTGATTGTTGGTTATTTTGTATTTTTTCAGCTAATAATTTACCGATACTATTAAAATGATCATTGATATAGGTCATGGAATCTGTTGGGTTATTCCTAAGATATTAATTCTATATTAAGGTTTTTTTGTTTGTGCCGGTTAGACAAGTTTTTTATACAGTTCCATAAAGTTTTATTACTCGACTTTTATAACAAGGCGACTTGTTAAGAAGTTCTCTTTCATAATTGATTTTAGCCTTTTTAATTAGGCTAGTACAGTAATTTCTATACCTACGATAGGTTATTTTAAGAATATCATTGTCATCATCTTATCTAAGCTTAATCTGTAAATAGTTTATCATTACTTAAAGGTAATGTTAAAAAAATACCGGTTATCTGTAAAGTCGGTTTACTGACGATAGTTAAACGTGACAACGTCAACAGCAACAATAATAATAATAATGAGGTAAAGGCAATGCGAGGTAGAGCTGGTACTTGGGTACTTGGTAACGATAACGGGTAACAGGTAACGCATGAGTCATGTTTTTTCGTGCGTGTAGCTGGCTCCATCGATTTATAAGACGTTATCACGTCAAAATGTGAAGTCAACTTTCATTTTAGACAAATTGAGTCACGTGACATTATTAAGACATTTAACTCATTAAATGTAAAAAAAGAATTATTAAGTCGATAGTTGACGTCATTGTATCTCATCTAGCGTTTGTCTTTAATAATTGTATAGAGCTTGGTGAGTTTCCTGGCTTAATGAAGCATAGCAAAGTAATACCTATTTTTAAAGCTGGCAGCAAATCTGATCCAGCCAATTATATACCTATTTTAATACTACCGACCTTTAATAAAATATTTGAAAAAAATATTTTGCAACAACTATTGGCTCATTTTAATATTAATAAATTGCTACACAACAAGCAGGTTTTACTAAAGCTCGATTTACGACTGATGCAGGCATTAGCCTTCTTAGTAGTATATATGAAGCCAGGGAGGGATCACAAGATGCACTAGATATAGTTTGCGATCTTTTTAAGGCTTTTGATTGTGTAGAGCATGCAACGTTCATCAGGAAACTAGACCACTATGGTGTAAGGGGCACATCACTTACACTGTTAAAATCTTATTTAAGTAACAGGATACAAAGGGTTGGAGTGAATGACAAGATGTCACCTGGAGCCAAAATAGATCTGGGAGTGCCGCAAGGATCAATTTAGGGCCTTCCTCTTCCTGATCTACATAAACGATTTGCCCTTTCTTATTAAGGATATACTAGAGATAGTGTCATTTGCTGACTGATGTCGCTTCACTTTAAAAATAAGTGAAGTATACTTATTTTTAAAGTGAAGCGACATCAGTCGGACTATGACGGGGTAAATAATACTCTCTCTGAAATAGTAAATTGGTTTGGTGGTTGGTGGTAAACTAATAATCTGCTTCTTAATGCATTTAAAACAAAGTGTTTAAAGTTTAGCTTACCAAATGTGAGGCATGCACAAACCAAAGTACTATTGAATGATGCTAATCTTGAAATAGTGGGCTCAACTGTGTTTCTAGGTATAACATTAGATTCTAAGTTACAGTGGGATCCACATATTGCTAACCGAGCGAATAGTCTCAGTTCTGCAGCATTTGCAGTCAGAAAAATTAGACAAATTTCTTACGAAGCATCGGCACGGTTAGTTTATTTTAGTTATTTCCATAGCCTATGGAAATAACTAAAATAAAAATATTAAATAAACAACTAAAATAATAAATTCCATAATGGCCTATGGTATCCTTTTATGGGGTAATGCCACCGACATTAATTCTATCTTTGTGCTGCAGAAGCGAGCGATTAGAGCTATTTATAAGATGTCCCCATATGCCTCCCTAAGAGAAAAGTTTCAAGAAATAGGGATACTGACTGTACACTCTCAATACATTTTTGTTAATGTTATGTATGTAAAAAGAATTCACACATCACACATCCAACACATCATAAATACTAGGAATAAGAACAAACTGGTTGTACCAGTGACTAGACTCAGTAAAATAAACAATTCTTTGGTCTTAGCAATAAAGGTCAGTGTATACGTTTGTATAGTAAACTCCCAGAAAATGTCAAAAATTTGTCTATAAAATAAATTTAAAAAAGAAGTGAAAAAACACATTTGTGTGCCGAAGGTATTATAAAGTTAAAGATTTCATTGAGGACAACACACCCTGGGAATAAGATGACCCTATGAGGCAATTTCAGTTTACAAACTAAACAATGTAATTCTGTACTGTAATATATTGTAGATATTGTAATTAAATATATTTTTGTTTACAATTTTTTTTGTTTTTGTTGTATTGTATGATACATATATTTTTTTTAAATATCAATTTTGGCTATCCTTTTTACTAAAAGGTGGCACCGGCGCGAGTTTCTTACGCCGGTTCTTCTCGCCGGGTAAAGGTTCCGAACCGGTGGTAATTGTGTTTTTGTTTAACGTTCAGAAAACAAAACCTTGTTTTTTATTCTGAATATTTTTTTAAAGGGTTTTTATTTAATTACGCTATTGAATCTGAATTGCTATATCGATAAGCGATTTAAAAATGACGGAGTAATATTTTTATTGTTTTCTTATTATTATTAATTAATTTTTAAAGTATTTATAGTATCTGTTCTTAATCATACAAAAAAATTAGGATAATTTTCTAGCAATTGTTGTGATTTTTTTTTTCACTTAAGTTTAGGGAGAAATATTTTTTAAGAGTTGGTAACGCTGTTCTGTATTAATCTATGAACATTAAGGAATTGACGAAACTTATTTGTTCTACTAATATTCTGGTCGCGTTTAATTTCGATCCGATGATCTTCCTCAATCAATTTCCCTGACGAGTTACAGTGCTGACCCAGCGCGTGCGCGGCCCGAGCAGAAAAACCTTTAAGTAAGGCCGACTACAAACTATGCATTTATACATGGGACTAAATATTTTTATGTATAGAAAATTTTACAACAGACATATAATATTATTTTGATAATACTTTCCTTCTATTTTGCCCTAGTACCCTATTAAAATTAACATTTTTCTCATCTATTACGGATCATACGTACAGGGAAATTAGTATTTTAGCTAGGTTATTACGCAATAAGTAATGTTACATGGAAGCTGTTTAAGAAATATTAACATAATATTATAGGTTGTTCAAAGTCAATTACGGATATTTTGGGCGTATGATCTATAATATATAAAGAAGTTAAGGCAGAGAAATAAAAGTAAAGTCGGTTTACTGACGATAGTTGAACGTGACAACGTCATAAGAAATGGAACGCCTCAGAGCGAGGTAACGCCGCATGAGTCATGTTTAGCGAGGTAACGCCGGTAACGCCGCATGAGTCATGTTTTTCGAGGTCAAAATCGAAAAAAATATACCGAACAAAATTACAATAAGCTCTTTACAGCGCTGTTAAGGTCATAGACCACACGCATTTGATTGTATTGATGATATTTTGGCTTATGAGGTTAATCACCTCATCTAATTATTTTCCTGCCAAAACGTTACGTAAACAGTATTTAAACATACATAGTTTGACAATAATCATAAATTTTACTTATAATATAACTGACGATGATGCTATGCTACTATTAACATAATATCATACTGTAGTTTCGTCATATTTCTATTGTTACTGATTTCAATTTATTGATGTAGTCCAATAAACCTCCTACCTAATAGTCACAAGTCTCACAACTCATCGTGAATTAGTCATTAAAGTCGCATGAGTGTACGCAGCTTTATTCGAGTATAAAAGGATGGAACTCGAAGAAATACTTCATTCATACGAGTTGTAGTAGCACTTTAAGTAGTCTCCTAAAATTATACACAAACAAACAAAATGTTTTTCGCCAACTTACTAGTACTTGTCGTAGCAATAGTCATAGTAGAGAGTGCACTTATAAGAGTTAATGAAAATGAAGTCAGAAATTGTAGTCAGCTGAATAAACGTCAAGTAGACAGAATAGTGTTCCCTAATGAGGAAAGGAAGCCGGTTCTCCCGGAGGAGGTTCCCAGGTTGGGCAACAAGTTCGGGATTGGCAACAGTCGGTGCCCCGACGGCTCCATTCGCAGGGGACCTCTGTGTGTTGTGGTGGGATAAAAATCCAGAGAAGTTGGCGGATGAAGCTGGCAGACCGGCTTATGCAACGGAAAGTGACTGCACCAGACGATGGTATTATTTTGGCAAATAAAATGTTTTAGAAATATTATTTTTATAATGCCTATTGGTATGTACACTACATACGTAAAAATATTATGCTATTTGTGTGATTGTGATACTAGATACTAACATATTCAACACTTTTAAAAACTAGATGCTACGATGATAATTGTTACGTTTCACTAGAATAACGAATTGCATGTGACATAATATGTAGTAAATACGTACGCGTAGATATTTATTATTATTTATTTAGTATTATTGATTATTGCTTTGTAGACGGAGGGCATGTTTGTTGAATATTAAATTATGGATAAAATCATGTTACAATATATCATTATTTAATAATACGTTTTTATTTATTACCCTTTCAAGGTCTCTTTTCCGTTTAAAATGTATAGATTTTAAATGTTGTTTATAGTAAAATTTCCTCATTTAACCCAGCAACAAACACAATCTTAACAAACAGGTTTCGCATTTGTTGATCATAATATGTAAAATAAATTTTAATTAGAAGAAACATTTTCCATAGTGAGTAGAACTTGCAGAACTTGTTTGTCCTGTTAGTCTTAACTGTTAGCGCTTAACTGTTTGTTAAAACAATGTTTGTTAAAACAAACAGCTAAGCGCCATCTCAGGGTCCAGCCTGGAAGTCCAGTAGCCAGTCCATAGTGTCAAATTAAAGCGGCTCTGGACTTGCAGGCTAAACCGTGAGTATGGCACGAGCACTAAAGACAATTTTAGTTAGTTAATTTTTTAAAATTTACTAATTTAAAGATTGTACTTTATAATGTGTTTGTGATTTTAGTCAATTTAATTCAATAATTTATATCTTTGTACTAATATTATAAAGGGAAAATATTTGTTTGTTTATATTAAATAGGCTACGAAACTACTGGACCGATTTTGATGAAATTTAATAGAGATATAGAGTAGTCCACGGGAAAGGACATAGGCTACTTTTTATCGCGAAAAAATTTACGGTTTCTGCGGGATGTCCTTTTGCGCGCACGGACTCGGGGGCAAAATCTAGTCATTAATAAAAATAACATTTAATTCTATTTAAGTACTAGCTTTTTCCCGCTGTTCCAAGTTTTATGTTTGGATGTGTGAATGCTTGTCACTCTTTCACGTAACAACTACAGAACGGATTTTGATAAAATTTGGTATGGGTCTAAACTACTATAGTTTAGGCTCTGGATTAACAAATAGACTACTTTCACAGCGAAATATACCGTTCGCGCGGGAATTCTTTTTGCGCGTACGAAGTCGTGGGAAACATCTAGTTAAAGCATACTAGGGATGTTGACTAAGTAGTAAGCATCATACTACTATAATAAATGTGAAAGTTTGTGAGGATAGATGGATGGCTGGATGATTGTTACTCTTACACGCAAAAACTACTAAACGGATTTCGATGAAATTGGGTAGTAGTAAACCGTAGGTCACTTTTTAACCCGAAAAAGTATAGTATTCCCGTGGGATACTATATTTACGCGGGCGGAGCTGTAGAAAAAGCTAGTATTATTATATGCATGATATTTTTGAAATAAATTCAACAAAGATCAGGATAAGGACAGCTCCATCTTTTTCGTTTTTGTTGAAACTTGTACCTCGTACCTCATCCATGTAGTCAGGGTCGTTCCCCTCCAACTTATCCCTACAAGTGACAAGGATTTATGAAAAGTAAGAAAAACAACCTAGTACTTTCGAATCCCGAAAGATGGCGCTTGTGAACAAAAATTAGATGTTTCAAATTTATAGCGGAGTGCAAACAATAAATGTTAGGCTATTCAACTTTGAAATAAATATAGCAATGTAAAATTGTAATAGGAATATAATAACAGCAAATTGCTAATACTTAGTTTCGGAAACTAATGTGTCATTGCTGAAAATAATTTCAACCAAATACTGTTGAATACTCCTCTACAATAAATCTACTGAAGTGAGTGATTATGTAAAGTATTTTATAATAATAATAAAAAGTACCTAGGCTTCTGAAGTTGTTCTAACAGCAATTGTCAATAAGGAATAAATGAAAAAATTGGAAACGGAGAGCTTTCAAAGAAGAGCTTAGTTTTGAAATATAATAAATAATCTTCGAGGATTCTCCTCAATATGAGAATAATGGCCTCACATTAAGGAGTCCCCATCAGGGCCGGACCGTAAGTTTAGGGGACCGTAAGTTTTGGGGCTCACCTACATAAAAAACTCAAAGTATAGAAAAAAATAAGACATTAAAATACGTATGATCTGTTTAATTTAATAAAATTATGGGGCCCTGGGTCGAAGCCCAAAAAGCCATATGGTAGATCCGGCCCTGATCCCCACTCACCTGCATCAGGCTACATACTACCACACCAGCAGGGTGTGGTAGCATGTAGCCTGATGTATCTGCGAAAACGAACAATCTTCTAAGACACTGAACGTGTCTTAGAAGATTGTTCGTTTTCGCAGATAGGACGGTTTTATTTATACACCTGTGGTCGAAATTTGCCCACAATAATTCATATTATAATTTTTAAGTTTGATCTTCATAAGGGTCATTATTAGATAGAATAAATAGATAGAAAAGATAGAAAAGATTAGATAGAAAAAAATCATAATTACATTACTAAATAAATAAATGTATTACTAAGCATTATTAAAAAAAAAGTAGCTTTCTGCACACCTTACTCTACAGAAACTTTAACTGTGTCAAATACCAAACTTCTCCGTTCGCACAATTCTCGTTTTGAAAGTTTTGTTTCACGTATAATATACCTAGTACTACTCTTATAAATGTGAAAGTTTGAGAGGTTGGATGGATGAATGGATACAATTTAATTAAAATTATAATACGTGTTTCGCTTCTCTATATACTTTTTACAATGTAGTTTCTTCGGATGTACTTGGCATCTGACGCACTTTTCATAGCTAGAATTCAAGATAAGAGTTACCTATTCTCTATGACCTTTAGCTTCATAGATTATTTACTATAGTAAATAATCTATGAAGTACTATAGTAATTACTATAGGATATAATTACTATAGTAAGTACTATAGTATTACTATAGTAAATAATCTATGAAGTAGTGAATTACTTACTTACATATGTTGTACCAATTAGCATTCATATTGTTTTTCTTAAAGTGAAAATGTCTGAATAAAGTATTGATTCGGGCAAAACTGATTGCTTAAGATGGATCTTCATATTCTGAAAATAAGGTAAGTGGCAGTTCCGGCAGTTTACATGGCTTTTCTTTAACGTATTTGTATTGAAGCTGACAATTACGATACTTTACGTGGTATTTGAAATTCTCATATTTATCGAAAGTGCCACTTACAGATTCGATATAAGTACTTATGTAAAAATGATGTTTTATGTTTAATTATAGGGGCAAGATTGATTTTCTGTATGAAAAAATTACATATTTATTTAATTTACCTGCTTATTGGAATAACTTGAAGAAGTTGGTGGGCGATGAATCCTTCTTGGATAGAAGTTTGGCACAAGAGGTTTTCACAGTTTTAAAATTTCATCAGCAAGTTGTAAAGTTCCAGGCAGCAAGGTCGATCACATGTTATATAAAAGTCTGAGCCCCGTTTTTTAATTCGTCGTTTAAAAAAATATTAAACGACAAATAACTAATTTGTAATTTGTAAATTAAAAAATAAATCTTTGTCAGATACTTTTAAAAGATCACTTGACAGAAAATGACTAGGCTAGACTCAGCTGAAAGTTAAAGTATTTTATAAATAAGGAAGTTGGAAGCTTATGTCAGAAATTATGCAAGTAATTTTAAAAATAGTTATGTCGATTACAGCAGAATAGTATCATTAATATTCTTATAGTACCCTAGTATATACCATACTACACCATATTATCCGATCGACTTAAGGCTATTGATTGGATCAGTTCCATATTGAAATAAAATAGTGTTGTCACGCCTACACATGGTCAGTTCTAACTGATCCAATCGGCAGCGCTGATTGGACAATACACGATAGGCAGTATGGTGTATGGCTTCACATAAAAGATTTTGCCATGAAGTATGAGGTGTAATTTTTATTAATTCCGAGTTTTCATGTTGTTAATGAAAACCCACTAGTCGGATACGCTCTTTTTGCTCAGTTCAAAAGTAGTAAAACATTCAAAAGTTATTTCCTGAAGACTTAAGAAAATAATGATAGAAGACTAATAACTATCAGAGCTGTTTGAGATGACTTCTACACAAGGTTTTGCTAATTTAGAAACCATATTATATTTATTGATATTTTCACCTATTCAAATAGGTTTTTATCATAATTTTGCCCTTTCGAGGTTATTTCAGAATATAATAATCTAGCTAAGTTACTACATAACTGTCAAGTTTAAATTTCAGGATATTTCATTTTATTTTTTCAAGTGTAACTGATCTTACGTTAAGACGATTAAGGTTTGAATAATTAAATAAAAGAAATAGAAGTAAAACAATCCTGATTTGGTCTCAATTGACGATTTATTGATTTTCTCTTCCGCACTTGAATCTTAATTGTAGCAAACATTATGTTGGCATTTACATACATTTACAGATCTTGTGGTTATAAAGGTTATAAAGTTTGTCACACTAGGAATAAATTTGACTTTTTCCTCTTCATTGGTGCCTCTTATGTGTTGCCAATTTCTGCTATGAAAACAGTCATGGGTGCCTAAATCTTGTTAAGACGTTATTAGCTCTCTTATCTGACAATAATAAGAAAACATCAATTTTACATTAAATCTATTTTATCAGTTCAAAAAGCTATGATTAAGACATTTGTTCTTTATACTTAATTAAACGAAAAAATAACATTATTTTTTATTGATTTTTATATTTTTCGCTTAACAAGTAGAATCCATACTATTAATATTATCAATGCAAAAGAAAGTCAGTCTGTAACGCAATCATGCACAAGCTACTGAACTGATTTGACAAAATTTGGGGAAAGTCAGAACTTAGATAAGGATTTAGGTTACTTTTATCGATACACGTGCCACAAACGAAGATTCTTAAATTTTGTGGTAACCCCAGTACCAAATTATACACAAAATACGTATTTCCCGCATAATTTAAGGTTTTTTCTGTTACTGTAATACAGTGGTTTATAAACAAAGAACAACAAATAAGTGTGCCAAGCAAAGTACTGTGAATAACCACGATAGTAAAGATATATATAAAGGGGAGTGCGGAGGGAGCGGGTGGCGTGATCGCTGCAATGTCCATATAATATGGACATTGCAGTGTTGAGTCACACGATAACACCATGTCCCATAGTATACAATACAGGGTGACCTGAAATTCGATACATTCCTTTGAAAGACAGAAAGTAGACCTTATTTACAGTAATATTTTTCATGGCATCCCCTATCCGAAAGTTGATATTTACAAAGTTATTGAAATTTCAAAAAAATTTTCTTTATTTTCGACTTTTTGACTTTGACATGACGTATTTTTAAAAATGTTTGTCTTTTTAGTGATTTTTTTATGTATTTTAACCGTCAATGAGTCAAATATTATTTTTAAGGAATAAATAGGGACAAACTAAGCGAGAATTTTTCATTATGAGACATGAAACAGAATTTTCTTTTAAGAAAAATGCACATTTTTCTTAAAAACAGGCGATTTTCTTAAAAAAATGTATAATACAATGCGTACAAATATTCCAAATAACTTCCTTATCTCATTAGCTTTCCAAAAAGGTGCAAATGTCTACATAAAAATATGACGTTGTAGTAAACATAGAAGTAAAATAAAAAAATGTCTAAATCGATTTATTTGCGATAAGGTTAAAATAAAAGGAAAAACTTGAATTTAATTACGTTTATTGTGTTTAAAAAACATCAATGTTTAATTAAATTTAATAATAAATATTCTTTTTTAGGTCTTGTTCAAAATGTGAACCTCTATTTCTGATACAGGCCCGTAGTCTTCTCCGTACCTCTGTTTTGATTATTCTGGTAGTAAGACTAGTTTTGATTTCTTCTGCTGCACTTCTTATGCGGCTTTTGAGCTCCTCTACAGTAGTTATGGGTGTAGTATACACCAAAGCCTTCATATGACCCCAAAGATAAAAATCACACGGGGTCAAATCGGGACACCGTGCTGGCCAAGGAATTGGCCCGCCTCGACCTATCCAGCGATGTGGGTAAGTTTGGTCTAGCCACTGGCGTACGCCGAGGCGGAAGTGGGCCGGGCAACCATCATGCTGGAAAATCATATTACGACGAGTTGCTATTGGCACATCTTCCATTAAACCAGTAATCTCCTCTCTTAGGAAATGTTCGTACATTTCACCATTTAAATTTTGAGGCAAAAAATGAGGTCCAACTAAATTATTATTAATTATACCCATCCAGACATTTAGACTGAATCTGGTTTGATGGGCCCTTTCTTTTTTCATCCTGGGGTTTTCTCCTTTTGGTGCCCAGTAATGTGTGTTGTGGAAATTGTTTATACCGTCACGGTCAAATTTCGATTCATCCGTCCACAATATTCTTGAGAAGAAATTGCGATCCTCCATGTCTGCATTTATCATAAAACGGCAGAATTCCATTCTTCTAACCGGGTCTCCCTCTTCCAACTCTTGGACAGGTGTGTAGTGAAATGGATGTAGACGCGCTGTGCGTACTGTAAACCACACCTTCCATTGACTCAATTCAAGTCTTCTAGCTGCCGCTCTTGTAGAAATAGAAGGATCATTTTGAAAAAGTGTTAAAATTTCTTCTTCTTCTTCTAGAGCATACAAACGAGGTCTGCCTGAATCGCCACGTCTTCTATCAACACGGCCGCTTTCCCGAATTCGTCGAAATGTTGTTGAAAACACTCTAACGTTTGGCACTCGTCGATTCGGAAAACGTTCAACGTATGTTCTTCGTGCAGCAGCAGCATTACCATTACAAAGTCCGTAACAAAACAAGATGTCAGCGTATTCATCGTACTCTAAAGCAGCCATCGCGATACAAAAAAATCACAAGTAGAAGTAAGGGTGTAGTTTAAAGCAACAATACGTCCGTACACGGCAATAGTTGACTTAAAACTAATATTAGCTACTAAATTTGCTCTCTAAGCCAGTCGGTAACTCATTGACAAAGGGCCGCGACGACAGTAGCCGAAACATCCCGAAGTTTGAACAAAGGAAACAATTGAAAAAAAAAGGTCGCCTCAGGTAGAGTAATTCTTGAGCTAACGTTACCTGATGATTGTTTTGTCTTTGTTTATTACATGTTCATATTTTAATGCACATATTTGTACCTTTTTTGGAAGCTTATGAGGTAAGAAAGTTATTTAAGGTATTTGTACGCATTGTATCATACAACTTTTTAGAGAAAATCACCTGTTTTTAAGAAAAATGTGCATTTTTTTAAAAGAAAATTCTGTTTCATGTCTCATAATGAAAAATTCTCGCTTAGTTTGTCCCAATTTATTCCTTAAAAATATTATTTGACTCATTGACGGTTAAAATACATAAAAAAAATCACTAAAAAGATAAACATTTTTAAAAATACGTCATGTCAAAGTCAAAAAGTCGAAAATAAAGAAAAAATTTTTGAAATTTCAATAACTTTGTAAATATCAACTTTCGGATAGGGGATGTCATGAAAAATATTACTGTAAATGAGGTCTACTTTCTATCTTTCAAAGGAATGTATCGAATTTCAGGTCACCCTGTATATTTAATATTTTATCTTGTTTATATGTAATTTGTATATTATGTACGATTTATCAGCCATTGCTGAGTGTTATTCTGTCCCTCAAATGACAGTACCGATGGAACCACATAATGCCAGGCACTGTGGTGTTTACGCCATGGTGGTATGCCTGAGTGGTCTCCATTTTGATGATTAGGCGTTACACTGCACTACCGACCATCTGATTCTGGCAGAACCTATTATTAAATGTTTAATATTATTCCTTTACCATTTTATGGTATTTATTTATCTTATTTTACTATTCTTTTGTTGTGTTTTTATCGTAATATATATAATAACTTGTAGTGTATGTCCTAATTAGTCAAATAAACGTTTTTTATTTTTATTTATTTATTTATTCAAATTTTGTTTTTCTTATTCCATTAAAATTAATCGTAAGTATAAGCAATCTACGAAGTACATAATCGAATGTGACACTTACAATAAAATATTCCTGATAAATACCAACCTAGATTATCGGAATTGGCAAATCCGATACATTTTTGTTTATGCAGTTCCTAGAAAATAATTGGAAGTGCTAGTTACGATTAAGAGAGCAAGATCATTTACGTAGTAACTCAATTTTCACGAAAACTATTCAACATTTTGGATTTTTGACACAATGTACTGATTTGTTATCCTAACAATACTGTTTGTGAAAATTTTCATAAGGATCATTAAGGACAAATTTAAACGAAAAATAGACTTTAAATCGCTCTCCTGAAAAGTAGCATTTTAAAGATACAATAATGTACGTAGGCGTTATCGATCTATTTCTACAAAAAAATTAAAATAGTGCCTGAACTAGGTAATCATGTATCTCAGACAAAATTTACGCTAAAACTGTCCCTAGTACATACATACATACATATAATCACGCCTCTTTCCCGTAGGGGTAGGCAGAGACCACTTCTTTCCACTTGCTACGATCCTTACATACTTGTTTCGCTTCGTCCAATTTCATTATTCCCTTCATACATGCTCTTCGGTTTAGGGTACTCTTGACCTGGCCTTTTTTCAAGACATCCCTGTTTTGGTCTCGAAACATCCGCCTAGGTCTACCCCTTCCAACACTTCCATTCACACTTGCCTTATACACTTTTTTCGTCAATCGTTCTTCATTCATTCTCTCGACATGGCCAAACCATCTCAGCATACCTTTCTCTATTTTTGTCACTACATCTTCTATCAGACCACAAAGTCTCCTTATCTCACCATTTCTTATCCTGCCACTCAGTTTAACTCCTATCATACTTCTTAACGCTCTCATCTCAACTGAATTTATTCTGCTTTCATGTTTCTTCTGCCATAGCCAACTTTCACTTCCGTACATGAGTGTCGGAACCAACACCCCCTCATGCACAGCCAAACGAGCCTTGTTAGATACCTTCTGACTGTTCATAAAGGAGTGCAAAGCTCCATTCACCCTGTTTCCTGCATTCACTCTTCTTTCAATATCACTCTCACACTTTCCATCCCCTGTAAACTTTGATCCTAGATACACAAACTCAATCACCTGATCAATTTTTTCATCTCCAATCACGATATTGCAGTCTGTCACTGCCTCATCTCTTTCAAACACCATCACTTTCGTCTTCTTTACATTCACCTTCATTCCCTTTCTAACAAAAGCTCCACTCATAGCAGTTACCATCTCCTGCAACTCCTCGGCCGAAGACGCAAGTAAAGACGCTTGGTCATCAGCATAGAGAAAACATTTGACGAGTAGCTCATTCATTCTCAACCCACTTTCATTCTCTTTTAAATCTGTCAAGCAATTGTTCATGAACAGATTAAACAGCCACGGTGACACTACACATCCCTATCCAACACCTTTTTCGACATTAAACCATTCAGTGTATGCCCCATTTATCCTTACACAAGCACTAGAATCCCTATAAAGAGATTGCAATGCTCGTATGAGGATATTGCTCACCCCGTTAACGGACAATGCTGACCACAATTCATTCCTCACCACTCTATCATAGGCCTTTTCAAGATCTACGAACGTGCAATAGACCTTCTTGGTTTTAGCTAAATACTTTTCGGCTATGCATCGCAATGAAAATACCTGATCCGTACATCCCATTCCCTTTCTAAATCCCGCTTGTGCATCCCATACTTTTTCGTCTGTTTCATTCACAACCCTTTCAATCAATACTTTCGTATACAATTTCCCGACGACGCTGAAAAGACTTATACCACGATAATTTATGCAGTCCAGCCGTGACCCTTTTCCCTTAAATAATGGCAAGATTACGGCTTTGCACCAGTCTCCCGGTACTTGGCCATTTCGCCAGCACAAATTGAAAAGGCGGTACAGTTGGCTAGCCACTATGCCCTGTCCAGCCCTCAGCATCTCGGCGGTAATTCTGTCATACCCTGCAGCCTTACCTAATCTCATACTTTTCAACGCTTTCACTATTTCATCCATGCTTATCTCACTTTCATCAATATTTAAATTAGTATCCATGGAAGATGCCGGATGTTGTACTTGCACTCTTTGTGTTGTACTCCTACGGATGTTGTACTCCTCTCTTTTAAACAAACTTTCAAAATACTCTTTCCATCTCTTTAACACACATTCTTCGCCTTTTATAATGCTCCCATCTTGACTCCTGATTGTTATCAGCTCCGAGGTAGAAGTTTTTCCTCTGGCTGTTTTGATGGATTTCCAGAAAAACTTGATGTTTGACTGGAAATCTTCAGTGAGTCTCCTATCAAAATCATCCTTTCGTTCTTCTTTCTTTCTAGACGCAACATCTTTCGCTGCTGATTTCAATCTTTTATACTTCGTTCTTGCTTCCTTTATCTCATCATCCGTTGCCTTTTGAACTTTTTGGTTAGCTTTTGTTGCTAACCAATCCAACCACGCTTTCTTCTTTTCTTGTGCAGCCCTTTGTACATTTTTATCCATCCACACATTATAGTTCTTTCTTCCTTTCCTTCTTTTTGCTACCCCGCATACCTCAATAGCAACATTCACGACCCCTTTCTTAAATGTCTCCTACAAATCTTCAATCACACTTATCTCTTCTATGCCTTTAAAACTTTCTTTCAGTTTCTCTACATACTCGTCTTTCTTTTCTTTTTCTTGGAGATTTTCCACTTTTACTCTGTCCAGAACACTCGTAGGCTCGGCCCCTCGGTGTCGCCATTGCTTAAAGTGGCCACGCATTCGTGCTATGACCATGAAGTGGTCTGTGTCGAGGCCTATACCGCGGTATGCCCGAGTGTCTAGCACTTTCTTCGTCAGTCTTTCATCCACAATTGCAAAATCAATCATACTTCTAGACTCATCCTCATTTCTTGTATACAAATGGATCTTTTTGTGGTCAAACATTGTGTTGCCCACGCAAAGATTCCATTCCAAGCATACTTCAAGCAGGCCTCTCCCGTTGTCATTCACTCTCTCGTCCCCAAACGTCCCCAGAACTCCTTCATACCCATCACGCTTTACTCCAACCCACCTATTAAAATCCCCTAACATCACGATTCGTTCATTTTCTCCGCATTTATTCAAGACCTCTCTCATGCTATCCCAAAATTCCTCTCTCTCTTGTTGGGCTTTTAATGACCCACCTCCGCGCAGATCCGACGGTGCATAGACCCCAAGGATAAACAAGCGAGTGAGTCCGACTATTAACCTAATCCAGAGGAGTCCTGGGCTTACACATTCATGCTCTATCACACATTCAACTATTCGAGAGAAAAGAATCACACCAACTCCCTGACAGCCTTGGCTGGCTTGGGGGACTCCCGACCAGTATGCCGTGTAGGGACTATGAACCGTGGTATCACATCCTTTCCTCGTCATCACCTCATCTACCTTACCATCCATTCCTCCTCTTACATTCAACGTAGCGAAGCGGCTCTCCATGGGCTGCTTTTCGCCCCCGCGAGAAACGAGATGTGATGGGTAGCGAACCACATCGCCGCCATTTTGGTTAATCAAATGTCTTTATATGTATATTAAATATATGTATGTTAAATAAACATATGTATATATGTATGTTAAATAAACTGTCCTTAGTAGGTTATTTATATTGCAAATACATACATTATTTTTAAGATGACATAATATTATTATTAATATCCTTATTTGTTCTTTCTAAAGCTTAGAATCTGTAATCAAAAAGTTGTCATCTTAATACATCGTCTTAGTATTAGGTCCTTACATATAAAATTGGCGTTTTGTCGTACTGGCCACTTTGATCTCAACTCTACTTTGGTTAAGAATTCCAATTTCAAATGTATACTGCTATTTACTCATGCATTTGTGTTTCAAAAACGGTAATTAATTTGTTTTTTCCTCTTTTGGTTTTTTCTTAGCGTCACTCTGTTTACAAAATGGAAAACTTAAAATATCTTATTATTTTCGAGTACGAGTTCCACCGTGGCACCAGTGCTGCAGAAACGACTCGAAGGATTAATGATGTGTATGACGGCGGTATCGCAAAATAAAACACAGTGCGTTTTTGGTTCCAAAGTTTTCGTTCTGGAAATTTCGACCAGTAGAACAAGTAAGTAGGACGGCCGGAGTGGTACAGTGGTGGTATAGTGATAAAACTGTTTTAATCCACTTGAAGCAAATTGGGAAGGTGAAAAACTTGAAAGGTAGGTAGGTACCTCATGAATTGAATGCAGCAAACCGACAAACGCGCGTCGACTGCTGCGTTACATTACTCAACCGGCACAATAATGAAGGGATTTTAAATCGAATAATTACCTGTGTAAAATAAATATATTATATTAAAAAAAACGACTTTATGTTCCTCCTTTACAAAACGCCAATTTCATATGTAATGACCTAATATTAGCATAAGGTTAATAATTATTATACCTACCTAATGTCAAAGTTAACAACTATTATTTTTAAAATCCTTGAAGTTTGTTAGTAATCCTAAAAAGAGTATTCTGGAAATTTGTATAATTTTTTAGGTTTCATTTATAATACTAGTTCCATAAAAATACTTAATGTAAATGTTAGAAAAAAAAATCCAAAATTGAACTCATGTTATTTCAGGCTTAACTCAGCTGTTAGGGATACTTGTATTGGCTTGGCGTTGAGTATGGATTTATTGCGTAATGTTGCTTCACATGGACAATGGACATCAATATATTCAAGAAATTAAATGATAAAATAAACGTAAATAAAAAAAAGTAATGACATTTACAGAATATAATCTATGAAACTAGTGGTCATAGACAAAAAGTAACTTTTTTTTAAATTCAAGCTAGGAAAATTGCGTCTGATGCCAAGTAGATCTGAAGAAACTACATTGTAAAAAATATATAACAATCAGAAACAAGATCGTGCAAGGCCCCACTCCACCATGCAGATTGCAAAATTCGACGCGCGTTTCGCCCAGAACCCGGAGCATCCTCAAGGAAGTGGACCTGCGAACAAAGTTCGTTAGTGCTAACTAGCGTTTGCATGATCTTGTTTCTGAGTGTACGCATAAGCAGCGTGGGAGGAGCGAGGTGCTTTCTGCTTGCAAGTTGTGGATATTTTTACGCGGGATATTGCTAGATATAATATTAATTAAATTGTGTATGCTATGGATTTCCGCAAAGTAACGCCTGATTCTATTAACCGTTGATGAATAGATGTTTGTTACTCTTTCACGCAAAAACTACTGAACGGATTTTGATGAAATTTGGTATGGTAGTAGTTAAGGCTCTGAATTAAAACATAGGCTACTTTTTATCCGAAAATGTACAGTGTTCGCGTGAGATGCTATATTTATGCGCTGCCCGCGGAAAAAGTTCACCAACGTGCGTCGTCATCCGGGAACGAACCTGTACCTCTCGAGTGGAATCTGAGTGATAGTCCACTATGTCCATTATGTCATGGAAAGTGAACACTCATAAATAAATATTTTAATGAACATTACAAAGTAAGAAAAAAACCCGGCCAACAACTTATTATGTATCGTCAACTTATTATGTATTTAGTTATTTTTGTACGAAGAATTTTAAGTAACCGCATTTTACAAGTTAGGCCTCTACACTCCTGAACGTAAAACGTTATAATTATAGTTTTCCTTCAAATATCATCACATGATCCACAATCATGTATTTTTCAGATTTTTCAAGCCAACCGTTTAGCTGTTAGAGCGGGCCTATTTTAACAAAAAAATGCGCTTTAAAGATGCATATCTCGAAATCAAAAAATCGTCTTAGCAACATCTGAATGTTTTTAAAAGACTATCTAATGTATATATTTCTATCTAATGATACCCCACACCACATATTAATAAATAGTTACAACGTAAAAGGTACATCACTTCCATACAAAAACGAAAATACCTATGCTATAACTGCTACTACAATATCTGAATAATAATATCTGCTTTTCGCAGCGAGAAAAAAAGTACCTTAAGTACGCACACAAAGAGTTACACGTTACACGTGAGTCACGCATGACTGCTCACGAATGCGCCAGGATTACCTATGAGGATTATTGTAATTTTAATTGTCAATCAAATATGTTATAAAATATTTTTTTTTACCTTCATTGAATTCTCGATTATTAAATTTTCTGGTAGAAAATATCCTAAATCGCGTAAATAATTTGTATAGGTATATAATAATAAGGAAAACAGCAAAGCGGAAGAAAATCAATAAATTCCTTAATATTATTAATTTTATAATTATATTGCGATTTTAAAATTGGCAATACTTATTTAAGAACGTTCTTTCTAATTTTTTCTTCCTGGAGGCTATTTCCAACAAAAAAAACTACTAAGAATTAAATGCCTACTAAAGAGGTCAAAAACTACTAAATTTCGTTGGTAAACTACTACACTGCATCCATAACTGCACAAAAATTACATAGCATTTCGACGCATAAGCGTGGGGACGCGCGGCGCGAGTGCTCTGGCGGGCTTCCGGCGTGCGACAGCCGTTTGTCGATTGTATCTAAGGAGATACGCCGAGCGGTAGGCAAATAACGCATGTCCTTGAGTGACAAACGCCTGCCCACACTGCGGTGTAGACGCGAAAAAAAAATCTTCCACACTTAACGTATAGGGGAGGTACCTACCCCGATAAATATATTTTTCGTGATTTTATTTTAGCACCTTGACAACGTCGGACGTGGTAAAGACTTGCAATGTTTCATCTTTCTAGCACTAACTGTTTAGACGGTAAGCCGAAGACGGACATGACATAACTATAAGGGTTCCGAGACGTGAATCACGGAACCCTAAAAACGAAGTAACCTAGTTTGAACAGACGCTGGCAAAGGAAGCAATTGATAGACGGCACATAGCCGGAGTATTCTCACATTGGGAGCCGTCCAACTTGACCGAAATAACCGGGATAGCCGGCGTTACGACTATTACAACAATTAGCCAAATGACAACAGACTATTTGTGGGGATTTTTACTTCGCCCCATCGCGGTATATCTTGCCCACGATCTGAAATAGATAGATGTGAAACTTATTTCCAAACTTCAGATAAAATATTATATTTTTAATTATCCATCCATTTATTGAAAATTAAATAACAAATATAATGTTAATATCTATAGCTAACTACTTAAAATATTTACAATTAACTTTAAAAGTACAAAAATAAAATGAATAGTTACTATAAAAACATAAAAGCTACAAACAAAAAAAAATCTCCCAGGTCGTCCCAACAGGCAGAGTACCTAGAAGGCTCAGAATGTTTCCTCGCTGGATTGCGATACTCACCCTTTGGGTAGATAGGTGCCGGCTCTGGGGTTTAGGGTGGCTTCAACGAGTTTTTTGGAAATTTCTCTGAAAAGTTTGTGCGCACTCGGACCCCACCCCACCCCAAATATAATACTAATTATGAATTATTTATAGGATTATTTTATTTGATAGTTTAGATAGGTAGGCAGTTTATCGTCATTAACCAACTCGGAATATAAAAACTTTAAATCTCAAACATCTTCATGTAAGTATTACGAGCTTTTTATTCTTTCATAAGAAATAAATTACTTTATTCATAACACAAGAAGCTACACGTTTCATTGTAACAGTTCGAATGTCATGTTGCACAACGCATGATGTCATATGAAACGTGTATCTTTTTGGGTTGTGAATAAAGTTCAATTTTGAATAGCTATCTTACAAACAGCACCGCGCAGCGTCACGTATCGTCGCGGTGTGAAGCGATCCTAAAACATAATTTTAAAAGTAAGTATATACCATAGACTAATCATTGGTCTCGCTGGGCGCTCTACCGATAGCGAGACCAATCAAATATCTTTGGTATATACGTTGGCGCTGTGAGGCCTGCGACAGCTTTTCCGGGCCGTCAACATTTTAAGTTTTATCTAGAGCATCAAATCGCTGCAAGTTAACAGGTAAACTTCTCAATTAGCTCGCATTACCATAAACCACAGCGAGGACCGGTGATGTATGGATATGTATAGCATTGCAGGTGAGGCTGACTAACACACTTCCCGCCTGATTGATTCGCACTGTTCTCAATTTTACGACGTCTGCACTAATGTACTGAAACTGTATGACGCATATAGGATTAGTCACCTCGCCAGGAGGCGTGAAGATAGAAGTAGCGAACAATTAGCGTCAATAATTCTTACCGATGTCGCGATGTCACGCGGCGCTGCATTTATATTCACTGCACAAGAAGATACACGTTTAATTGCAGGAGTTCGAATTTCGAGCTGCACCGCACTGCGTAGCGCGGTTCGGCTCTTGTAATTTGTTGCCTATGTCCCTGCCCGTGGTCTACTCTATATTTGTGCGAAACTTCATCAAAATCGGTTTAGCAGTTTCGGAGCCTATTCGATGCAAACAAACAAACAAACTTTTCCTCTTTATATTATTAGTACTACAAACCCGGAACAATATAGGCCCATAACTTGTCTTCAAAACATTTACAAGATAATCACAGCATGCATTAGCAATTTAATATACACACATATAGAAAAACACAACATCCTAGCCGAAGAACAGAAGGGATGCCGCAAATACAGTCAAGGCTGCAAAGAGCAACTAATCATAGACTCTGTAATATCAAATCAGGCACGTAAACAGAAACGCAGCATATATACCATGTATATCGATTACAAAAAGGCGTTTGATTCTGTACCTCACTCATGGCTTATCTATATATTAAAACATTATAAAATCAGTCCAATAATTATTAACTGCCTCGAAAAAATAATGCCAAACTGGCAAACTAGTCTAAAAATTTGTGACTCTACAAAAACAATTGAAACTGACTTAATACCCATAAAAAGGGGTATATTTCAAGGGGACTCTTTAAGTCCTCTTTGGTTCTGCCTAGCACTAAATCCATTATCGTATATCCTTAATGAAAGTAAGCGGGGATTTAAAATTAAACACAACACACAACATACATTACTCTCACACCTCATGTATATGGACGCATCAAAATCTTTGCGAACACATTAAACAACATTCACACTTTAGCTGACCTTACACAAATATTTTCTAATACAATACACATGGAGTTCGGAATAGATAAATGCAAAATACAAGCAATAAAGAAAGGCAATATAGAAGACACACAATATAAACTTAATAACGATGATATAATTGAGTCTGTAGACCCGTTAGAAGGATACAAATACCTGGGATATTATCAGTCACAACAGCTACACTACAAACAAATTAAAACACAACTCAAACACAAATTCTAGTTACACAGTTAAATTTAAAAAACACAATTAAAGCTATTAACACATACGCAATACCCATACTTACATATTCCTTTGGTGTAATCCGCTGGAACCAAACCGAACTTAAATCTCTACAGAGGATAATAAACACCACAATGACGAAGCACAGGAAACACCACCCAAGAGCTTGTATCCAACGATTAATCCTGCCTAAAGCCGAAGGCGGAAGAGGACTCATAGATATAGTTAATCTACATAATAGACAAATAGATCTACTCCGAAAATTCTTTTATAATCGAGCAAAAACAGTAACTTTACATCAAGCCATTTGTCAAACTGATACCCACACACCGCTAACTCTCGCCGATAACACAAAAAGAATAAACAGCTACACAAATCAACAAAAAATTGAAGCATGGACAAATAAAACCTTACATGGCAGGCACCGCCTGGATCTAAATAATAACGCCGTAGACAAAATAGCGTCAAACGCATGGCTAAAACACGGAGAATTGTTCCCTGAAACGGAAGGGTTTATGCTGGCAATTCAAGACCAAGTAATAGACACCAAAAATTATAGGAAACATATAATAAGAGATCGTAACCTTGGTAGTGATCATTGTCGTCACTGCCACAAGCAACCGGAAACTATACAGCACATCACAGGCGCCTGCTCATCCATCACACAAACAGACTACAAACACAGACATGCCCAGGTAGCATCAATCATACATCAGATACTTGCACACAAACACAACCTCATCACAGAGAAGTCCCCATATTACAAATACACACCACAAATCATACTAGACTTACCTGATTATAAACTTTACTGGGACAGGACAATACTTACAGACAAGACGGTACATCATAACAGACCTGACATAACGCTCCATGACAAAAGAAATAGAACTGTTTACCTGATAGACGTTGCCATACCTAATATACACAACCTCACATCCACGCACACAACCAAACTCGCAAAATGCACTGACTTGACAATAGAGATAAAATCACAATGGAAAGTTACCACAGTCAAAACTATACCCATAATAATTTCAACAACTGGCGTCATTCCTAAAACACTCCATACATCTCTCAAAACACTCAACATACATCCACTCACATTCATCACTTTACAAAAAGCAGTTATCCTCAACACATGCCGCATCGTCCGGAAGTTTTTGTCAATTAATAATTAGCAATCACGTTACCTGGAGTTGTTTGGCCACAAGCCCGCAACTTCAGTATAACCCCGCAAGGGAGAAAAGGGGAAAAAAAATAATAATATTATAATAATAATCGTTTATTTGCATAGAATGTAGGTTACAAAAGTTCGTATATTTAAATATAGTATCACAACATTCTGCTTTAAGAAGCGTGCAAATGTCTTTTTAACAATAATTTAAAGGAAATACAAACTGAAATAAGTATAATCCATTATTCTACTGATAACATACAATTTTAAACCATTCCCTCGTAAAAATATACTTAAATCCATCATAGTCAATTTTGTCAGTCTCATAACCATTATTTAATATGTCAAACTTAATTTCACAATTACACTACATTGAGGTACAAAAAAATATAGATAGTATAGGTGTATAGATTGAGTCTTAACTGCCCCTCATCCGTCATTAGTGTTGAATGTCAATCCTACTAGTATTATAAATGTGAAAGTTTGTGAGGATGGATGGATGGATGTATGTATGGATGTTTGTTACTCTTTCACGCAAAAACTACTAAACGGATTTCGATGAAATTTTGTATGGTAGTAGTTTAAGCTCTGGATTAAAACTTAGGATAATTTTTATCTCGAAAAAGTACAGTGTTCCCGTGGGATACTGTATTTATGCGGGCGGAGTCGTAGGCTAGTCCGTCATACACTGCACATGCGCTGTGCAGCGTGGTGCAACTTGACATTCGTACTGTTAGAATGAAACGTGTATCATATTGTGTAATGATGTTTCGGTATAAATTGACCCTTATATGTGTCAGCACAAAATTATAAACACCGTAACATTGTAATATAACTAGCGAGATTGTAAAATGTCGAAAGAATTACACCCGAACATACTGCTTACAATTTAACGCATTATTTTCGGATTTACAATTTAAAGTCTCGCTAGTTATATTATAATCTTACGGTATTTACAATTTTACGGTGACATAAACATTCTAAAGATGTTGCTACCAAGTGAAGGTTGGTTAATTCCATTATTTATTCCCAAAATACAGATAGCTGGAAATTTGTATTCTTAAACAATATGAAAAAAAGCAATATGGAAAAGACAGAGAAATAAGCAGACGGGTCGATGGCAGGTAGGTAAGTGGCTATCACCACTCATGGACACCTGCAACATGAGATGTATTCCAAGATTTCGGTCTTTTCATCAACCAAAACCCTGGAATCCAATAAGGCGTTACTTTCCGCCAGTTTTCTGTGGCGCAGTGGTATTTTTCCGGTTGAAAAAACCCATTCCCATGGTTATATGGTTATTAATAATGATAAAAAGCATATTGCTGCCTAATGAATGTATACTGCGATATTAGAGCGAAGTACTAGCATTGGCGCATCTAGGTCAGAGACGCTCGCAAATCCCTTGTTTTAGGTCATAATAAGCTCTTATAGGCCACAAAATACCTGGCTATAGTAAGAAGTAGAAAAACTAATTATTTACTATTATGAAATATCAGTAGTTCTTATATTATGGAGCTTATTTTTAAATTTTAATAAATAATCTTATTTTTACTGTATTTCTGATTGACGTAAACGATAAAAAGTAATTGAAATTAATATAATATGTATAACGAGAGCAAATTATTATGATACGACCACATTGATAATGTCTTTTTTTAATGAAATGGACCAGGAAACGAGCAGTTGGATCACCTGATGGTAAGCGATTACCGCCGCCCATGGACACTTGCAACACTAGAGGAGTTACACTTGTTATTCCTATGGAGGCGTTTGTGGTCCTTAAAATCCCCAACCCCCCATGGGCCTTCGGTAAACTTGAGTGAGTTTACGAAACGAAACACAACTAATAAGGAGTTATTTTCCTCCAGTTTTATGTGAGGCCGTGGTATCTATCCGGTCGAGCCGGCCCATTCGTGTCGAACATTGGTCTCACACGTCAAAAATTATCTCTCGGCAATCTTCGTTTTTCTATGGAGGACAGACGATGGAAGTAAAAAACGACGGTTCCCGAAAGACATTAGTAACGTGGTTTGACTTTATAGTATTTTGAATGCCATAAATTGACACAAGTTGCCTGTATTTGTCCAGTTGTTAGTTTTTACTTGCCATTAGATGGACGCGTAAGCTTGTTTACATACTTATTTTTGTTACATTGCGCCGTGTTCGGCAAACACGGCGCTATTAGGAAGAATACCTCGTCTACCTAGGGTCAATACCTACCTCTTGACTGTCCTTTTTCAAGAGGATTATTGCCCTTTCGCTTTGTCAAATGTTGCCAGGGACAATTCCGAATAACAAAGGAATGTACTTCCAATAACTTGAAGTGGGCTTAATGTTATATATTGTACAGAATAAACTCGACAATGAAATATAGCTATCAATATATCAATAGTATAGTGCTTGCTGCTTGGAAGCCAAAGCTAATAAAGCTAATTTAATAGTTGTCAAAGATAATAAATTATATCAAAAAATATTTTATGTGTATTGTGTATATTATTTAATCTCGATAGTACTATTCTTACAATATATTTGCAATTGTCATTCTACGTAACTAATGCGTGAAGCAAAACTTTCGAGAACTGTGCGAACGGAGGATATGATAGGATAAGATATGATATGATATGATGATATATGTATGATATTTGGTACAGTTAAAAATAATGATTAGAATTAACAAAAAATAAATAACAGATGGTTTTTCACAATTATCAATCTTTCTTTCACATTCCATAAACAACATTTATCTACACATTCTATTGCGTATCTAAGAGGCAAAATAATCCTAAAAATGAAAATAAATAAAAATGAATTATGGTCGAATTTCGGACCTCTAGTAATATGAAAAAAACAGCTATGATAAAAGTTCATTAAAATCAAAGTGTTAAATATGCTTATTCTGTTTTCGTATACAGTGCCTCTACGAGTCCCTACGAGCGTCTACGAGCCTCTACGACACTGTATTTGAATCCTCTAAAAACTACATTTTCTTATTAAATATCCACATAAAAACAATAATATAAAAACCGCTACTAAGTGACTCCGTATGTAAGCATAAAATGTCTCCGAGTGCGGCCCGTTTTTACCTTTTGGGTACGGAACCCTAAAAAGGTTCTTATTCGCTACGTTTTGAAAGTTTCATGGCGTTCGAGTCCAATACTACATTTTTATATTAAAAGCACCATCTAGTGGCAGATAAGTAATGCAAAATAAGCACTAAACCTATGTTCTTTTTTCAAAAAACTACCCACAAAATTAAATAATAAAAAAAATGTCCATTTTGAAATTTTCTTTCAAATATCGTGTGTTATCAAAGTCCGTCCATTTGTCGATTAAATACTAATATAATGATTAATGAAGGGTCCGTTTTCAGAGGCGGTCTCTGCTCCTGTGGCGGCGGGTGCGAGGGGCCACGGGTATCGAACGATGCGTGCGCACTCACGTTGTTTATACCCGTCCCACTGTAACACACCAGGATCCATATCTTGCGTCTCATAACCACCGAACACCAGAACCTACGTTGCGTGCTATTTGATGACGAGTCTGTGTGACCTGTTGTTTATATTGGTCTCAATGCCACTTTAAATTGATCAATTCTTACTGTAACACCTTTGATTGTCATACTTGTCCTGCCGTCGGGCTCGGAAATCGTTACATGATGCTAGTAACAAACAAAAAAGACCTTTTCAGTAAGTCTGAAAAAAATTGTTTTTCGTAAACAAAGAATGGGCTTTGGGTAACATTTTAAGTTTTCGCTAAATAAAAATTGATTTTCAAAGTCTTTATAACTTACAGTCAAATTAATAAATAAAGAATCATTGTAATTTGCTTGACATAATATAACAATAACTAATCGTAACTACTATCCAACTTAACATGAAAGTAAAATAAAAACCACGCAAATACATCAATTAATTAGCAAATGAATACAGCGTGATATATGCGCATCTATCTAGACTCGTATTCATTCAAAAGTATTTCACGAAGAGCATAAATCTCGGAGCTTGTGAAAGCGCCCTAAGAGAGTTTTTCACAACTCACTACCACTGATTCAGCGCCCGTAGCCATGCAGGTCCACGCACACACGTGCTCGCGCTGAATACTCGCCTGAAAACCACGGCGGAGCGCGCAGGCAGCTAGCCGTCTCGCTCGCACGCACGCGCCCGTCCCATTTCAACAGGTTTCGCCTTTCAGCGGTTACAGCGCGAACGCGTGCCGCTAGTAACACGGCACAAACAGTCCGAGACGCACACGTCAGGCCGCCAAAGTAAAAACACAGTTTCAGTGACAGTTCCGCCGCCACCTGACATCGGCCGCGTCTCGATGTCTCACTATTTATAGACCCGCGGAGTCGCGGCTGTCGGGGTGCTCCGCGAGTGGACCCGGCGCCCTGCGGGATGACCGCCGTACCATGACGTAATGTGCGGGAGTCGCGGACCGCGGCACCAATGTTTACCTCTTCAGTGTTGTGAAATCGTGCGCGATGTAGCCCACCATGGTTGTGATATTCTGTAAGTCCCCTGGCCATCCACGACGGGTGTAACGCGGTTATATCTCGCTAGTGAACTGTGTTTTATTTACAAACTTCTGTTGTAAGGTTAGCTAATTTTGGTAACATTATTTATCTTCGAAGGTTGTGTACGGTAAACTTTTTTTCCCGTCTTCTCCGGTTGTGACTACAGTAGATGAACCTGGTTCAAACTTGTGGCATGTTTTGATGAGGGTTACACCTCTGGACCTACTAGTTATGTGAGCTAATAATATTTGGACTTTGATGACTTGTGGAAGTGGAAACGAGCGATCGTTAGACCCTCTACGCAGGTGAGTTGATATTCAATTTATGTGTGAAATATCTCTTTCATATTTCTATAATATTTAATATCTTACTGTGTGAGTGTATGGGTGTTTGAAGTGTACCATCATTTTGTCTATCCTAGATTCAATAAATCTAGGGCTAGTAGTTAGTTATCAAGCGTGTATTAAAATTAAGAAATAATATTATTATCGATGAACTGATCTAGTAATAAGACGTAATCAGTATATTAAGGATATTAAAGAAACCCAGTTACTAACTAAAACCTAGTATAAAGTGTGTAACCAGCATTGTGGACGAATTTCGTAAGTACAAATATATTATGCAAACATAAGTCACATAGATTCGGCTTTGTCATGAAATTGGCGGAGTGAAAATTAGTAGTCATTGGAAATTCATAGAAATGGAGAAGTCTACAAATTCAGACTTAATTGAAAAACGATTCTGTCCGAGAGGAGTACGCGAGACCGTACTCCTGGAGTATTCAGCGATTTTTGAAACTGATAATAATAATCTGTTATCCTAAATGCATAAATAACCAACGTTTCTTATTATTTTGTCATCAGTGCGATAAAGTATCAAAAATTGCAACAAAGAAGACTATCTATACATACATAAAAACATACATACAAATAAATTAAATTGAAATGTCTGTTTGTAATTTAAAATTAACTGCTTTGCAAAAATTGCATATTATATTGTAATTGTATACGGTGCCTACACCACAGTAAATTAAAAAAAAAAAAAAACTGTCTGACCGCCTGACTGTCTGTCTGTTAGTTCCGTCTAATCTCTAAAACGACTGGACTGATTTTCACGAGACTTTCACTGGCAGATAGCTGATGTTATAAGGAGTAACTTAGGCTGCTTAGGGTTTCGTTTAAAAAAATAGGGTCCCGTTACTGTGAGTTCTACGCGAACGAAGTTGCGGGCACCAGTTAAAATAAGAATAAATAGCCGATGTTAAAGATTTTCCCTTGTTGTTGTTCCCCTTGTTTCACTATGAGCTGGTAGGGTTCAGTTTTTCTTTCTTCAAGAAAGACTTTCAGACTTCTTTTGGTCTAAGATCAGAGTATAAGAAATATATACCCTCATCTGGTATTTATTAGTGATAAGAAATAAATGATAGATAATATTCACATTAAGACATTGCCGATTCACACCGAAATGTCAGCGGAGCGGGGAGCAGCATAACTGTCATATACATAATTTTAAACTTTATATTCATTATTATAAAACACAGTTTCGCTTGAGACAACCGCCGCCGCTCACACCGCTCACGGCCGCCAATGGCCGCTAGCGGCCGAGTTATCATTTATTTCTTATCACTAATAAATAACAGATGAGGGTATATATTTCCAATACCGAATCTTGCACTATTCGTGTATTTCAGATCCTATATTTCTTGACTGCTTATAATTAAACGAAAAATGTACCTATGCAAAGTATGAAAAATACAGTATACAAAAGGCTTTTTCCCACCGTCGGAAAAAATCTCTAAGAAACATTGTCTTTGTTTATAAGTTGAGCTACGAAGATAGATGATTGTTAACATTAAAGGAAAAATAAGATAACTATTTTTGATCAACAAATGAAAACTGACTTCCAAGGTAAAAATTTAAGACTTGCATGGTTTCTCATGTATGCCATCGTCAGAACAGGACCAAATTGAAATGTCGGTTCACCCAGTCAAAAGTCCTGAGGTTACAAACATAAAAAAAAAGAAATGTTTGAAATTAAATTAAACACAACACACATACAGACGAATTGAGAACCTCCTCCTTTTTGAAGTCGGTTAACAACTATGCGCCTATTCTTACACTGACTTGTGAACCCAGCCTAGTAATGGACATATAATATTATAGTATTTAGCATTATTGGGTCTATTATAGGGTTTGTCCTGAATGTTGATATGATACTAAAAATATCTTGAAATATGTGGGTACGGTACGTATTTAAAAACAATAAATATATTTCAGCCGGGAATATTCTCGTCGTTTCCTTTATACAAGCCATTTAGCCTACTTCACCACCAAAAATTATAAAGTCATGAAAAAACTTTATCAGATGAACGATCCCACAGATGTGGCTATCAGTAAATGAACTACTTGAAAAACTTTGGGCTATCCACTATTAATATGCAATTTTTTGGGCTTTCCTACACGTCAAACATTATCAAAACTACGTAAGTATTCATTATTTACTCTGTGATTAAAACAGAACATTATTGTCTAATTTCAATCACCAGTGGTTAAATCTATATTTTTGAAGTTAGCTTCTACTTTTATGTACGTAGGTAGGTTATTAAAACCCACATTTTCCACAAGAAAAGCTTGCGGCGAGTTATTTTAATAACGAATGAAACATTTTTTTATTTAAACGCATTTTATTTTGTTTCAAACCCAAAGCCGTAACGAGCGCAAACGAGTTTGTATATTATATTTCGCCCGTCGCCTGTGGGCGGCGAAATAAAAAAATAGTTTTGTAAAACCTATCTATAGTTAGGACCACGAGAAGAAATATATTTTGCGAACAATCCTTCAGGGGTTCGCAACTTCTGGATTATATTGAAGAAACAGTTTCGTAAATTTGGTCGCTAACTTGCATAATAAAACGGTCAAACTTACCTAAAACTGGCGTAGTACTGTGTGCTAAGTGTGACTTTTTCTTTTCGCATTCGATCGTGAGCGCGTTTGGCGTTTACTAGGAATTTGTATGTGATTTGACCTAGTTGTCGCGTTTACAACTAGGTGGCGCTGTACAAATCACATACAAATTCCTAGTAAACGCCAAACGCGCTCACGATCGAATGCGAAAAGAAAAAGTCACACTTAGCAGTATACAAATTCAGGTGTTAGACGCTACATTATACAATTCAACCAAGTGAAATTATTGATTGAGTTTTAAATGACACGTATTTTATTTTAATTTTGACATTTCCACAGATGTTATCATATAAGTTCTCGTGGTTTTTAGTGTACCCACCTAGTCTTATTAATCCTTGTTGAGCGCGAAATGACAAGTAAATAAAATTCAAATACTTCTTGGGTTTTTGGACTTTTTACGCGTTAAGTGAATTGCTTTAAAACAAATTATTCAGTGTGGAAAACTAAATGGCTGTTGATTAAATTTTGTTGGTAGCTCGGTGACTGTTAAGCTGTCGAAAAATTCACCTTCTATTCCTACTGCTTTTCACATTAAAGAGTCAAGTGTTTTTGTTGTGGAATAGTCATTTATCTCATAATAATAATAATAAAAATGTGTATCACGAGTATTCAGGACAGATTCTTGAAGGCTGTCGGTTGATCTTAGAAAAATAATATTTAAATTTTGCTCCTATAGTAATGTACAAAACGTTACTCTCTAACTTATATTTCCCTCTCAACTTAAGCCTTGCCCGATCACACTTTTCGTAACGCTCTCGTCACGCATTCACCAGCTATCTCCCTAAGTCAAGCGTTTTTGGTATCCAACATTACCCACTACTGCCCACTGTAATAGGAATTCAAAATGAATAATGACGAAAATCAGCTTTCCCCTTTATAATATATATATATTAAGGGTGAAAACCGCTCCGTGAAAAGAACTCACGGCGCGGTTGGCCTTAGGCTAAGAACTTACTTCACCCGCGCCCGCCGCGGTTGCGGGCCCGCAGCTTCTATAGAATGCAGATATGTATATAAAAAATCGGTTGTCTGTAAAGTCGGTTTACTATAGTTGAACGTGACAACGTCATAAGAAAATACTGATGAATCGCCTTAAATGCCTTAAATGGAACGCCTCAGAGCGAGGTAACGCCGCATGAGTCATGTTTTTTCGTGCGTGCAGCCGGCTCCATCGAATTATAACACGTTATCACGTCAAAATCAAAGCACAACTCACGACGCGTTTTGCGCCCGCGGTGAGCGCGTGTGTCCGCGGGTCCCGCTGCACCTGCGGTAACTTGTAGAATCGCGCGGGCTGCGGTCAGTGAGCCTCGGCGAGATGCGCCCGTGCGCTCTGCGTTCGGTTTGCGGGCGAAATACAGAAATTCTATCCTAAATATATAATATGTGCCTTTTTGCAAGCGCGCGTCCGGCGATCTTCGCCCGCTAAGTTTGCGGGCGTTAATCTCAACCGCTGCGGTTGCGGTCACAAACCGCGGTCTCATGAGTTTAGAAATAAAACCGCAGTTCGATGACCGCGGCGGGTACGGAAAAAAACCGATCCTTGAGATCTTAGCGTAAGGCAGAAAAGCTAAAAAGTGTCCGACAAAAGTAGTCAAATAACTGGAACTGCCAAAACTGGCCATAGTGGCGCTAGAGTATAGAGGGTATGGATATGAAGTTAGCAACAAGAGATTGAGTGAAGATAGTTAAATTAAATAACTAACTCTTAGAGGAGTTTTGCCGGGGAGTTCAATGGGTGACGTTGTGGAATTCGTATTTCTTCATAAATTTGTGTTATTTCGGTTCTTAATGTGTAATATTGGTAGAATATTAACCATTAAATGTGCTATTTTGTGTTCCACCCAAAACTCCCTAGGAACTTTCAGTAAAGCTTTTACCACTTTACTGAATCGACTGACATGACTCATGGACTGTCCTGACTATTTATTTGGACTTTGACTAGACTTTAGACTTGATGATTTAGGAATACGTTAACGTGTTAAAAATTAAAACGAAAGTTCTATTTCGCGCCTTTTTAACTTGACACTGGCAAATGGTTATAAGCCGATTTCATATATAAATAAAAAAAACTAGCTCTTAACTAACTTCACTCCATCTCTTTTTGCTAACTTCATTTACTTTGAAATGTACCGTTGCTACTGTGGAGACACCCTAATTAAACGCATTTCAGCGGACACTTTTTACATACAGAGATAGTTCTCCTTTCCTCTACTGTGTAGAGTCTACACTCCATGATTGGAGGAAATAAAAATCTATGAGGCCTATACTATAAGACCGACCATCAGGGACAGTCTTCAGACAGTTGACAATTTGACGTGCGACAGATTGTAATAGAACAGTTTCAGGTCGTTAAATTTTAATGTAACGGAAAATAAGTATATGTTTCGGTTCATAAAATTTCTACAGTTTACAATCTCGCCATAATAAAATTTAACGGTATTTTCAATTTTACGGTGACATACATAACATGAATGTCCAATAAGAAAAAGATTTCCATTGCAAGTAAACTTGCTTAGTAAAAAAACAATTGCTCTACAGTTATAACCCTTAGCGTAGTCAAAACGGAGCAAATATTAAAGTTAATAGATACAGCATTTGGAAGGAGGTAGGTAGATAAGGTAAGTGTTATGGTTATTTTTATAGGATGACTCAATTTGATTGCGAGGGCGGCGTGTGGGAGCCAATTGTCTGACTCCGCCTGCCATATGGGATTAGAGAGCTACCTAGTAACTACCTCTAATGCAGTTATTATAATTTACAAAATAGCGAAAGCTGTAGAATAATATTGTGGTCTGTGGTGTGACTAGGATACAGTGTTTACCGTTCTATATTGTTTGTTACACAACGCGGGTAAAATATAATTGTGTTATTTAATTCCTCAAACGGTTAGAAAGTAGTTATTCAATGAAATACCTAAATTTATTAATTATATCATGACATTTTCGTCTATTAAACACATCTCATGAAATTTAATGTGACTCATAACTCACACGTTACATAAATCATAAAAAATACAATTCATCATACCCGTAGATTTTTCATTTATTCATGTTCAGAACATCGAGACATCCATTAAAATATTACAACAAAAATTACGTCTTGAACAATAGTGTTCGATTGCGTTGAATATCTGCAGTTGTGCGCGAGCCAAGTGTGACTGCCAAGGCGAATTCTGATGCGGTGATACAGCCGACCTCCATCATCTTACGTTTCCCCACGTAACACGTTTGTAATGCAATTCACCGAATCTACTGAAAATATGCAGTAAAGTTGAGGTTTATGTGAGGTTTGCGGAAGAGTGGGCAAGGTGCTCATACTCCATACTGCCTATCATCCAATCGGCATGGCGCTGCCGATTGCATCAGTTACACGTGTGTGGTGTATAGTAATAGGTACTCGTTTTATACCTTTGGGTACGGAAACCTAAAAAGTAAAAAATTAACTAATACCTGTAGTAGATATTATTTAATTATATACCTACCTAAAGTAGCAAATGAAAGTGAAAAGGTTAACCAAGAAAAAAATAACCAAGCCAGATCTGAGACTCTGTGAGAGAGAGAGAGAATGAGTTTAAACATTACCTAAGAAAATATATTACATTCTCAGGTCACTTATTACATAAAGTATAGAACATGAAGATGATAAATGGCCTGAAAATATATTTTCTATGATGTGCTAGCTCTCTCAGTTTTAACGCCTCCACAAGTAGGCCTGTGTGCAAGATTAAACAAAATATTTCATTCTACTCATCTGCATATATATTTTTTTAAGATTTAATTAATGGTAGTTTTATACGAACACGTTAATAAACTTCGATACCGCCGCCATACAGAACTGTGGACGCTCTTTGGTCCGCCACAGACCCTTCATGTTCTATTAGTAAAATATGTTCATTAGCTTCGCATGCTTAATGTATATACCGTAATCTTCTTCTCTTATCTTATTATATATATTGCAATTCCAATGTCTCGCTAAAACTCGAGAACGACTGGACATTTTGGTTGTTGTTGAAACGGTGAGAAATATTTGAAAAATTGCGGAGGAAATACTGTAGATGTACCTAGGTGTAGAATGTTGGAGGAGGTTGTAGGTGTAGCTATTTATTTATTGCAGTTCATACTTCATAGTTGAGTAGTTCTTTGTTACTACATATTTTTTATAGTTCCGGAGTACTCTACGGAACCTTAAAATTATAACCTGACTACGTAAATGAAATAGCCTTTGTTACCCAGGGGTATTATTACTAATTTATTGACACCACATTCATTAAAATCGGATCAGTAATTTAGGTGCTACGGTGGAACAAACATATTATACATAGATACACGCATACATACTGTTAAAATCATTACTGGAAGCGTAATCGGTACCAGCCAATTTGAACGTGAGTTCTTTAAAATATTATTTGTATGTTTATGGACGTAGTTGTGTTAAAATTACTTAATGATTTTTTTATCAAAGGATTTTTGTTTGCGCTGGTACCGACTTAAAAAATAAGAAGATTGGGTAGAAAAATAGTAACATTTTAGCAGAATTCAAAAGGCGAACTATTTCGACAGTAAGAATTATTTTATACTTTTTAGTGATTTTAAGAATGATTGCTTTTGATTTGGAAGTCGGTTTCCATATTTTTTTTAATGATTTTTATTTCTTTTTTTCTTTCCAGTGATATTATAGTATTATTAACTAGTACCTGGGAAACCGAGCTTTGTTCGTCAGTTTTAGTAGGACGATAAAATATTTAAAAATATAAGAGAAAGGCAATAAAAATAGTCACAAAAATATTTATCCGTCCGGTTTTCGTACCCGAGACCAATTCGTAAACAACACACAAATTACCATTCTACCAATCCAGCTGAAGCTACATTTTATCGTGGCGAAATGTACGGTTCCCGTGGGATTTCCTTTTGCGCGCACAAAGTCGCGAGCAACGTCTAATATAGCATAATCATGTGTTTTCAATGTCGATTATATTATTATGCACTTATACACAAACCACCTCCATGAAGTTAGTTGGAGTAAGAGGTCCCACACTCACGATTTCTAAAATAAAATCTAATCAAAATCTCTAATGTTGAATCGGCCGGCGTGTCTCATATTAGTTCAGAGTTAGTAATTTTCTATATTAAAAAAAAAAAAAAAGAAATCGATATCGGTGTATAATACTATGAGAAATACCTATATCAACATAATATCATGATGTATGGTGTGATGATGAATATTTTTATTAGTGACATATGCTTGCAGTTCTTTGAACGATATTGAAATTTCCAAACATGTATCTTTAAAGACTGAGGAGTTCTATTCAGTCCTTTTACACCACATCCAGTACAACATATCACTTTTTGATACCTGTGAATGTTCAAAGAAAATGATATCGGTGTAATGAAAGACTGTGAGAAATATGGTGTGATGATGGTGGTGGTGATGATTATTTAATAGTGACATTTGCTTGCAGTTTTATAAGCAAGCTGAAATTGCCAAACGTGTATCTTCAAAGACTAAGAAATGCCATTCAGTGCTTTTGGATTCAGGGTACACCTTGGCACATTTTACTTTTTGGTAGCATATGCTAGAGTTACTTCAAAAGAAGTCAAAATCACTATCGGTGGCCCTAAAAATTTTGAGGACTTCTCTCGATGCCTCATGGATCCGATCACCGGGTCTAATGATAATGGGTCCGGTTGGTGATAATGGGACCAATTCAGGAGTACAATAAAAAAAGAATTTTGAAAATCGGTCCACAAACGGCGGAGTAATCGCGTAAGATACATACAAAAAAGAAAACATACACACGAATTGATAAACTCCTCCTGTGTTTTGGAAGTCGGTTGAAAATAGAAATCCATAAAATTTTACGAGGAGCCTAAATTAATAATTAGAAAGAAGTTTTGCGGTGACGAGGTTTGCCAAACACAACACTGGCCGGCGGCCGCAGTGTTGACAAAATCCACCGCAAAATGTGTTTTAATAATTATACTTGTTGAGACCTTTGACGACCTCCGTGGCTCAGTAGTTAATGCGTTGGTGCTCAAGCCGGAGATAGCGGTTTCGAATCCTATCGAGAGAACAAAGGACTTTATTATGTTCCTGGGTCATGGATGTGTACTAAATATTATGTGTATGATTAAAATTCTTAAATATACACGAATAGTATAAAAGTAATAAAAATACTTGCCGTTGCTTGGTATAGAGTACCTATAATACCTGCTCTTCGGATACTTAACACGGGACCAGATTGACGTGGTGTGAAACATCCATAGACATTATTATTATACACCTACTTCAATCAATATAAAATGCAATGAAATCAACACAAAAATATCTACTGACTGAGTTTACTTAATAATACATAATAGGTACAATATATTAAACGAATAAATAAACGAATAAACAAAATTTAATTTCGTTTCATAATAATGTGGTAGTACAAAGGCACTAAAAATTCCATTTACATCCTACCTGTTATTTCATATTATTTTCGGCCGCGATTTATAAACACTATCACGATCACATATTCGTAAAACTAACAATAAATCGTAACTAATAAAACAACAGTAAAACTAAAAATACACAACGAAGAACACAAAACGTGTATTACCTACGTGTCATATTTTAGTGGTCCGTCGCGAGATATTTAAATTGGGTTAATATAAGAATAGAAATAGTTTGAAAACATTCATTTTTGTTGTATCAGATTTAAGAGCTAACTGCTAAGCAATTTCCAACGGAAGATTTACGGGAACACTTAGCTCCGCGAATGTGTACGTTTGTGAATGTTGGAAAATTGTTTCCACTGGGACATATTTCGTTGCTGCAGCTGCTCTATGTAGTAACGTCTCGGCCATGTCGATTATTGTAACTCATTTTTAAGGACAACTGAACAGCAACTGTTTAACCAAAACAGAATATTCTTGAAAAACTAAACTTTATTAGGCTTTCTGCATAATGTCTCGAATTTCGCGGCAAATTTATTTAATTTCTTTATTTGGTTACTGTCTGGATTTATTGAACAAAAACTTGTGAAGAAATGTCAGTCCGTACTAGGCCGCTGTCAAAAACACATTTTGTAAACGCGCTATTCTTGATATAATTGTCCACGACCATCTAAAGCAGGGCTTAGGAAGCATACCGATTTACTATAACGATAACTAGTTGTAATGTCAGGAGACACGTTGCCTGCCCTGACCGTCTGTCGGTCGGTTGTGTGTGGTGTGTGGTGACAAAGAATATATATTACTAGTAGAGAGTGTCACCCCTGTGGTGGTGACGTAGTGTTGCAACGTGTTGCCACGCCAATATACCTAAAACAGGCAATATATTAGTAACTAGATGATTCCCGCGACTTGGCACAAAAGGAGATTTCCTCTTGCGCGTACGAGGCCATACGTTTTCCACGGTAGCCGTACATTTTCCCGGGATAAAAAGTAGCCCTTGTCCTTCTCCGTAGCGTATTATATATTTGTACATAATTTCATCAAAATCGGTTCAGTAGTTTCAGAGCCTATTCAATGCAAACAAACAAATCTTTCTTCTTTATAGTATTAGTACAGAAGTTTAGATAACCACTGGTCCTGGGAGGACTACTGTTTGGGCTCACGTGTTTCATAACGACTCAAAATAGGTAAGATTTCGTACAGATTTTTATTACATGAACGTTTATAATAAGTCTGAAGAATCCATTTCATAAAATATGAGATATCAAGTTTGTTTCGAGTGTTCATAAAAGTCGTCGTATATTCCCTGGAGTGTGGGTTAAGGCCGTTTATTTTTCGTCTAATATTCTTCATCTTGTGTTTCTAGTGTAAACAACTTGCAGTATAGGTTCAGCTCAATCTGTGTGTTATTTTAACATTTCAATTTGAACATAAACTCAAATATATAGTAAAATTATAATCAAATGTCGATAAAAAAAGAAAAACCCGACTGCGTCATTTGATTTACCCCACGACTAATGGCCGGTTTGAGTAACCTATCTACCATTAACTATTTATATAAAATAAACTATTATTATTATTTGTTAAAAACGTCGTCATTCAATCATTTGCCGGTTTTTTGCGAACCAAATTTGTCGTTTCTAAAAAATAGTTATTGGTAGATAGGTTATTGAAACGGCCCGTAAGACGAATCTAATGATACCCCTCATTCTCAAATGCGTCCTTGGGCTTACAACCTTACCCTACTTAGTTAGACCACCATTAAACATTGTTTTGAGTTGGAAGTACCTTCTATTAATTAGAAACGACTCTGGATATTGATTTGCAATAATTATTATTAGCCTGACCGGAGGCCGGAGTTAAACTGTCATTGTAATTCCAGTAATTGTCTACATTTGTACGAGTAATCTGCTGTACAATTTGCATACAAATATTACTTGTACTAGATGTTGCCCGCGACTTCGTGTGCGCAAAAGGAAATACCGCAGTGACCGTACATTTTGCCGCTATAAAAACTAGCCTATGTCCATAACCGTGTCCCTTTCATTAAAATCGGTCCAGTAGTTTCAGAGCCTATTCAATGCAAAGGAACAAAAAAATCTTTCCACTTTACAATAATACAAGTAAAAGTATCGAAGTATGCAGTTACGAACACAGAGCAGAGTGAAAATATCAAGTGTCTAGTGAAAAATCAGAACTAGAAACAAGCTCTGTGGCCGAGTGGGTAGATTACTTGACTTACATTCAAGAGGGTGACTATTCAAACCCGGCCTTGTGGTGTAAATCAACGAGACTTTTCTGACTTTTCTGATTTTTAAAATACCTTATACATACGTTCAAAGGAAGAATGACCTAAACGTCTGCAAAAACTTATAATCATCGAAGGCCCGTGGTCAATAAGTAGTAGGCCAATCCACGTATTGAGGAGAAACGCCAACCCAGCACAGGGGGCCATAAGTGGTATGTTTTAATAAGTCACGTAATCAATCTAAATAATGCTACTATTTATTACATCAATCAGTCCCAGCGATTAGTGCGATTAATAGGATAATTCTCAAGGTAAATGCAATTAAATATTTGGCTGTAGTTAATAAAAATAGTCCAGCAATATAAATTAATCATCGCCGCTACCTCAGTCAAGGCCGCAGCGCTGAAAGAAGTCCGCATTCATCGAAATAGAAAATGTGCCACTAGTTTTTTCGAGTATACATCACTGCATAGCATTTTTAAAAACTGTCGTATTTAATAAAACTCTAGAGAACTTGGCATGCTGTGTATTTATATTTTATACTTTTGGCATTTGGAATATCAGCCAACTTCTACACCGTTGACTGAGTGCAATTCTTTCACTTTAATCTGCCCTTTACCCAAGCAAACTGATAATCCCCGGGATACACGAGGTTAGTTTTCCAAGTTAGGATAGCAAGCTAGTATCAGTAACCTTCTATGACAGCCTCATGTATCCCGGGCGAAAGTCAATTGACATCATTATAGTAGGAGAGACTAACCTAGGAAACGGCAAATTGATTATGTTTGTATAGTAAATAATTAATAACCTAAGAAATACCAAGTCAGGACATGTCTCCGGAGGGTTCCGTAACTATTAGCGCGCATTATTAGGAAGATGCCACCCCGAAAATATAAAATGATTATTTTATGATGCCGAAAACGAAATCTATATCTATATCTAAATCTAATCTATGGATATACATTTTTTTATCAATTTAAATTTATTATTACAGAAGCTAGAAGGGCGGACACACAGACAGACACATGGACAGATGGATGGACAGAGCGACCTTGTAGTAAAACTAGATAGCCTATCTAGATAGCCTTAAAAAACCTCGCACATGGTTGGCCCCAGACGTATGGACTAGGCGCACTATGTTGTGAGAATGCCGTATGTGCTTGGGCAACCATACGACATTTAAAAACTAACTGTCCCAGGCACTACAGTATTTCAAGAGTGGTTACTTCCCTCGGAGAATACTTAAAAATCATCCAATAACGGGTGAAAAGGCCTAAGCCTTATACGACACATATGTCGCGCCTTGACACTTCTCGCAATGAACCGTACCAGACCTACTACTGGCAGAGTGGCAGAAATAGGTCGAGGCATACCTCGACCTATTTCTGCCACTCCTAAAATATCAATTGATTGAATCCCTGTACAAATATGCCGCTGTTGTAAGTTATAACACATGCGGCATCTGCGGCTTTGCGTAAACAATAATGCAAATAAAATTCGACGTTTATTTATGAATTGAATCACTAGTTATAATTGAACTACAGTACATAACCCAGTTCATTTGATTTGAAAACAACCCAATGAGTTTAAACGTCCAATTCATATTATACCGTGAAACAATATATCATTTTTTTCTTTTTAAGTGAAACTCCTTTTATAGATAAATTGTGAGTAAAATTTTAAGGACACGTCACATCACGACACGATTTTGTTTGTAGCGCTATCGATATAATACCATCTGTCGGGAGCTACTTATACTTCTTACCATTGGCGAAGGCTGGTTCTTCTTCATAGGTAGGGATTTGGATGAGGATCTTCAAAAGGTAAGCGGTAAGTGAATTCCATAGGAATGGAGTTACAGGAACCCCAGCTCAATACACAAATGATGGTTAAAGTGACGTTCTTTATGCACGATGAGAGTATTTTCGGATTTAAAATGATGAATGTAGTTTCACTTTTGCCACATGTACCTACAATGTTCACGTTATGTTTTTATTTTTTATTTTAGGCGGCTTACAATATTGTCCGGTCAATCGGTGTACAAATTTGTCCGGGCAGTCGGTGTACAATATTGTTCGGTCAGTCGGTGTAGAATATTGTCCGGGCAGTCGGTGTACAATATTGTCCGGGCAGTCGGTGTACAATATTGTCCGGGCAGTCGGTGTACAATATTGTCCGGGCAGTCGGTGTACAATATTGTCCGGGCAGTCGGTGTACAATATTGTCCGGGCAGTAGGTGTACAATATTGTTCGGTCAGTCGGTGTAGAATATTGTCCGGGCAGTCGGTGTACAATATTGTCCGGTCAGTCGGTGTACAATATTGTCCGGTCAATCGGTGTACAATATTGTCCGGGCAGTCGGTGTTACTGTGCTAAAAATACACCTTATTCATTTCACCCAATTTTATTTTACTTAAAAACCTGCAAGGAACTTATGCAGAATACTACCGATGCATTACTAACTTTTGTCTACTAGAGGAGGCTTGCCTAATTCAACCCGTGGACAATTTGCAATTATATTTCTCAAAGGAATTCCAACAGCATGTACGCTATAAAGGAGTTGAATAAAACGAATTGCATCGGCATGCCGATACGCGTCAGCTCTCGTATCGCTAGATTTCCCAATCGTAAAACTATTTTATCGTCCACGGTCCAAAGTTATGAGTTACAGTTTTATTTCAGCTCCGTCTCGGCGTTACACGATTGACATAAAACGGCGAATTGGTATGGAATTAACGTGTTGAAACGTTTTTGTGTTTGTTGCGCGTCGCGCTGACATAATGCCATAAATTGCTTCTGATCGAGTTTTAGGCAGTTACAGTTGACGCATTGTTTACTACCTACTGGAGTACTTTAGCTACGGTAGAAGTATTGAGATGAAACCGGCCGAGTCGGAATCGCGCACAAAGGGTTCCGTACAATCCGGAACCGTACAGTTCTGGAAAATACACGTTTGTTGTATTGGAGCTCCCCTTAAATATTAATTTTATTCTGTTTTTAGCATTTGTTGCCATAGCGGCAACAGAACTGTCAACTGTCTATCAATCACGGCTAAGGAGATACAGCCGCGTGAAAGGTGACAGACGAACGGACAGGCTGACAGAAAGCGAAGTCACGGTAATATAAGTCAGTAAATAATCCAGTTTTTACACTTTGGGTGCGTAACCCTAAATAGACTGTAGTAAATATAATTTCTACGCATAGTAGGTCACGTGCCACAGAAATAACAATCCAATTCTGAAACACTCAAATAATGCGTCTATTGGCAATTGGTTAGTCGATACAAATAAGAATAATAAGAATATGACAAAATTACTTAGTAACAACAGTCAGTAACAGTTAGTAACAGTCAGTAACAGTTGGTAACAGTCAGTAACAGTTGGTAACAGTCAGTAACAGTCAGTAACAGTTAGTAACAGTGCGATCATAATCTGTTATTATGTGTGTCACTAAAGGATTGGTTAATCAAGTTGGCCTCGTAAGGGTTTACCTGACACTCCTGTCAGGTTTGCCTGTACTTTGACTGGAGCGTGTGTGCTGCACAACTGTGCAGGTTTCCATACAGTATCAGCTCAAGCCTACCTGACTAGGTATAACAGGTAACGAGGCAAACGTGTACGGTTAGTTTTATGAAATATATCTGCTTGGTAATAGTTTAACACAGCAAATATAATCTTCCTACACTACATATAAGAATGACGATGTCTCGCTAAAACTCGCGAACGATCTTTTTATCAGATCAATGGGCTGGACCGATTTGGCTAATTTGAGTCTTGAAATAATTGTGGAAGTTCAGGGAAGGTTTAAACGATGAGAAATATTCGAAAAAATTATGACGAAAATACTAAAAACTAGGTACAATTATTGAATTTTCTCATACATATTTTTCACAGCGTTCAATTTCTTAGTTGACTGTAAAATATTTATAGGTTCATCAGTTTTATAGTCATTTATTTATTCCAGTTCATAGCTAAGACAGAAAAACGGGAAATCTAGTTTTAAATAAAAAACGAATTGACGATTTTATAAATAGCTACGTTAAAAAGTCAATGAAATACAGTTACGTATATGTGAGAAATTTCCCTGTAAATAGAAAAATAAAACAAAGAAATAACCGAATCTATAATTCGGTTCGGCATCATGAAACATTTGTACCCGTACATTCCATGCACGCCCATATTGTATGAGTGTCCGACGCTACGTCATCGCATCGGAACTGGTCGGGACAATCTTTTCACTAAACTGCATTGATGTACCATATAGGAGTACAATCTCCTCTCGGACATCGCACACTATGCAAAATGTGCAGTAAAATGTGGTATACGGTAAATTATTACCCCCATACTAATAAAACTATTTACACAACGGATAACTTAAACAACGTCGCTGTCTTTGTCTGATGCGTTGGAAATGTCACATAATAGAAAAAGATAGCAACGTTGTTTAAGTTATACGTTGTGTAAATAGTTTCATTAGTAAGGGGGTTAAAGAATAATTTCGAATGTTGTCAGATCAAATGATTTGATTTTTGTTGGTTTGCTGTGTGCACTGTACATTACGGCAATATGACGTCTTTACATAATATGGTACGTCAATGGAAAACTGATGCAAACAAATTAGAGCTGGCGGCGCGTGATTTGTGTGCAGACGGCCGAGGTTTGACGAGCCGCTGAATTATGAAGCTGTAACGGAGACGAGAATTTCCCTAAAACTGCACATTTCATTAAAGTTTCCGCACAGAGAGAGTGAGAGAGACACAATATATTATATACATAAGGTACAGGGAAACAGCTTTCATAGAACGATGTAAATAGATCCAAATTTGAAAATTTTGTCGTCCCCTTCAAAGGCCCACAATCATCCACACAATCGTGGACACACCGTATGCTTGTAATAATGCAATCAAATCGAAAGCTAACTATGTAGCTGTTTAACTATTGCTCTTTATTTAATTTGTAGTTTCCTCTGAGCGTTGGTTTATATGCTCTAAGGTGGTTTCAGTATCGCTTTTCCTGTAAAAATATCTCACAGTTTAGTTAAATATTTCCTTTTTTTTTAAATGATCTTATTTGTCTATTGGTTAAAAAATCTATCTATGAGATACAAGTTTATGTAACAAATAATAGAAATTTAAAGTAGGTACACATCCAACCTATCTTATAGTTCAAGTAAGTTAAGCTCGAAATTTTTTTAACGCAAATATTCAGAAAGAAATCTGCAGTACTTTACCGTAATAAAAATAACCGTTGAATTATCTTAATATTTATGCTACAGCAAAGTACCTCGGGGTAGATAAAAAAGTGTAACAATGGACTGGCGGCAGGCGAGGTTTAGGGCCTCCTCGTGCCCCACTGCGACCCGTCTCCCCTAATGACGCGCCGAAACGAAAATATTAAAATGAGCGAGTGGACTGAGATCCCATGCCCACCAGACTACCCTTTTATTCTTACTGTTATAATGTATATCATAGTGTAGTATTAGCGTGTACAATGAACGTAATCATACCCGCTAGTTTGTGCCGTGGGTCAATTTTTAGGTACAAGGCGCTAAAGGTGCGCAAAATTGTACTCATTTTAGTAACATTCTGGTAAAGTATCCATCTTAATTTTTGGTTTTAGAATAACGTTTGGAGGAGCAAAATGTATAAAGTCATTTTTCTAAGCTTAGTATGAGCAGAGATATAAAAGTTAGAAGTTTAATGATTTTTAGATCCATTTTTTGAAAGTGAAAACTACAGCATAAAAATAAGTAATCGATGTAAATCTCACTTTATAATATTTAATTGTCATTAAGAATAATGACGATTAAATATTAGATTAAAGAAAAGTCAGCACAACAAAACTAGCGGGTATGTATACGTTCATTGTACACACTAACACTACATTACGGTATACATTTATTAGTAAGAATATAAGTGTCATCAGGCGGGCCTGGGATCTCAGTCCAGAGTACTTTTTTCGCCCGGCAAAATAGCTCAAGCTGAGTTCGCGCCTTTCCTTGCCACACTTTTCATCAAATCTTTGTCTTGTTAAATTATTTGCCTAAATTATATTTTGATAGAAATGAAATTCAAAATGGTGGAACCCTGTCGGAGCATAGGCTATTTCGCGTATTGCTTCTGAAGCAGATGAAATAGCAATAATATATTATTGCAATTATTGTTTTAATTAAAATTTAGCCTCAGGAGAAACTTGTTCGCAAACGAAGGAGCGGAAAGTTTCTTTTTGCAACCAGTTCCACAGTATTGTCGCTGAGCTCCATTAAAAAATTTAAATTGATAATACAGACGTGTGTTTTAATAAAAGGTTTTATTTAAAGTACCATTCCACAAATGGCTTCGTATTAATGAAACCTGATTTAAAAATGTCATTGTATCGAATATTATGTTGATGGTTTCGCTTTGCAAGACCTTGTAAAAGAAAGTAATGGTGCCAGCTATTATAGTGGTGATAAAAACTTTCAATAAAATTGTGTAATAGGTATCCACTATCGAACAAGTTGCACTGTCATGATTTTGACAGATTTTCATACAATTCTCATTCGATAACGTTACGTTAGCGCCGCTCTCAAATGTTCTTGCTAGGCCCACGTATCCAATTTAACCGTAAATTTAACGTAAACAAAAATGCGATAGCCATATGTGTTATAACAGCGGCATATTTTAGAAGATTTCATACCACGAACTGTTTGTGTCGAATGCGATAAGCGAGAGATTAGATGTGTCAAATCACGACATAGTCCTTTGTATATGTTCTGTTCAGATCCAATTAAGAAACAAACAGACAGTAGAACACTTTAATGCTACGAATTGGAAGGTCCCTTAATTGCCGCTCCATAAAGAAATAAGTCGCATAAATTTGATCGAATTTCACATTTTCGTTAACGCTTATATTAAATTGAATCTGATTTGTGTAACATTAAAACCGCAGCACGTACGCGCACTGGATTTGGTGAAAATAGTCGCCATTATTGATTTATTATCGCCGCAGATTGTCGTTTTTTGCGGCCAGTCGATGCGACAAATGTATTTTATTTTGCCGGACTTTATTTCGGTCACGTCCGCCGGTTTAGATAAGTTCAGCCCGGTCTAAGTGAATCTCGTGTCCCACGGATAGTTCATGAGATATGACGTGTATGTGCAACTGTTCTGAATATATATATGCTCCTACAGTAATAACATTAGAAGCATATGTGTGGGGAAAATTTAAGCCATATAATTCCTATTGAAGCTATAATATCATCCTTGTAATTTATAAATGTTTTAATGGCGTATTGTCCTAAGGAACCAGGAAACGAGACGGATCTCCTGATGGTAAGCGATTATCGCCGCCCATGGACATTCGCAACACATACACTTGTAACTCATTTGGCGTTGAGCACTTGTGTTCCTGGTCCTTAAAATCTCCAACCCCCATGGGCCTCCGGTAAACGTGGGTGACCTTCGGCACGAATGGGTCGGCTCGACCGGATAAATATCGTAGCTAAATAATTATAAAAAAAAAACAGGATTTGTCAACCTGATAAACATTCAATATCCTTTATTCCAACATTCTCAGTTTTCATTGCATAACATAATATTATACTCATTTCTCACGCCGGTTTTCTATTAGTAAATATAGACATACATTCAAGTATTGTGGTTACGAGTTACCTTTAATGAAATAAAAAGCACGAAACTACGGGAAATATGTATAATTTCCTAACGATCTTCTCCTGGAATCGCATCGAGTCTCCGGTAAGGGCGTGCCAATTATTGAAATCTTTCGAGATCTCTTCGGTTATTATTAAACATGAAGCTCTCTCAACATTATTATTCAAATTATAGAACATTAAGTGTATTTTATTACTTACCAAACATTTGCATAAATAAATGTTCTCAATCGTACGTAACAAGTTTTACATAAAGACAATAATTTAGATAATGAATAATGAATATCCGAATGAAAGTTAGGAATTGAATGGTCATTTTCACACGCCTAATATAAATGGGTATATCCCGAAAGACTTAATGATAATATACGTCATATGTAATAACACGACCCGAGGTGTTTGACCGGCTACGGCGAAGGCAATGAGAAGGCACTGTCAGTCTATGTATGTATGTATGTATGTACGATTCTCATGAATGAGGTGTCAATAGATTCGTAATAATAGCCCGGGTAACAAAAGTATAATTTACTTAGTCGGGTAATAGTTAATGCAATAAAAATTGTAGTTACAATGCTTTAAATTAAATTGTTGATGAATACACAAATTATATCGTAAAGAGGAGTTGTTACGGTTCACGCGATTCAAAATTATAAGCAAAAAAAATAATAATTGTGCATCTGTGATTCTTGCAAAACGATTTTGGCTATTCAAAATGTACGATCGCAATGACGTCACATTGACCGTATTTCGCATTCTTTCGTATTACAAGTTTAAATTTGTTGTGTCTTCGTTATTTTTGAGGATATAAAGAAATGGGCTTTAGATTGTTTATTACCACGATATTTACCTGTAATGAGACGTTTTTTTTTTTTTGGAAACCGCCTATTGGTTTAAGCTGCTTGAGTTATAGCACAGGCGATAAAAACCTTTGTTTCGAAGTGCCTGAGGGCGTTATTTTGGGCACCACAAAGGGGAGTGTGGAGCAGGGCCGTTGTTTTTTCGTATTTTCTTCATATTTTGGAATATTGTTGTAAAAACGCGAAAAACTATAGACCTTTAAGAAATTTCATTTCGCTTTTTAACCGACTTCCAAAAAGGAGGCGGTTAAGCGTTCGGCTGTATATTTTAATTTTTTTTTGTATGTTTGTTTTTTTGTATGTTGTACTAATTATAGTACCTACCTAGTATTGCTTAACTACGTTTCTTCTGGATATCGTCGTTATTTTTCTTATTAACAAATAGTTGTGAAAACAAAGCATTATACTTTATTTCATAACTTTATATTTTCAGTCTATTTTCATTTGTTTCGAACGTTTTATTCCAAATTGAATGCAAAAACGATAGTGTGCCTATGAATCATTCAAGCAATCACATATTTTATACAAAGGGTCAATTCACACTGAAACGAAATAATACGTGACGTGACGCTGCATTTTTAGAATAGCTATTCAAAATTGCACTTTATTAATTACGGGAAATCTACAAGCTGGCCCCCAACACGTCATTAAGAGAGAAGTTTAAAGAAACTGGAATCTTAACTGTAGCTTCTCAGTATGTTCTATCAAATGTATTATATGTTAAAAAAAAATTAAACCTATTCAAAAAGAAAAGTGACAACCACAATAGAAATACCCGAAATAAGCATAAGCTTGATGTACCAGTAACTAGACTTAGTAAAGTAAAGAATTCGTTTAAAGGCCAGTGTATACGCCTATACAATAAGATTTTATAAATTTTTCAATCAATAAATTTAAAAACGTAGTTAAAGAACGTTTGTGTGCCTATTATAAATTTAATGATTTTATGAATGATAACACACCTTGGGAATGAGGTGACCCTCTGCAAGGCTACTTCTAAATGACATATATTATTGTACTCTTGTTATGTAGTTTTAGTCATAACATTGTTATATATGCCTTTTTTATATTTTTAAAAGAACAATTTTCCATCTTTTTGATAAAAGATGGCCCGCGCGAGTTTCTTACGCCGGTTCTTCTCGCCGGGCTAGAACCGGTAGACGTTCAGAAAGTGTATAAAAATATCTATTTTGAATAAAAAATTTTGACTTTGACTTTGACTTTATGAATAGCTATCTTAAAAATTCAGTGCCGCGTCGCGTCACGTATCGTCGTGAACTGACCCTAATTGAATCAGCAGCCTCCATTAAAACGTATAATTTATTTGTTGCTAGTCAGGCAATAATGAAATAATAAATTGTATAATCAGCTTATTGAACTCAATAATAGAATAACTAATTATTGTGAATTCCGCTAAAACTGAGGTTGGGATTAATTTTTTGAAAGCTTGCTTGAAAATTGAAATAAAAATCACTTTATGGAATGTATTGCGACCCACTTTCTTTTTAATTTTTGAGGATTTTGATTTTACAGTTGTCACCAGTTTTGCTGCGATTAAGTTAATGCATATCGTGAATATAATGAAAATAAACATTCAAGAATTATATATTCTTGAATGAAAAGTTTGTTCATATAAGTTGCCAATAATTATAAATGGGCCAGTTCGTTTTGGGAGTACAAATAGTTGACTCGTATAAGGGACACGCGTGCGTGACATAGTTGGGTCGGAATTGGACGCGGCCGTGTGTGCTCACACGAGGTACGTATGTTGATAACATGTATCCCAGGTCCCAACGCTTACATCCCAAGCTGGGATTCCTATCCCTACTATAGCACTCGTTGTTTGAAACTTGGAAAGTGGATGTTGTACACTGCACTGTCAGAATCACTAGGAAAACTTACGTCAAGTGTAGCAATCAAAGAGTTTAATGACAATGGCCATGTCTACATTTTTCAGACGAATGGTTTGACGTTTCTTATTATATTAATAGCCCTTTAGCGCTTTATGCAACAACATATTGCATATAGCACTAAAGCGCTCTGTAAACTAAAACTTTAAATAACACGGCAAAGGGAATAACGGAACCCAGAATGAAAGTTATTGCAAATATCAAATTGCTACAAGGAAACAGGTTTCCAGAGAGGAATGAAACTACTTTGCATGTATCGCCGTAAGATCTTTGGTATCGTAAATACAGTTCCGATACACGGACATTATATCTTGTGGGTTTATATTTAAATACCTTGCTCTTACTGTATCTATTTGTAAGAAAACTTTTTATCTACACTAATATTCTATAAATGAAAGGAAAGATTTGATAAACGATGAAGTTTGTTTACATTGAATACGCTCCGAAAGCACTGGGCAGATTTTGATGAAATTTGGCACAAAAATAGAGTAGACCACGGGGAAGTACTTTTTGTCGCGGAAAAATGTACGGTCCAGTGACATTTTATTTTGGTCGCACGAAGTCAAAGGGAACATCCGGTTTTATATTGTGCTGAAGAGTGTATGTAACTTCTGAAATAATAAAGTGAAAAAGAGTGATTGCGTTACTATCTAGTATTTATTATTACATTTCTAAAAATATATTTCTCAGTTTATTTGGACAGTAATATAAAAATTATAAGAGTATATACTCGTATTAAACAAAACAAAGTCGTGTTAGTAACACTATTTATAACTCAAGAACGGCTGAACCTATTTTTTGGTGCTAAAAATTGGTGAGGAGGTAGCAGTGGCGAAGGGTGGTTTTACTTCAGAGGGAAGCCTTAGTCGCTAGACGTGAGTTGTGCAAGTTTTTTTGAATGGAAATTTAGCACTATATTATGTATTATGGTTAAGGTCGTTACAAGATTGTCACACAGGAAGTCGCAAAATTGTAAATACTTAGGTAACTATTCTTATAGTTATACATACGGTTCCTATTCCTATAGTTATATATACGGTATTCTTATACCTACAACTAGGTATATTTCAAAATACAAAATAGGTACTTAATAATAAAACGTTTTTCTGTGTATTAATAAACTATTGTAAGATAATCATAATAATAAAATACTTCCACGGTACTACCACCTATTAAATAATAATATATAATATTAAGTATTATGATCGTCTATTAATGTGATAACTACAAATTACAATTTATAGCTGTAACGTATCCAACATTCCGCTTACCGTAAAAGTAAATTTATTCAAACGATTTATCACCAACAATAAACACAACACAAGTACTAAGTAGTCTCACATTCAATATTCACATTTAAGTACATAAATACGTATTAGTTTAAACTTTAAGACGAATTGTATTTATCACTTCTCACTGCTCAATATCATTTCAAAAATAATAGTTGAACAATAATTATTATTAACGTCATGTAATACATTAATGTAATACAACATGATTTTACATCCAAGGACGCGCCGGCAGAGGTACCGCCGACCTACTTTTAAAAATGTGAATGCTAAAAAATTGCGGGTTAATGTCACAGAAAAATAGCCCTTAATTACATCTAACTGTCATCGGACAAATCATACTAATAATATTTGTTCTTTAGTTGGCCAGCCGGCTATTAAAAACAAGTTTGAATTTCAACTTTATTTCTAACGAGATAAGGTTCCTATGATCTCCCACCATAACTCTGAATATATTGGGTTTTAAAGAGATCTGTGATTCCAATATTCGTATCAAAGTTGCAACGTGCAGCACATAGATGTCGCTTGAGTCGGTCTACATCGCGCTATCGCTTGTCCGACCTGACTTGTATAATATATTATTGTTTTCCAAACACTAGTTCTGGCTGGAGGTCTTCATGAGGTAATCTGAAAAGGAAGCCTATAAGAATGGAGTTCTTTAGACCCTTCGCCACTGGGAGGCAGCTTAGAACCGAGACGGACATAGGATACTTAAGTGCTCCGTCGAGTCTGTCTGTCTGTACGTTCGCGATAATCTCAACTTTTATCGAAAACGCTGCCTAACCTAACCCGTTAAAATAAATAAAACAATGTATGGTGAGATTGTTTCTCTTTTATAGGTCTACAAAAAAGTCCGCGATGCTATGTCTGTATTTTAAGGATAGGTTACTATACCCATTCTAAGTTTAAATACATGATCAGAAATAATGTGGTATTTCCAGAAGCTATTTAGACGGATACAATTTAATTATCCTTATCTAGGAGATTATATCTAGAAGATATTAAAATTAAGAAGTACGCGAAAAAATTTATTATAAAGTAGGTATATATTTTTACTCTGTGCTATAAGCTATTACTATATTGGAGGCAACAGCCTCCGTGGTCTAGTGGTTAGAGCTTGGCTCTCGACTCGGAGGTCGTGGGTTCGATTCCTACATTGGAACAACAAAAAATGTTGATTATAAGTTTGGTTAGGAGAATGCAGGCTGATCTCTCGCCAGTCGTGTCGGTTATCCGTCCCACTGGGTTATGAGAGTAAAGGAAGAGAGAGTGCTCTTGTGTACTGCGCACACACTTGGGCTCTATAAAATTACTCCTGCGTAACTGGCCTGGTTTCAATGAAACCGGCCATCGTCACCGAAATCGGTATAAAAACATACCTGCAATAAATTATTATTATATTGCAGATATATTTGCTAAAGAAGTTTTTGCCCACGAACACTCTCCCACGCGGGCGAAGCTGCGGGCAAAAGCTAGTATCGTATAAAATTTGTTGCACTTAGCGCAGCTCGCGTATACATGAAGACACAACAATTACGACAGTCCAAATTGTAATGAGTGTATTGCTCGCGTAAGATCAACAACGGCATAGATCAGTGGAGCTAGGTAATCCACCCTTCTGGAATTATTGCCCACCCACCGAAAATGGGTCAATTGCCCCCAGCCAGACAGAGACGGGGCATCCCGTGCCGCGGGTGCGAGAGGGACGGAGTTTAATTCGTTCAGGTGACGTCACGGGAGTTTTAAAAGACCCATTCGTTTTCTTTTTGCCACCTATTGTTTTTATAGACGGGATTCAGTGCAAAAGTTTCGATAAGCTTTTACAAATCGATTCGCGTTTTAGCTGGGATTCCGAGAGTCTCTCCGATATTGTGTAGCGTTTCGATTCTTTTTCAATTTAGATAAGTATTTGACTAGGAAGTGTTTTTCAAATATGTTTTGTATTGCAGCTATATTTTAATACGTTCTCTCTGTTAACTCTGATCGGCGATCATGTTCTTGGAATTTACACTTTTAGGTTTTTCAGGAAAATAGTAAATAAAATTCATCTTGTCCTTAGAATAATATTATATACATGTTAAATATAATACATCAATCAGCATTTAGCAGATTATTGTTTTGGTCTTTTTATAATACATTTATAGAGTTCCGCTACTCTTGTGAACCTTATTTGAGTTTAATCCTAGTTTTGCCTTATACGACTTTGTTTAATCTCAGGATTAACATGAAGTTGAGTATTTATGTATGCGTGCGGCGGATTACGTATGGTACATGTTTCATAGTGTTCTTAAGTGATAAATGTATACTTAACTACGTTAAGTTATCAATTTAAAGCTGTGTGTTGTCTCTACATTTATACCTAAGTTCAAAAGTAAAGCTTGAAATTGAGTTTGAATTTTGTGATTGACATCCATGCAGACGGAGTCATGGGCTAAAGTAGTGATTTTTTTGTACAACCAGGGTAAACGAGAGATCGCCCTGTGGTCGAAATTAATATAGTTTTAAAGTTTGAACTTTTAAGAGTTCTTTTCCCTCAAAGATAGAAAAAAAAGAAAATGGTGAGAAAGATTGACAAACGTTAACATAATATTAAGTAACAAAATTGTATCTTTCGTTGCTTCTTAAAATATAAGCTTTCGCCACGCCTTCCTTCTCATATTAAAAAAAAAATAATAATAATAATATCTATAGACTCTTCACACCACGTCTATCGGACCCCGTGCTAAGTATTTGAAGAACTTGTGTTACGGGTACCAGACAACGGGAAGTATATTTAATAGTCTTAAACTATAGATAGACTTAACATTTTTATTATATTATAAACATATTAAATATACATCCATGACCTAGGAACATTGAAAACATTCCCTCGGCGGAATTCGAACCCGCGACCTCCGGCTTGCGCGCCGACGCGCTAACAACTGAGCCACAGAGGCCGTAAAATTTTTATCTGTTCCAAATTTCACACTCATCGTTTAAAACTTTACGTACTAATATATAAAATGATATTAAATATTTTTAAATGGGAATGGATCTTATTACAAACTGTAAACTGTGTGTATAAATTTTATGATGATTTATTTTTCGCGTAGTCGAGGACTATCCTACATTTCAATACTTTAGAATCTAATTAACCCCCCGACGAAAACGGAGGGGTGTTATAGGTTGGACGGTCTCTCTGTCTGTGTGTGTGTCTGTCCGTGGCATTTTTAGTTTGACGGCTGACATGATCGAGAGAGTTCTTAGCATTCATCATGGTCTCGTTCACTGCTTGACATCTCGGGGGTTATTAAATTATTTTTTTTCCGAAATTCGAATAAGAAATCAAAAAACGTCACGTCTCTACTACTGGATCGCAAGTCCTTCCTCAATGTGAGGTTTGGTTATAATAATTAAAAGTACGGGGGTAATCGAGCTTTGCTTAGAACTCGAGTATATCAAAAAAATATAAAAAGAATCACAAAAATATTTTACCGGGGTTCGAACCCACCACATACCAAATTTTCGAACAACGTAAAATTTACCAAACTGCCAATCCGATTGAAATTATAGATATTATGTTATTGATTGTACTGTAGGCTCTTGGTGGAAATTCATGTTTCACAGTCATACCACACAGGACTTCTTGCACTGTTTCCACTTTAATTAAAGTGTGGTCCTGTGTGGTATGACTGTGAAATTATAGAGTCGAAATTATTGATATATTGTTGCACGAGGAAAGAAAAAACTTATGTAATTTAAAAAATGCGTAGTTTCTAAGGGATAAAACCTAGCTAGATTGATTTTTCTCCCCCAAAACTCCCTGAATGCTAAATTTCATATAGTTGCAGCCGTTGCCGAAATTACGATTATATATATAAGATTGTCTCGTTTAAAGTATAAGATAGTCTTCCAATCGTGTACATTAATAAGTATTAGATTTTCGTATTTCAATTTACATAATGAGTTCATAGCTTGTTACATTATAACGATGGTCTTGACGTTCGTCTTCCGTATTTAATCTAATGCTATGAAGGAAATTAAACTCACTTTGATGTCGCCCATGTCAGTGCTTCTAAACCGACTGCGTAGGAGTCGAGTGGGGTATTTGACCCGATTTGCAATGTAATTTTTGCTTTTTAATTCGTAAAGTAGAAGAAATGTAGAGTAAAAGAGGTAACTCTTATAAATTCTGAATTAGATGTCCCCCAGAAAATTGAGAGAAAGGGAAAAAAGCCATTTTTATAAGATTTTTAACCCCCGATGAAAACAGACGGGTGTTATGGATTTTAATCTAGTTTTTTTGTTTGAAAGCTTACATGATCGAGAGTGTTCTTAGCTATAAGTCATCGTCATCAGCTCTCTCTGTTATTTCTTGCTTGACATTTCGGGGGTTACTTTAAAATTTTAATCTTGTTTATTCGAAATGCATATTTTATCTCTTGGTCAATAAAGGCAGTTCACTTGTAGCACCTCCTGTGTGGCTAAGTGTAAATTGGCGACAGTAATTGTTTACTATCAGGCAATTTATTTACCCATTTCACCATAAAAAATTGTTGGAAGTAGGTACGTTTTAATTATGACAGGAGTGACGTGTAAGGTCAAGTGGATCTCGTAATGGGCCATGCCACTAATTAAATACAGAAGAAACCCTCCGGGGCCCTTTGAGGGCCAACCGCGCGTGTGATTAAAGGGTTGACGCCTGCCATCAGCTGTTCAACCGCTCGTTTGTCGCAATTTACATCCTTTGTTAATTGATATGAGAAATAGTAAAATACGCTGCTCTGAACTAAATTAATAACGAAAATTATTATTAAGTCGAGGATCGTAGGCATGTAAATGTTTACTAGTTTGGAAGCGATAATTGGTTTTGTGTTTTGACTTTCGTTGCTTTTGTGAAAAAAATACTTTTTCTTTCTAATATAATTTCTAATATTATTTAGTGTAAGCTAATATGCCGAGATGACATGCTCTGTTTAAACTGTATGTATTATTGGCTAGAGAAAACTCCAAACAGTAACACCCAAACTTTACCAGTTTTCAGTTTTATCACAGAATTCTGATCGTCTGGTGTTTCTAGAGATCAATACTTTCATAATAATATGATATATCTGCTTCCTGCTTTATATCTGTTCATGATCATACCACTACAAATTTTATTTATCCTATATTTGTGAATCAGAATCAATCGGAATCAGAATCAGAAAAGTTTATTTGTGAATTTAAATCATACTAAATTTCAATTCAGTGTCTTCTTTATAATACTTATGATATAGATTTTCACTGATTGAGTGATTCAATAAAAAGGTTTTTATACTTCATAAGTATTAGTACGGACAACATACACGTTACACATACGTAAGGACAAGTTAGTTTTTCACGAGTGTTTCAACTCTTTTCCTCTATTAGGGTTCCGTAATACTAAAGGAACCTTCATAGTTTCGCTCTGTCCGTCCTGTCTGTCTGTCTGTCTGTCTGTACACGCCTCTAGCTTTTGTAATTATGAATATAAATAGATGAAATTTGGTAAGACTGTGTATAGATCTCAATTTTGGCATTATAAAATAATAATAATTTTACATTTTAAGTGTGGCTCTCCATACATGTGAAGTGAGGATGAAAAATATTTTTTTCAATTCTACCCCATCGTGTTATATTGTTGAATATGTCTTCATAAATCTAATATAAAGGTAAGGTTTCATACATGATTTTTTTACAAAGTCAACCATTTGCGAGTAATCGGCCTCCGGCCTCCAATTTCTAAACTATTAGACTTGGGAACTTGCAACTTTTGGTACTGATAGATTATACTAAATACTTTTTAGGAAAATTATTTTGAACGAAATCGGAAACTTTTGAAGTAATTTGAAAAAAAACCTATTACGCGTTTATAGTTACGGAACCCTCCTTAGACATGTCCTGACATGCTCTTGGTTAGGTTATTTTTAACATGCCATTGACTTAAATCGCGTTTGAAGTGAAAATCCACAGCGATAATGATGATGATGACTGAAATATTGTCATACGCAGATGTTCTCAAAATACCTCTCGAGATGATCAAATATTTGATGCCAGCGCGGGTGTGGGCGGCAGTAGCCCCAGCAGCAGCGGAGCGTTGACCTGCGGCTGCGGTGTCGCGGCTGCCTGTGTGTGTAAGGACTAAAGATATTAAATAGAAAATGAGGTCGCCCTGTGGTCGAAATTCACCCATAACAATCTATACAATATTTAAGTTTGAACTTTATAAGGTTCCTTTGCCTTTTAGATAGAAACAAAATATAAATGTTGAGACAGATTGACAGACGTCAACGTGTAACAAGATTGTATCCATCAAACGTACGGTAGCGGTGTGTGTTAATAATCTGCGGTGGTGTGTGTTGTTGTTATTTTTATTAATTTAATGTATTTCTAAGCATTATTTAAGAAAATATTAGCTTTGTGATCACCTTCCTATACGTAAACTTTAATCTACCGGCCAAATTTTATACTGCTCCGGTTGCACAATTCCCGTAAAACTGTACTTACTAAAAGTTTTTGCTTAACCTATTAATATAATATGGAGTACAGTAGGTTAACCACGAACAATAGACAGCAACGTATTCGTAACGTTATCGAATGAGAATTGTATGGACATCGTGACAAGGCCTATACAAATTTCACTGGATAGTTTTACGAATAGGTTATTGTCCAATTGTTCGTGCTTACCCCACAGATCTCGCGAAACGGTATGAAAGTATCATCGCAGGAGTGTAAAAATAAAACTCGCCTGAATAAAACTTTACTCCCCATAAAAGGAAAGTCACAATCTCATTTTAATAAGGTATACTTACTTTATGTAAAATCTAAATTTTTCTCAATCCTTAAAACTTCAATGTTTACGGCTTACTTAAACTGTGTCAAAACAGAACTACCATTAAAAGTTGTAATAAAATCTATCTTTTCCATACGAATGACGATTCCAAATCCCAAGTTATGTGAGTTTCCAAAAAAAAAAAAGATTATCCTGTTGGGGATACGTTAAAGACTTAGACACTGATATAATTTACAGTTGGCTGCAAAATGTTATCATTCAGAGATCGAAAAGATTGCCAAACGTGCTTAATAAGTGGTCGGGGTTGGCGCCACAACACAAGACCGCTATGATGTATTTTGTTGTACTATTACGGCGCGGAGGCACACACTCGAAACAGTCTCTCCATTATTTACGTTTCAATTAATGGTTTTAAGTATGTAAACAATAGCTCTATAGCGTATTCGCGTTGAGAAGCACAGAGTTGAATAATAGATTTAAATTATAATAATATAATACCTACTTACGTACAGAGAAACAGCTTTCGTAGAACGTGCTAAATCGATCCAATTGAAAAATTTGACGTCCCCTCAAAGGCCCACAATTTTTTTCACACAATAGTGGGTGGACACATCGTATGCTTGTATTAGTGCAATCAAAACGAAAGCTAACTAAGTAGCTGTTTATCTGTTCGTCTATCTTTAATCTGTGTTAAGAAAGCAGCGAATGATGCGTGCATATGTCAAAATTGACCAATAACGCATAAGGTGTGTTAACATTTGAAACAGCATGCGCCGTTCCAACCTTCGCTCCTTAGCGAGTAAATGCGCGCGGCTGACAGTTCCATCTGGCTCGTCAATGCGAGCGCATTTTGCACAGTTTTATCCGCCCAACACGTCACACGTGTGAACGAAAATAAAACACATCGGTTTGGAGTATCGTCTTACGAAGTTCTCCTGTCAGTTATAGACATTAGACAGGAACTTTAAGATTTATAACGTTCCATGCGACAGTCCAAACTACAGTCTAAATTCTTGAAATCACATTCACACAGTTTGGAACTTGCGTCTAAATATGTCAGATCCGTCCGTTGGCCAAACCGTGGGTGCATTGTTAATCGTTACTAGCACGACAGTTTTAACTTTTCGCGCACGCACAGATCCATCCGCGGTTTGCAACGCAGTCACAGATGCGCAATTCGAACTGAGTATAAGCAAAACGGCCATTAATGTTCCGATATTGTTAGAAATGTTATTAAAACTAATGCATCTTTAATATAAAAATAATTGAATAATTATTATACAGTGTGATAAAATATTATAAGTAAATGACAAGTATTGTGAAATAAAATGATTGTATGTATGAAGTACTATATTGCACGCATTTATGGCTAATTGTAGACTAAGAACTAATATTATTACCATGTAACATCATTTTGTATACCTACAATTGCAAGAAATAAATGAATTGAATGGAATTTAAATGAGTAGGCGATTTTCGTTCATTTTCATTCAATCGGCTGTAGTTTTACTAAACAAATTACACTGTATGCATAGTTTACGAGAAACGTCTATGCATTCGATATTTCCAATTCATCAGGCATCCCGTGACGTCTCACTGGTTTCCCATGGTCAACCCATGTCATTCGAGTCGTTCCTTTACCCACTACATAAAGACGTTAAACAAAGTAACAGATAAACCACAGAATCACGATCCGCCAATAACTCAGAAGGTGAACCCTTTGCCGAAGTAATACAATTAAAGTTTGCACACGTGCCACTAAGCCGTCCTCGGTTTTCAGCGACGATTTTATATCAGCTACGACTCCTAGCATCTCTTGGTATTATTAAACCCAACTTTTAAGCAATTCATACACTTTGGCCCACTTGCGCAGATCTGGGTTAAAGTTAACCCTGGGTTAAAGTTGTTATCTCTCTCGTTCCTCGTATTTATGAAAGGGAAGGCGTGATATTTAAACCCAGGGTTAACTTTAATCCAGATCTGCGCAAGTGGGCCTTCGAGTTACTAGCTGGTGCCTGCAACTACGTTTGCTTGAAACTATTAATGGAAACGGAACCCCATTTTTTTAAACGGAACCCTAAGATAAAAGTAGCCTCAGTTACTCTTTATAACATCAGCTATCTACCAGTAAAAGTCCGGCCGGTCTGGCCGTTTCAGAGATTAGACGGAACAAACAGACAGACGGATTTTGGTGTAGGTAATGTATCACATTATGCGTTTACTGCAAAGTTGTTAATTTGAAATTACAAACGGACACATAAATTTTATTAATATGTTTACAGTATAGACTTTTCTTTGCGTGAGATTGCGACCCTGCCAATATGCTTATTATTTATTAAAATAGTTGTCGGTACAGAAACTTTTATAGAAATAATAATAATAATAATAAACATTTATTTGACACAATGAGACAAAAAATGAAATGAAAAAATGAAATGAAATGAAAAAAAATGAAATCACGCGTCGTTGACTTTTCAGTGCAATCTGGTATTGTCAGATGGGGTCTAATGGTCAATAGTAAAGAATGTCAATGCCATTAGAAAAATTCCTTTTCAACAAGAAAGAGAAACAAAGTGTGCTCTTTTCGCCCTAACCACGTAACTAATTAAGTATACCATTTACATCATAAAAAGAATTTTGAAAATCGGTCAACAGACGGCGGAGTTGTCGTTGAACGTACAAAAAAAATACACACAGCCTAACTTCTAACCGCCTCCTTTTTTTAGAAGTCGATTAAAACTAGTTTAAACCTCCACCAAACTAATCTTACGTAAAATCTGCCGCCTCAGGTGTCCCCCCCTAGCGGCTCGCGTAAGTTTTACCACGTCTTACACCACCTCTTGGTATTATAAAAGCAACTTAAACATATTTATGAGACACGTGTGCGAGCTATTATACATCGATTATTCAGCGCCGATTTGCATAAGCAGCGCTTTAAGCGAGCGTCGATATAACCGCTATAAAGTTTGATTCTCGATCAATTATCGCGACGCAGCTGCACTGCTGTTCAGTTTTCTTAAAACATTATAATTTCATCTAGATAAAGTTTTCTATGACAATATTATGCCTCATTAATTATCCCTTAAGATCTACAGTTAAATAGGGACACCGTACAGCATATTATTTCAAATGTTTCAATAACAATAAATGGGCGGTTTCCCGCCTATATCCTTAATCCTATTGAATAGGTAAAAAACCTCATAATCCGTGCATTAATATTGCGAATCTTTAAGAATTTTGCATCCTCAGTGTTGTATAACTTTTGAGACGTCTAAGGGTCAATTCACATCGAAACAAAACGATATGTGACGCGGCATTTATAAGAGAGCTATTCAAAATTGAAAATTTTCACTATACAAGAACATGCTTTCTAAGAATTGGAATGTCAAGTTGCCTCGCACTGCACAGCGCATGACTGATATCATATGAAACGTGTTTATTCTTTTTCTTTAGTGAATAAAGTTACATTTTGAATAGCTATCTTAAAAATGCGCCGCGTCACCGTGTGAACTGACCTGAATTTTAAGTCATGATCATCGACATTAAAACGAGAACCAAAAAATAATATTTCTTCTATTATTATGTAAACAAGCGGCAGAGCAAATGCCCAATAAGTTGTTTCAGAGAAAAAAATATCTGTACGTATTCCTAGAAGAGACTTAGTCTTTTCTAGGAATACGGTGCTGTACACAAAACTGTACAGCACCGTAGCAACCGTAGTACCGATGTAGCGAAGACAACAAATAGATACCCACAATACAGACCAGGTTTCCGGCGATTCGTCCGTCAGCTGCGGGAATTTACACCGACTCCATTCACCTTCCATACATTCACGCGCCTTCCATAAATTCTCACATCCCTCTTCTATCCTACAATATATACACATAAATCAAATTGAAGTCTCCGTTTGAAATACAAATTAACAGCATTGCACTACATGCAGAAATGCATATGGTACCTACACCGAAAAAAAACTTTTTCTGTATTTTGTCTGTATGTCCGTCTGTCTGTCTGTTTGTTCCAGCTCTGAAACAGTCGAACCGATTTTATTTAAAGCTTGTATTCCATACACTCACACGCTTCATCCATTAACATTTACATTCAACCGCCATTAATCACCAAGTTAATTTAATTTTCCAACTTGCTTCCAAGTACTGACTTCACGCCTAGGTATCTAGATACCTAAGTACTTCAGAGTTCAGCCCCTGAGGATGACTTCCTATCCAAAGGAAATATAAGTCGTTGCTTTGATAAAGTTTTAATATATTCTTCATGTTGCCGCGCTGTCGTGTGCGTTTATGACATGGCTTTGCAAAAGCCTTGATAATATTTAGATCAAAAGAAAGTCATGTAGACTTGTTCTTTTTATGTAAATATTATCAAATATTGATATAATAGGCAAGTTGGTTGTGTACTTTTATTACAAAATTGCGAGAAAGTTTCGCAAGTCTCGTGAAAACGCTCCATACAAAAGTCTGACGTCACGCGTTCCTGCAGTTGTATGAAATATATAAGTCGCAAGAACATACTTCTAAAATTATTACGTTTAAGTTTGTAATTTCATAGTCCAACATTTTTGTAACTTAAAGTTTTATATTTTGTTACATTTATCAAATAATATTATCCCAATATTTTTGAATATATAAATTAAACTAAATATTTTACATGTAGTCAACTGGGCCTAAAGGCTGTAACCTTGAAACTAAAGGTTGCTCATGGTTTTGCCTGATGTTGATGTTTTAAAAATATCTGGATATAAGAAAACAATGTACTATAATATTTTATTTGTACCTACTTTTATGATTATTATGTTGTTTCTCATTAAAAAATTAGATAAATACAAAACGAGAGGATGAAAAGTGTATTAAATACTAAGATATGCGACATAATCTTCGGCGAGGAAGTCGGGGGCAACAGATGTTATTATAAATTAATTGTCAAACCTACGCGATATTGTGCACTTTGTCTCCTGTTTCCCGTGCGAAATGAATTTTGCCGCCAACGCTTTATTTGTGACACAAGGTGACAAAATTGTGTCAAAATAAATTTTATAGCGAAGCTGCAGCGAAGAAAGCTCGTTTTCATTTTCAGATATTATATTTACAACATCATTTTAAAGTTCACTATTTGTAATTTTGAGACTGAAAAAACTGAAAGGATCAATCCTTCAAACATTTTGTTTAAAATAGAACCCAGTATCGTCAGTAAACATTTGTTTCGGAACAGTTGATCAAAATCGCTGAGGAGTTCAAGGAAGTTTCGAAAAATTGGTTTGAATCAATAATGCCACACCATGCAAAACGCTTTTGTTTACTTATGGCTAGTGACGTATTCGACACCTCTACGCACATGAAATGTTTAAGAATTAACTAGCTTTTGCCCGCGGCTCTGTCCGCGTAAATACAGTATCCCACGGGTACCGTTTATTTTCCAGCGATAAGGTAGCTTATGACCTTTCCCGTGGTCTTCTCTATATATGTGCCAAAATTCATTATGATCGTATATGTAGTTACTACGTGAAAGTGCAAATACTGTATCCCACGGAAACCGTACATTTTCCCACGATAAAAGGTAGCATATATCCTTCCCCGCGTTCTACTCTATATCTCTATGTCGGTTAAGTAGTTTTTACGTGAAAGCGTTACAAACAAGCAAACAAATTCACATTCACGTTTAATGTGTCTACAAGATCAAGCACTTGCTAATCCGTTACTTTATTTTGGTAGAATTTTATCTCGTCTTGTTTTCCCCTATTAGATTTTATGTCATACACTTTATCTGTAGAGTTACGTGCCGTCGCGACAAACAATGCTCCTATAGTTCGTTAACTAGGACAATCCGCGCATGCCTCTCTGTCACCCCCCCCCCCGGTTAGTCCTATCTGCGTCCCTCTCGCGCGTGACCTGTAATTACGGCCGAATGCTGGCCCGATGATATTTGTGGTCGATTAAAATTAAACGCTCGCCCTCCTTCTATGAAATGTCAAACCGAGTTTAATTAAAGACTTGACATATATTAATAGACTAGTCTTCGTCAAGGTACGGCAGTGATACGCCTATCTGCAATTACTGTATTTATGAAATGAAAATGAAAAAATCTTATTTCATTATCTATGACAATATTTACATACAAGTGTACCGTTTCACCGTTTAAGTATAATAAGCCTGTGTTTGAAGACCCCGATCTTTCCTTGAGCAAACAAAATATACATACAGTTCTGAAACAAGTAGTTGTGAGTAAGGCGTAAAATTAAACTAAATTAAACTATACTTGCACACATGTACACATGCACACATTTGCATTTACATGCACACCTACACATACATAATAAGCATAATAATATGTACAGTTTAACCTATTTACATTGTACAGTAGGTAAAACCAATTTTCTAATATGTTTTGAGAGTCGTCGTTTTTCGTACATCATCTGTCGTTTGAGAATGTGTGTAGACAGTGCTAAAAGAATATTGTATGTTCACTATTATCAGATTAATTTTAATATTTTCATAAACAAATAGATAACAGAACACTTTAATGCTAGCATGTCACTTATTTAACGTGCTATAAAGAATCGACCAATACAATGATACCTACATTGTATTGGTCGATTTTAATATTTTTGTTTACAAAAAAATTAAATCAGATAGCAGAGAGTAGCCCCTCACAATTGTCACGTGTTTCAGAGAAGTAAAATGTTTAATAATAACAAATTATTCAAAATCAAGTGCTGTACACAAACTGTACTACGAATATAACGAATATTTTATTACATACTTGACAATATCTTACGTTCGGTGGTTCTCGAAAACAACACCATATATCACGGAATACGGGCAACTGTCTCCAACACCAATAAACGTCAACCCTGAGGAACATCTATGAACTATCTTTGACCAACTATATGTTAGCATATTGTTTCCTTGAACGCCATTAATTTTAAAACATCGTCGGTATCAGATTTTATGCATCAAAAATCAAATCGATTTTTTTTACGAAGTCTTAATAGAAGGTGAGCTCGAGACATTATTCAATACGAAGAGGATTAGAAGAGTACTATAGCTACATGGTCTACCATACTAGTCTGTTGGGCTTAGCACGAACAATTGACATCAACGTATTCGTAACTTTATCAAATGAGAATTGTATGGAAATCATGACAGCGCCTATACAATTTTTATCCGATAACGTTACGAATACGATCTTGTCAATTGTTCGTGCTAATACCACTGCATGTTCAATATCTGATTCTTAAATATCCAAACGCCATCAACAAATAACAACAATTTATAAAACACGTGGATGTAGAAAGTGAAAATCATAAAAATAATAATCAAAATCGGTTTCCATTATGGTATAATTGGCGTCCAGACGTTTTGAGAAACGAAAGATGAGCAATAACATTACTCGTTACTTTGTTTGGGACGAAGTGTAGATCCCACGACGTATTTTGATTAAAATAAATGAGATAAGTTCACGAGTGCGAGCGGCGAGGGGCGGGCGGGCGGAGGGCGGAAATTGGAAAATTCCGTAAACATTTACAGGTGGATTTGGAAGTTATGATCCGATATCCGAGAGGAGACACAGACTTATCTGCCGGCTTATTTTGTTTGTTCCCGTTTGAAATTAAAATAAATGTACGACGAGTAGAAACAAAACCAATTTCACAATTGACGACGACACTTTGTCTTGTATATTTCCATTTACCTATTTTAATTATGTTTTCAGGAACTAAACAAAATTTGTACTGAACAACATTCAACGTCTTTTAACATCTAACGGCCCGTTTTAATAATATACAGGGTGACCTGAAATTCGATACATTCCTTTGAAAGACAGAAAGTAGACCTCATTTACAGTAATATTTTTCGTGGCATCCCCTATCCGAAAGTTGATATTTACAAAGTTATTGAAATTTCAAAAATTTTTTCTTTATTTTCGACTTTTTGACTTTGACATGACGTATTTTTAAAAATGTTTGTCTTTTTAGTGATTTTTTTATGTATTTTAACCGTCAATGAGTCAAATATTATTTTTAAGGAATAAATAGGGACAAACTAAGCGAGAATTTTTCATTATGAGACATGAAACAGAATTTTCTTTTAAGAAAAATGCACATTTTTCTTAAAAACAGGTGATTTTCTTAAAAAAATGTATGATACAATGCGTACAAATACCTTAAATAACTTTCTTATCTCATTAGCTTTCCAAAAAGGTGTAAATGTCTACATAAAAATATGACGTTGTAGTAAACATATTAGAAGTAAAATGAAATAATGTCTAAATCGATTTATTTGCGATAAGGTTAAAATAAAAGGAAAAAATTGAATTTAATTACGTTAATTGTGTTTAAAAAACATCAATGTTTAAAATTAATAATAAATATTCTACTTTAGGTCTTGTTCAAAATGTGAACCTCTGTTTCTGATACAGGCCCGTAGTCTTCTCCGTACCTCTGTTTTGATTATTCTGGTAGTAAGACTAGTTTTGATTTCTTCTGCTGCATTTCTTATGCGGCTTCTGAGCTCGTCTACAGTAGTTATGGGTGTAGTATACACCAAAGCCTTCATATGACCCCAAAGATAAAAATCACACGGGGTCAAATCGGGACACCGTGCTGGCCAAGGACTTGGCCCGCCTCGACCTATCCAGCGATGTGGGTAAGTTTGGTCTAGCCACTGGCGTACGCCGAGGCGGAAGTGGGCCGGGCAACCATCATGCTGGAAAATCATATTACGACGAAAAATGCACATTTTTCTTAAAAGAAAATTCTGTTTCGTGTCTCATAATGAAAAATTCTCGCTTAGTTTGTCCCTATTTATTCCTTAAAAATAATATTTGACTCATTGACGGTTAAAATACATAAAAAAATCACTAAAAAGACAAACATTTTTAAAAATACGTCATGTCAAAGTCAAAAAGTCGAAAATAAAGAAAAAATTTTTGAAATTTCAATAACTTTGTAAATATCAACTTTTGGATAGGGGATGCCATGAAAAATATTACTGTAAATGAGGTCTACTTTCTGTCTTTCAAAGGAATGTATCGAATTTCAGGTCACGCTGTATACAACTATTTGTTAAAAAAGTCGCCATTCAATAATTTGACGGTTTTTTTGTGATACAAGTTTGACGTTTCTAACAAATAGTTACTGGTAGATAGGTTATTGAAACGGGCCATTGTACTTTAAACTAGATAGTCTTGTATATATGTATATATATATAATCGGTTTCTCAAAATCGGCTACATGTATCACCATGAAATTCAGTATGCAGGAAGTATTGGGGGGAGAAAAATCGATCTAGCTAGATCTTATCCCTGGGAAACTCCACATTTTTAAGCTATTTATGTTTTTTCAACAACAACAACATTATATTTTCGTGCAACAATATATCAATAATTTCAACACTATTATGTCAGTCCGATTGTAATTTGGTTTTTCGCTTAGTTGGGAAATTCGGAATGTGGTTGGTGAGTTCGAATCTAGGTGAGATGAATAATTACATGATTATTTTTATTTTTTTAAATCTACTAGAACTCTAAAACACATTTCTCTCCAAATAAACCCAAAACAACTATAACATATTTCAATATTTGATCGTACCTTTTGATGAGTCTATGTTTGCGCAATATTTTGTTGCGGGAACTCAAAGGCGGCTAATTAGCCGAGTATGGACTTTACGAGTTCTGTGGTCGTGACGTCATAATGTTTTTTTGTGTCTTTCTTCTTTCTCTATGTTTTTTTTGTCTGGATTTGCTCTGTTTGTATTTGGTATTGATTTATATGAACGTTACGGAAAAGCTTGCTACATCGCCTGACGGAAAGTGGTTACAGTTGCCCATAGGCACACGAGTGCGTTGAAATGAAATATTGAACACAATGAAATATTTATTTTTCGAAAGTCGAGTCGGTCCAAAATTGACCCAAAGTTTTTCATACATTATCTCACGAGTAACGTCTGTTATTGTCATGTATTATATTGATACATTTGTTGATTTTGCATTTTTTTGCTCATAACTTTTATACCCGACGTATTTCAGGACTGCCTTTTTGGTGACATCATATTTGATTTGATTTAAAGTGTATATATGGGCATTTCATTGCTGTATCGACTCTGGGTTTTTTTCGTATAGATTTTGAACATATCCTTTGCGAGTGTCCGATATTTAGTACCAATTTCACCAATGCCTTTTAAATTTAATCGTTGCGTTGATTTAATATAATGTTATCTCTCTCATTCTTCGCATTAATGAAAGAGAAGGCATGATATTTAGACAAATAATTAACACTAACAGGCATTGGTGAAATTCAGACTTAAGCATATAAGATAATGAGCTTTCAGTCATAACTTTGACTGTGTTTTTAGTATTACGGTTGTAGGTATCATGTAGACCGACGTTCAGAAAGTGTATAAAAATACAAATTTTGATTAAAAAAAATTGACTTTTGACATTTGAAGTGTTTAACTGCAAACCAGCTGCAGCAGTGCATTAACGGTAATTTATAATTCCTTGCAAATATGAAGTCATCAAAGTTTACTAACCTCTAACTCACCTTGCTTGTTTACATTACAATTGTTATTGCACTTCTTAGTAACTTACACTGTTAATGGCAATAACTCGCGCATCGCGCGCCATTCGGAGGAGGAGAAGACGGCGGCTTCGGGTACCATCGACCTCCGTCGGGTATCGTCGGGTCGCGGCGCTCGCGCCGTGACTAAACACTTTTATACCAACTTACGACAAGTCGATACGCTATATTGTCGGGCCTAGAAATCCTATTGTAATTACAAATTTAGATCTTCAACATACAGTCCATCTACAAATAACATTTTTTAATCTCCACGCTATCGAAGAGAACGGGGGAACCCGTACATACACTGTAATCAAACTGTACCTGAGAATTGGCCCGCCGCGCAAACTAGTGGGTATGTATACGTTCATTGTACACACTTGTAAGAATATACGGGTAGTCTGGCGGGCCGAGGATCTCAGTCTATAAATGATATACATGGTATGATTTTAATTTACATAACATAACATAATATGTAGCTAAATGTGATGCAATGTTTACTTTTTCACTTTCTAACGTGACTTAGATTAATAAAAACATTTTAGGAATAAGGAATATCACAATAATTATCATTTCTACACTAGACTATTACAACAGAACGGAATGATAACAGGTGTCGTTCACATCCGACAGCTTGACCGTTCTAGAAATATCCGTGAGTACAAACTGAAAATAAAACGTACGATCACATCGCGGTATCGTAGGCCGTAGCAGAAATAACGACGTGTGTCACCTAATGGCTAATGGGCAACGCACGGCTTCGTAGTGATCTATAAAATCTCAAATCTCCCCGATTTCGGTTAGGGACAATTCATACTAGCGCAGCAAAGCAAAATTCTGAAAACGTATTCGTGCAATTACGTTCTTGAATGCTTAATTTTAATCTCAGAACGAATATGTGCATTACGTTGTGGACATAAATTAATTTGAGAATTTCGCTTCGCTGCGCTTCGTAGTAGTAGCTAGTATGAATTGACACCAACGGTCAATAATTGCGGTTGCGGTGCATGATTGCGGTTACGGTGCATGATTTCGGTTGCGGTGCATGACTGCCGTTGCGGTGCGGTTAGAAATCTGACAACGGGCGGTAAAATTCAGTGTAGTGCACAAACGCCCTTAGAGTTAACAGTTTCCATAAAAATCATTATATTTTAATTAATCGGAGTAAATTTAATTAATGTCAAGTGTATAATATTATATTTTTCTTTAAATGATGTCTTTCGCAATGAAGAAAATCTGTAAGATAGAATTTTCTATCGCACTATATACAAATGTATATACTTAGAGAGTGTTTAGTCGCTTGCAAAGCTCCTTACAATCACATGAGGTAAAACACCGCACAAAGAGAACTTTTTCATTGTAAGGATCAACAGACTTATATTTACGAAGAGAGATTACAATAAAACGTATTTAGAGAGGTTTTATTTTGTTCTCGGAGTTCTTACTGCTTTTGTGAAGCGCCCAAGTCTTTAGCGTTACATAGGCTAGACATATACGTATAGCCTACTTTACCACATCGCCCACCTGCTGGTTTTTTTTTCGGTTAGTTATTTTTTTACAAGCTGTATAAATGTTTGCACAGAACTAAACTCACATTTGCTAAAGCTGGCCGTACACGAACTGAAATTATCGAAAACAAGTACCTAGGTAATGAAACAAGAGAGGAAAAAAAAACCGTAAATCAAAATATATGAGTGGACAATATAAAGTATAATTTATAACGCATCTGTGCACATCGACATCCATTTCTTTGTTTGTGTCATGGGGGAACGACATCATTTAATAAAACATTCGCATAAAACTTTACTACCTACTTTTGATTCTGCTCCTTACTGCCCCAGACACGTTGTCGCCCGTAGGCACTAGACAGTAGAGATGAGATACGAACATCGACAGCTCTTAACCCCCGACGAAATCATAGGGGTGTTATAATTAATGATAAATAAATAATTATTTATTTCGGATACTGTACATCCAAAAGTGTTAGTAATCTAGTTACTAACACTTAGTCCTTAATCTATGTTAGTAGTTTTTACAGATATTTAAGAACATTCATAAGTGTCGGTAATAAGTTTCGGATCGGATAAATCGGATGAACCGATTTTGATCTACTTTTGTTTGAAAGCTACATGGTCGAGAACGTTCTTAGCTATAATACATCGTCATAAGCTCGCTCACGGCTTTACGATTCCGGGGTTAATGAAATATTTAAATTTCGTTTTATCCGAAATACGTTCTTATTGTATTACATATTTCGAAATTAAGATAGGTAATTAACTAACAACACTCAGATCAAAGCTTTTACTGTATGTCTTTTTGTATAGGTAACATTTCCGAAAAGAGAATAAAAATTATTTTAATAAATAAAACTTTCAAGATGTTTATAATTTTAAAATTCTTTTAAATGAATCGACCTTTCTAAAAAACTCATTTAAATTGGTCAATTTCACATACCTAATACATATATACGTGTAAAATACCGCGAAAATAGATACTATCGTAAAACATCGATGTTGTTCTTAACAACCCTAGTAACGTTAGCGGCAAGTAAAAATGTTGTTTGTAAACAGAAAGCCTACTGCGAGCTCGGAATACAAAACAAAAGAAACTGCTAATTATCACATTCCCAATTAAGTTGCCTTTTAGTTTCGGCCGTTACCGCCCTAATTGTCGCCTGAAAACGGTAGGGCGAGCCTTGTGAGTCAATGCGCTCGTGGTAACAGGTAGAGTGGATAAATTCTATTATTGCATCTTCACACTTGAGGAAAATAGTACGGGATTCGGACGACAATCTGTACCTACTAACCCTAAGGGACACGAGGAGTTTTCCACTTGTTTTGTATTGGAAGCTTGGTTGGTAGTTACATTATCTTATATGCCAACACCACTTGCACGTATTGGTATGGATAGTAATTTACACAAAGATATAATATAAAAGATATGAAGAAATAAATGCATGAAATTTCAAATTATATTAAAACAATATGAGAAAATAGAAAATAATAAAGCCAGAATGGCGTCGGCAAATGAAAAGTCTAGGTCGTGACTGGTGTACGCAATTTTCAGACGATTCCAATTCGCCGTACGAAGTGGTTGTAGTGAAACACTTCCGCTCAAAGCAAAGGCTCATAATGATTAGCGAGTTATTAAATTAAACTACAACTTTGAATGATAATAATTATATTATTCTTAGACTAGCTTTTGCCCGCGACTTCGTACGCGTTGATGTTAAGGTGACTTAATTTCCTATTATTTTTAGAAAGAGATGCTAAAAATAAATTAAATGGTAAATGATTTAATATTATTTTATTATTAGAGTTTATTATGCTATCGAAGGACCTCTTTATATACAACATTAACTGTATTGGCGTGCGGAGGATCACCAGACTGCTAGCCGAACTTACTATGGAACACGCAACATAGAACTGTCCGTGTGAGAAACAGTTCTTTCAATGACTGCCCCAGAGCTTTATTGATGGCGACGCATACTTTTAGAGGAAACTGCAGTCTTTTAAATACAAATGGATACTCGGATGGTATCATTGGTATTTTAGGTATGAATAGTTTCTCCTTGAGCACATCCAGTGAATACAGTAGCCTCGACAACGTTGCGACGGAGAACTTTTATCTGGAGTCTGGTGCCATTGCACAATTTTGGCGGCTTAATAATTCTTAATGACATAACTGGTGCTCCAATATTCAAACGGAGAGTATCTGCTGGAAGACCTGTTGGGATTAGAGTATTAAGGAACTCTACGGGATAGTTTACTGCATCATCAGTTTGTACTACTGAATCCACTGACTTACTTCATCTGCTTCAAATCGCTTGAGAATAAGTTCGGGAAACGTTTTTGGGAGTTAAATGGCACGCTCACAATATAACCTTTCTATGGGCTTTGTCATGAGATTGGTGACATCAGGGTGAACTGCGTTAGTGAGTTCCGTAAGTGATGTCACCAGTGTTGCCAAAGTGGAATAGTAATTTTACCATAAATTGTAGGGTAACCGCCGTTTCCTATTTTAAGCAACAATTTATAAAACTGTTCAGCAGACTGTTCACCTCTCAATTGGACTCTTATGTTTTTTTAAAGCGAGCTTTTGTATGTGTATGTTGTACGACTCCACGTGTATGATGACTTTAAACACGACTTTACCTCATCCGTTCGTGTGCCCCTGGGTACTATAGGTATCAAAATGAAGAGCTTTTTACCACTTTTTACCCCTTTTTACTACTTAAGGGTGTAAACTTCGCAAAATACCTTCTTAGTGGACCTATAGGTCACAAAAGGAAGCCACGGTCCAAATATTACGTTTCTAGCTTCAGTAGTTTTGCCTCGGCGTAGATGAATCAGTCAGTCAGGACTTGTTATTTTATATTAGAAGAGTACCCGGGTAACCGAGCTTAGCTCGGAGCTCTAGTAGATAAAAAAAAAGAATCACAAAAATATTTTACCGTGGTTTGAACCCATCACATTCTGAATTTCCGAACAACGCGAAAGTTTACCAAGCTGCCAATCCGACTGACATCATAGAGTTGAAATTATTGATATATTGTAGCACGACGAAAGAAAAAACATAATATATAACTTAAAATGCGCAGTTTCGTAGGGATAAAATTTTTAGACCAATTTTTCCCTGCCTGCAGAGAATGCACACTAAATTTCATGGTAATACTTGTAACCGTTATCGAGATACCGATTATATATATAAAAGATCGTCTCGTTTAAAGTATAAGATTTTTATTTTTTTCAAAAAGGTTAGGCTACAGGGTTAAACTCTTAACTCGATTGTCATTGTTTTAGGCTCAAATTGTAGCCGACTAGATTGTCCACAGGAATTTTCCTCAAATTTTTGATATCATTCTCCGTTTCCAAAATATCGGGCACCAAAATTAAAAAATCGGAAAAAATATTTTTTTTTTCACTATTTCAGCCATAACTTTTTTGTTTTTACTTTCTTGAATAACTCTTTTGCACCTTACAGCTCTCATGAATACGCGTCTTTTGAGCCTTTTTTGAACTTTATATCTTCAAAACTCTCCGAAGGGATCGAACTTATTCGTGAAATCGGGGCCTATACTGGAGCGAACGAAAATACATTTCCAATGTCAAAAACAACTTAAGTAGTTATTAAGTAACGTAAGTAGTTGTTAAGATTATAAAACGCCTTTAGTTCTATTTACATTGGATTTTAAGTTCGCGGTCGCGCCGGTCGCAGATATCGGAAAGTGGTCGCGTGGTCGCTTTGCGGCAGGCGACCGTGGTCGTGTGGTCTCGTATAGGGTCATACAGTTCGGTTTTTTCCCATAAAGGTTATGGGAAATCTCTAGTCATGTTTCAAAATCAGTCAAATCATAACCAGATCAAAAATTGATTGAAACAACTAGAATACCAGAATTTCCTTTATGTGTTTAAAGTTAAAATTTCCAATCCAAATTTCTTTTTAACAACCTTATTTTTATTATTTGATGTATGAAATTTAACGAAAAACTTAGATTAGTAGATTAAGCGAAACGTAAATATTTTGGAGATAGAAACAAAAGATTTCGCTCATTAAAAAAAGATCAGACCTCGCCGGTAAACACGGTGATTTAAAAAATATTTCGACTCGTAAAACCTCCGAACGAAACGGCGAAACAAAAAGTCGATTCGGAATGTTGGCAACTTATAATTTGGAGTCTATCGGAGTGTTGGAATCAAGTCGCGCTTGGCCGAGCGGAAGGCGTGCCTAAATTAATTTGCGAGGCGCCCTGTATTGAAGGCTGCCGCACGTATCTGCGGGTAGGCAGATACGTGCGTACAGATTTGACTTGACGCGCTTCATATTATCCTGAATGTTGGTATCACATGGTGTGGTTACAATTTGGTTAAAGTTTATTGATTTAGTGTAACTCTGTCACGTATAAAACTATCGTGGAATTGTCTTGATCAAAACGTGTTAATGGGCTGTATTAAAATTAACATTAATTGTTATATCATTACACCGTTTTGCGAAAAAAGGTTTTGCATGCATTTAGATTTTTTTTCATTGAATATAATTTTTTTATATATATTTAGTATAAATACGAAGTCACTGAGCAAAAAAACGCACATTTTTAGTATACGAGTACGTAAATATGCCAAAACTTAAAAATTTTAAGCAACCTTCAGTTTTCAGTTGTACTCGTATCTGTCACCGTTAAATTGTAAATATGGCAGCGCAGGGCATATGCCGTTCAATTATTAGCGCGCGAGTTGCGTTCCAATTTACAATTTGACGAATTTCAGTTCATTAAATTATAATATAACGAAAAATAAGGCGTAAAATTGCAAGCAGAAAGTTTATTTGACAATATACATTTATATAATCTCGCTAGTTACATTACAATCTAACGGTATTTACAATTTTACGGTGACATATTTTACATATCTACCTAGAGAAAAACTATGATTCCTAGCACAATTTTATGTAAATTTGTGTTCATTTATTTATTTATAAAAAAATATAAACACATTCTTCATGACAGGATCATTTTCTAATTAATCTAAGCGTGATATCAAACGTAGAAGGTATATCATACCATGCCCTTACATTTATCACGGAGAATAAACAAGTTTCAAACAATTAATATCAGTGTAGACGGAATCAATCTAAATTGCTTGTAATTATGTCATTTCTAGAATTTAATATAGCATTAGTTACGCAAGCGACAGCGCAGGTATTTGAACTACATCTTAGCTGTCACATTGACGGACGAGCACAGATAATGAATCTACATGAGTAACGAGCACAGCTTGTTAGTCCGTAATGCCGTCCAAATACTACATGCATGATAGAAATATATTACAAGATTCAAGACGAGCGAATTCTCTGTGACTCCGAAGGTAAACAGGTGTTAACATAATCAGCCTTTTGAAAAACCGGCCGAGGGCGTGTCGGGTTCCGTTCAAAGCTTAAAAAAATAACGTTTGTTGAGGTATGCCCCCTTAAAGATTTATTTTATTATGTTTTTACTTTTTAGTATTTTCTATTATAGCGGCACACGCGGTCACGGTACACGAGATACTGCCTGGTACAGACAGACAGACAGAGAGATGGACAGCGGAGTCTTAGTAATAGGGTCCCGTTTTTACCCTTTGGGTTCCACCCTAAAAAAAAAAATGTTGCATGTTTCATTTAAGGCTCACGATGCATTGTAATAAGATTCCAAAATTTTTTGTAGTGTGGCAAAATGGGCAGGTAAGTTATATAATATTATAGAGGCGCAAAACTGGCACATGAGGCCTTTTCCGCTAAAGAAATAAAAAAGTTAATGTTAAAAAAAAGTCAAAATATGAAAAAAATACAAGATACAAAACATTAGCCTCGCCCAATACGGTAAGACTACTTATAAGTACCTGCCGGGTATTTTTACATTTTCATAATGTTTAATAGCCATCAATCTTTGTCGGGACATTTTGTTGGGAAATTTAAGAAATTTTCGCAAACTGATATTTTCCTTAAGTAAATTCTTGATATTTTCAAATTTAATTTCGTTTACTCAATATGTCGATATTAAATTATCGATATTAATTATGTTTACAGGGGAATTTTGGGTATAAAAAGCTTTGAGCTCCATTTTTAAAGGTTTAATACTGTAAAACGGTAAGGAGAAGATGCCTTATCGTCAGCTAACACCGAAACGAGACGATAGCACTATCTTAAAAATTAACGCTGCGTGGCGTGTCGTTTTGTTTCGGTGTGAGCTGACCATTACAGCGTTTACACATTATGCGATACGATAGCCGATATGGGACCGGAAAAGGCTCTTATGCCGCTGGCATTAGAGCGTTCGTCATGTAATGACAGGTAAATGTTTCAATATCGCGCGCAATATCGGATAATATCGTTATCGCGTAATATGAAAATGCTTTTCTAATATTGAAGGCATAATATGTCACCGTCTGAATCTGTAAATCATAAAACGATTAATTTGTCTAACTGGTGACTCCCAATTTTATTCTATACTAGCTTTTGTCCGCAGCTTTGCCCGCGTGGGAGAGTGTTCGGGGCAAAAAACTGCTTTAGCAAATATACCTACTGCAATATACTCGTAGTAACAGCACAGAGTAAAAATATTTGCTTATAATTAATTTTCACACGTACTTTTTGATTTTAATATATCTCCTAGATAAGGATTAAGGAATATTGTATCCGTCTAAATAGCTTCTGAAAATACCACATTATTTGCGATCGTTTTTTTAAACTTAGAATGGGTATAGTAACTTATCCTTAAAAGATAGACATATCTATGCCATCGCGAACTTTTTTGTAGACACCATGGTACCGAGTTCAAAACTATGAAGATTGATTAGAGAAGTAGTTACAATTTTAGCTGAATTTAAAAGAGGAATTATTTGGAAAATAAGTTTTATTTCATACTTTTTTGTGCATTTTTACTTTGGAAGACGGTTTACATTTTTTGTTTAAAAATAATATTTTTTCCCTTTTAGTTATATTTATTATTATTAACACATTTTAAGAAAGTTATTAATACAAAAAAAAACAGTATTCTCTCTCTCTCTCGTAAAAACAAACTCAAGCGATTTTATGCTGGTTTTCTGGTATTTATCCAAATAAGCATTACCGATCTGTGGACCAAATAAACAATCACCCGTGATGATGATAATGATTACACACTTTATTAAATTATTATTATTATCTATTGTAGTAGTCGGCTGAAAAAATGTAGCAGTCAGCATTAAATATAATGAAATATAATACATTGAGTTATAATGTACTACTACATTATAACTCAATGATATAATATAATTTTGGCTATTGCAAAATTTCAAATACATTGATATCGGTGTAAAATACTAAACTATGAGGAACACCTTTGTCACCATAATAATATGCTGGTGTATCGTAAGAAGATGGTGGTGATGATGATGATTACTGTAAGTGGCATATGCTTGCAGTTCCTTATACAATGCCGAAATTTCTAAACGCGTATCTTTAAAGACTGAGGAGTTCTGTTCAGTGCTTTTGGATCTTATTCCATGTTTTTTAGGCATAGGCCTATGATCAACAATACTAAACGATTTCAATTCGAGAAACGTTTTTATGACCTAAAATTTTCTTTTCTCGACATCCAACGTCTGTATAATTATTATTATAAAGAAAAAATCGTCTAGTTCGTTGTATCGCCCTGGGCGCGGCGCAAACTACATTAATTCATTTCATGTCACATTACAAAAATACGAACAATTTTCGCCAACCTTTGTGACTTACGAGACCGTGTTTATTTAAATTAGGCCTTAGTTTTTGTTCTATTACACTTTTTCTGTTATAATAAGTGTGAATGTGACTACCTATATATTTTTTTTACCAATCAACGCGTAGTAGTCTTGAAATGTGTTTCATTTGTTTCAGAAATAAGGACTTTGACGGGTGTTTTGGAACTGTGAGAATGACATCATAAAAGTAGGTATTATTTTATCCGATGGCGCGGCCGCGCCATCCCCAAGTCTTATGTCTAGTGACAGTCAAGTGACAGAAACCATACTATCTTTTCTCGAAGTATTTCGCGGCGTTTTCGTGCCCCCATATTATTATTTTCGTTTGTCATGTTATCTGTGATGAAACAACTTACCTGTGATGATAATGAATACTAAAATCGTAGACGTATATATTATAGACAAGGCATTATATATCTGATTTGAATGATCTGATGACAAATGAGGAAAAACTGTCTCCACTTAAATTGCCCCACTTTTGGAGTTTTTGGGGCCATTTTGACATTTGAAGTATGGTGAAATCAAGATCGCTGACATTTGAGGTACGGTGAAAACCAAGATCGCGTAACTTTTTCTTGTATGAAGATTTGTTCTGTCAAATGTACGTCATAGCCTATCTTTAGTTTTGAAATCTTTGACTAAAATACAAAAAAATAAGTGAAACTCCAACCACGGAGTATATTTTCTGTATTACTTCGTTATTCAACGAGCATTATATATTTAGTCGAATTCAATCTTTTTATTTACGTTTTGATCTGAACAGAGTGCACTAGAACCACAATATAAATAATGTTCAGTAGACCATCTTCACACTAGACCGCCCAAATCGGTGCACGCACACATACGCGTCATTAATTATTAGCGCTAACGAAACCTCAAATAAATTATTTAAGAAACATCTTTCATAGAACGATACAAATCGATCTAAATTTGAAAATTTCGTCCCCTTCAACGGCCCACAATTTTTCAACACAATCGTGGACGCTACAAGCGTTCACGATTGTGTGGAAAAATTGTAGTGCAATAAAATCTAGAGCTTACTATGTAGCTGTTTATCTATTCGTCTTTCTTGTATGTTGTACCACAGTTTACGTAGTATCTATTTAGTAATCTGTGCCACAGTGCACTGCGGCGCGGGCGGGTGTGAATCGGTGGAGAACCTACATTTCATTGTGCTAGGGATGGCAGAAATAATGTGACTGAATTAATTATTATTAATTTTCGAATGAATCTTTACTAGTGACCCGCCCTAGCTTCACACGGGTGCAATGTATTAAACATATAAATCTTCCTCTTGAAACACACGATTTAATCGAGCAGGAAAGGATGCGACTTTATCATAAACTATAATGTAAAGATTAATAAAATAAGTCTATAAGAAAATTTCTCAAGCAGTAATAATTTCTCCCATCTCCTGTCTGCCGTGCATCCGTCTGCGTCTTTATTTTGTTTTATAAGGGAGAAGTAAAACAAAATTAATAATTTACCAACCCTAATCACGATAGTAAAGAAACATTGTAAACTGAAGGATCGATATTGTGCTGTATTTTACGTCGCGACGCCGACGGGACATCGTTAAATAATTTGTCATCGCAGTAAATATCATAGTGGTCCGGCGTTATGTGTTCATGGAATAGACCATAACGTGAACTAGAATTAGTGTTTAATTATGTTTAGTCCGCAACATAGTTAGTGAAGATTATGATGTTGATTAAATGCTTACTATTCTACGCAGAAGGTCGGTAATGCCCTAGTAATGATGATACAATCGAACGAGTTGTCGCTCGTGCAGGCATAAGGCTGAAATCGTTTGAGAGCGTCGATGGATCGTGCGCACGCACACAATAATAATATGGACTTCAACCGCGTCTGCAGTCGATGCGCTCACTTCCTTTGTGTTGAAATATTTTCTAGTACGATGGAAAATCTTTAGAAACTGGTCGAGCAGGAAATTTGCTGATTGTACATACTACCCCTGCAACCCAATTCTCGTAATAGCTTACACTATTATTGTACTTTTATTGAATTGTAAATGAATCGTCTTGAGACTTGATGTCATAAACTGATTTTTGGAGTTCGGACCAATCAAAACGGGTTTGAAGTTTATCAGAATACAATTTTGCAGTTTTAACATAATATTGGGACTGGATTTGTAACTGTATTATTGCAGGATTTTAATTAGCAGAATCGACCTTCTGATGTTGCGTGTTTTAAAGCTCACCATCATGTTTTCTGCTTTTTTGCCATTTAAATATACAAAATACTATTTAAAGTAAGAATTTACGGATAGAGAACAACTAAAATAGTATATAATATAGAATATTAGACTGTAACAACTAACAAATCTGGGTGTGCGATCTGGAATAACTCGACGCGGCTCGCAAACTTTGCAATATACATATTCCATTTAATTTGACGATTTGTGAACTAGACTACATTTTATTGTCAGTTGTCTACTACGTGTCAACGGTTAGTTGGGTGCAAGAGATAGATAGAAGGATAAACTCTTTATTGCTCACATTAAAGTAGAAACAGGAGCACAGGAGAGGTAAAATAACTTAATAGAAATAATACATAATTAATATAATTTATCTATACCTGGTGTTTTTTCAGTCAGTATCCAAACTTTCAGGAGTGATTATGCTCTTGAATATAATCTTTTACTATGAGATCAACTTTCCTACTTGAGAAAAAAAAACAGCTGTTTCCTACTAAATGATATCTATGCCGAAGCCCTTTTGTATGAAACAGCTGACTTTTATTTCATGTAGAAAAGTTGATCCTATAGTAAAAGTTGCTTAAATTCAACAGCATGTTCTTCACTCCTGAAAGTTTGCACACTGACTGAAAAGACGCCATGTATAAATATAGAACATTTTTCTATTTCTTCTGGTCACGTCAAGGTCACTTGAGAACGGTAGGATCGATTTGGCTAATTTTGGTCTTTAAATAATTGTGTACGAGAATAAATAAATGTAAAAGGAGAGAAATATTGATAAAAGGCGAGGAAAATACTGAAAACGACAATTGAAATGTCCCATACAAATTGAACACTGTGTTCAATTTGTCACTTGACTGTCAAGTATTTGTAGGTGCGTTCAGTTTATCTGTTTGGTTTATTTCAGAAAAATCGGCCGGCCTGAGTTGGTTGGTAGGTGTAGATGTAGATGAAGTCGGAGCAGTGGCGAAGTCTGGTTCTCCTTCATAGGGTGCCCCTAGCCTGTGTAATAGGTAGGGATTTGGATGAGGGTCTTCTAAAGCCCATCGGAATAGCCGATAAGTGAATAGGAATGGAGCTATGGGAGCCCCACGTCACTGAGTCGTAGTTATAGTTATTTATTCCAGTTCGTTGTTAAAACAGAACAACTGTGTCGGGGCCGCCAGGTAGTATACTATACTAATAAGTATATTATACAATAAGAGGGGTTTATTTTATTTTTCTTTCTAGGGCAAGAGGGAACATACTATGTACTTTTTGCATGACACTGGCCTTCTTTACTCGTCTCACAATAGACTTTACTAAGAATTACTAATTGTATTGAAGAAAGAAAACGAGGCATAATATTTTATAGTTAGTTTTATTTGACGTACCATAAAGCTGAAACTTTACAGACCATTTAAACGTTTCCCTCGAATAAAGTTACACCTTATGTAAATTGCATGTTAGCTTTGTACGAAGCTACGGCAAAACAACTGAAATAAACGTAAAAAATATATACAATCATATTCTGTATGAACAGGAATTCTAAGAATAGAGTCAAACGATAGACAAAAGGGACATTCATTTGTTTTAAATCAACAAAATTCTTATATTTTTTTTATAATGCAAAAAGTACAGTAACCAGTTGCTAAATTAAAAAGTTACAGAAAAAAAGGACAAATATACGACAATATTTTTTTCCTACGATTGAAAAACGAAAATTATTATTCAAATCCTTATGTTATTTGTGTATTTTTTTGTTATTAAAAAATTATATACAAGTATATAAGATATCAAAATGAATTTTGTATTTCTCTTCATACAATTTCAACTGCTGTGACGTCACTCACGCATCACTTTTTGTATAGAGAACTTCTCGCATCTCACTTTTGTGTGTGTTTCGTCAACGATTGATCGTAGATATGCAAATTTGTTATTAAAACAATTATTGCAAAGAAAATATTTCCAGGCGTATTGTGTATTTTTCGAAAAGCAAATAAAAAACTATTAATGTTCCATGTAGGTAATTTACATGTTACGTAATTTACTTTTGCTAATAGGTGTAATAACTATGAGCAAATATCTATGATGGGGTGTACGGGGTATTGAAGAAGTAACTATCAACGCGCAATAGGTTTTTTGCTTCAGATGTTACTGTCGGATTCGTAAACTACTTTGGAGGCCGAATACTCGAAAACTGTTCACTTTGTCGTCTGTCTAACTGTACTTACTTTATTACGTCAATTTATATATTCATAATAATTATAGTAGTTAGCAAGGGCGTACAGACAGGCGGACGGATAAATTGTAACTATAAGAGTTCCTTGTCGTACTACGGAACCCTAACGACGAAAATGGTAGATAGTTTAGTATAGTTGTAGAATTTTTGGAATAGAATAGAATGATTTTATTTCCAAGAAATTGGTAATACATGGATGTTATTATAAAATTTAGGTCACAATTTCTGCCTCAAGGGCGTGGAATTACACTGACAAGGATCATGCAATTTAAAAACTTTAAAAAATTAAATCATATCATCAAAAAATTTCATATGTCAATCCATTAATTACAATTCATTGTAAATGTAAAAAAAAAACATTAGGTACATAGTAAAATATAAGTTTTTTATTTAGTTAAAGCTCAAAAACTAACCCTTCGAAAGTGGGCGACCGCCGCCGGGAGCGAACGTGCCTCGCATTACGTTTCCTGCGAGCTCGTTCAGATAATGAACCTCTTTGATATCGGCCCTCGATACAGAATACTCGGTACCCGTGTCGTCACAAGAAATAGTGCTAGTCTACGAAAGTATCAGAGAGACCGCATCCGACGAAACGAAACGAGTAGGTAGTATTTATAATAGACTTATAAATACTACTGAGTCGATGACGACCTCTGTGGCTCGATGGTTCAGCGCGTTGGTGCTCAAGCCGGGGGTCGCGGGTTCGAATCCCACCGAAGGAACAAAAAAGTTTTTCCTGTATTCCTAGGTCTTGGATGAGTATTAAATATGTGTATAATATAGTAACAATCTTAAATATATCTATAGTATTAAATATACTTCCCGTACTTTGGAATATCTCTCTATAGATGTATCATATTATATTATTAGTTGCATTTATAATTCTATTTTATTTCCACAATAACTGAAAATTTTCAACAACTTCTTTCAACGAGAAATCTCATTACGTTGAACAATCCAAATTCACGATTACCTCTATCAAACATCGAGAAAAGATTATCTCATTTCTGTTCGGATTCTGCAGGTTTGCAGTGAGAACATAAAACGAATCTTGGAAGTTTCAAGTGCAGGTGGGGGGACAATGGGCCTCCACTGCACTCGCTTAACTTTTAAGTGTCGGCCTGCTGCCAACCGCTCAATAGCCAACTGCAAATGAATTTTCAACTGATATGCAAGTGGAAAATGATATTTGAAATTGAGCTTAAAATAATGTATACTAGTCATAGTTAGTTGTAATTCCAATAAATTGTATTGATATTCCTGTTCTACTAGATATTTCCCGCGACTTCGTGTGAGCTAAAGGAAATATCGCGGGAACCTTTTTCGTTCCCGTTGTCTAATCTATATCTGTCCCAAATTACATAAAAATCGGCTCAGTAGTTTTGGAGCCTATTCAATGCAAGCACACGAACCTTTCCTCTTTTTAATAATAGAATAGATAAAAAATAAAGGGGAAAAGATAGCTTCATCGTGTGTTAAAAAGTTGTAACCGTCTAACCTGATGTAAACAGACCAAAAATAAACTGCACGCGTACACATTTTATGAAACCAGAATATGTCATTCGAATATGCACACTCAACTAACCGAACAGATGTCCGAATGGAACACGATAGAACAATGTTACTTTAGTACAGTTTCTGGTAACAACCGTTCAGGTTGCAAAGTCGCGGTGCTGTAAAAGACGACACGGCCCGTCAGGTTGTCGCGTCACGGGTATTAAACTATGATCCACATGTATATTGTGCAGTTTACGACATAGTTTAAACAGAGATTGCAGTGAGTCATCAGCAGGGCCGGATTTAAAATTAGTGCCGCCCAGGACACTGAAGAAAATGCCACCCTATCACAGTAATTTTACTTAAAATTATAGTTTTTAAATCTTATTTTTTTCTAATAGAAACTAATTGCTTGCTCATTGCATAAATTTTATTATATATTATATGCTTCAATAATATAAAAAAAAATATTTGTTTTTGTTCCAAGAATCCATAGACAAATCATTGATCGAGCGCCGAGCGAAGCCAATCATATATCTTTGTAAGAATCATGAATTTTGCACTAACGATGACTTATGATCGTATTACATTTGTTTGTCAGGCAAACACACCTGACTTTGTAAATTGGTCGATTAAATCTTCACAATTTAAACATTAAAGTAGACGTACGTGTAAATATTCTATGCATAGAATGCCAGTCTTTTGAGACTATTTGCAGTTACTGTAAAACGTAAGTAGTTTTTAACTCGTTTCAAACAAGAAATAAAAAAATATTAATTAATAGAATTAATTAATTATTATAATGTGCAATTTTGATAATTGTAAAAGAATAATTCTAAAAATATATTTTTTTACTTTCCAAATTTTGCCGCCCACAAAATTTGCCAACCTGGGCACTAGCCCTGACTGTCCCCTAGTGTAAATCCACCACTGGTTATCAGTGCAAATGTCAAATTTTACCAATGACGCTTCCGCACTGGTTGTATGGATCGTCCTGTCTCTCGCGTGTGGTAGTGCGTTCCTGCTCACTCCGCGTTTTCGTGCCGTCCCGTTCTATCCGCGTCGTAGTGACTCGCTCACTCCGCGGTAGTGCCGTCTCGCTAGGAATCGTGTCGAGTGACTCGCTCACTCCACGCTCGTGCCGACCCGCCCCTAGTGCAGTGCCGATATACCCCACTCGCGACCGTCAATCCACTCGTCATTCGTTAGAATAACGAGCGGATTGCCGCCTTGCTGAGGGGTTGCACTGCCTTTGGCCTTCCGTTGGAAACTTGTTTCCAACGTCGGGTCACGGGGAGACAGCCTCTCTTTTTCCACCGTGCAAGTACGTACACTTATAGTGACTACTTAGACGCTGAATACGTGTTGTGTGTTTAGTGTTACCTGTGTTATGTGAATACCTTTGTGTTTGTGCCTACGTACATGTCTCTATAGTGCTGTGTCATTGTGAACATGTCCCCTAATCACGGTGGACGCTAATATAGTGCCCCGTCACCATGGCCGACCGTGGTTCGCGGCCACATAGCCGCGACCACCCCAGCCATTCTCGCGCCAGCTCTGGTGCGTCGCGTAGCTCCGCCTCATCGAGGTCCAGCTCGCGCACATCTGAGCGCGCATATCTACCAGCCACCGAGCCCAGCTTGAGCGGCAAGGATACCGCTCGCCCCGGGCCGTCCTCGGCATTCTCGCGGGGGTGTACTGACACCCCCCCGCCCCAATGCCTTCCGACGGCGACCCGCCGCGAGTCCGGGCCCCCGCATCGCTCAGCCGACAAGGGTTCGGCTTCTCCGCCGCGCCCCATGCGCCGCACCGAGGAGGTGAGCACCCCACGCCCACCGCCTAGATCATCTACTGCGAGCCCGCAGCTCGCCCCCCCCTCGCCGGCCTCCCCGCCGGAAGAGGATCAAAGAGGGGTAAGTGTTCTCGCTCCGAGGGCCCCGTACCGGCTCCCTCGTCGAGCACCATGCCCCCACCCCCTGCCCCGCCCGTGCAGGTTACCAAACGGCAACGTCAGGAGGTGTCCTCCGACGTCTCGCCTCCTGCCAAACGCGCTGATCGTCCGATCACGTACGCCGCAGCGACCACCGCTGCCCCGACCGGATCTCCCGTGGCCTCTACATCGAGGGCCCCCTCACCGATGGAAGTGACCACGGTAACCTCCGTCACCCCCGCAGCGAACGCGACTTCGCCGCCGCCGAAACCAGTCCCCCGGTGCCCTCCAATTATCGTGGAGAAGATGGACAATTGGACCGGGCACTTCCGACGTCTTAGAGAACTTCTAGGACATGCCCCCTCTGCAAAACCTCTAGGCCTAGGCGTCAAATTCTCCCCCCAAGGGGAAAGAGAATACAGGTGCGTACAAAAATACCTAGCTGAACTTACCGGAACGGAGCAGGTCAGCTGGTTTTCCTACGCCCTCCCCCAGGACCGTGGATTAAAGGTGGGTATATACGGCCTACCTACAAATACACCGACGGAGGAGCTCGCCGCCGAATTAAACAACTTAGGGTACGAGACTGAACACGTATCCCGTATCCTCGCCCGTAAGGACCGCCCCGGGTGTGTTTATTTTGCCCTGCTCAAAAGATCTCCGAATCTGGTACCCGGAATATATCAGATAACAGAGCTTCTGAATATGCCGGGTATCAGGGTCGAAGCCTGGAGAGGTAAGAGCGGTCCCGCTCAGTGCCACCGGTGCCAACTATTTAGGCACTCCAGTAAAAATTGCCACCGCCCATTAGTTTGTGTAAGGTGTGCCGAGGAGCACGCCGCCAGCGACTGCCCCCGCCCCATTTCCGACGAGCCCACCTGTGCGAATTGTAAGGGAGCCCATCCGGCGAACAGTAAAAACTGTCCCGTCTTCCTCAAAGAGAAGCGAAACCGCAATGCGGGGCCCATTGCACGCACCTCTAGGGAAACCCGTACCGCCCCCCCTAGGTCAACAAATGACCCCCCCATTCCGGACCAAGAGGTCCCCCCCCCTCCGCCTACCGCCACCTCACTCATGGCAGAGGCCAATGAACCAACCCCCCGCCTCGCTCCTTCCGCCACCCCCGCCCCTGTTGCTCGGAAGGCGAGAAGAAAGAAGAAGAAGGCCCCCAAGTCCAGAGCCACTTCTGCGGCTGCCACGGACTCAGAGTTTGAGCCTTTAGCGCTCCCACTGCCCCAAACCGCCGCCGACATACCGGCCCCCTCCCCCTTACCTCAGCGCACCCCGCGCCCCCCTCGCCCATCTCGCGCAGCCCGTGCTCCCAAACCGGCCACTATCACTACCGAAGTGACCGAGGTCAGCACTGAGCCTGCTAACCCGGCAGTTAAAACCGCCACCCGGCCCTCTCGTGCCCCCCCACTCTCTCAAAGGCGTGAGTCCCCCAGGACCACGGCCCAGCTTCTTCAAGCTTTGCTCTCCCTGGCCTTAGATACCTTCAACAAAATCATGGCCGGGGATGAAATCCTTCAAACCCTATTGAAGGCCCTCCCGGAGGGGGCCACCCTCATTTCTCAATTAATATCCCTATGGATCCCCACGCCCCAATTTCATTAAAGGTCGTCCATTGGAACGTCCGGGGGGTCCGCGGCAAGGTGACCTTGATCCGCCATCTCCTTCGGGAGTATGAGGTGGACGTTGCCTTGTTGAGCGAGACCCTCCTGTCCCCTCAGGACCGCTTCAATGCCCCCGGATTCCACGTCTACCGCCAGGACTTTCTGGGGGGCGAGCGTGTGTGTCGAGGCCTCGCCGTCTTAGTCGGCAGAAGGTTCCTGCATCAGCTCCTCCCCCCCCCCTGCGGTCTCTTCATTATACGCCCTGGGCATAGAATTGCTCCTCGGGTCCCACCGTACACGCCTTTTCGCGGCATACAAACCTCCGGGGTCGCGTTTAGATATCTCCGACATCCATAGGCTCCTATCAGAGGAGCCGACTGTGATTGCCGGAGATCTAAACTGTAAGCACCCCGGATGGGGCTCTCGCTCCTCGAACGCGGACGGAAACCGACTGCACGCCGATTCAGCACGAGTCGGTTACTCTGTGGTGGGCACATACACGCCCACCCATTACCCCGAGAACCCTCTACATTCCCCTGACGTTCTCGACGTTGCCATCTCCCACCAGCTACCAGGCGATCTTCACCAGGAGGTCCTCGATGTGGCCCTCGGGTCTGACCACCTCCCAGTTTTAGCCACTATACGTGCCGCCCCCGCAAGCGTCCCCCCTCTTCCTCCCCGCCCAGTCTGTGACTGGGACGTCTTCGCCTCGCGGCTCCACGGGAGCACCCCCAATTTCCCGGTTGACTCTGCAGAGAACGTCGAACTGATGACTCTGCAGATCACCGAGGCAATTGCAGCCGCGATGGACGCGGCAACCCGAACGCCTATCCACCGCCATTCCAAGCAGCCCCCCCTCCCCCGCCACATCGCTGACCTCATCGTGAAGAAGAAGCGCCTGCGCCGCGAATGGCAGCGCACGCGTTGCCCCACGCTGAAGGCGAAACTTAACCGCCTCACCGCAGAGGTAAAAGCCGCGCTCGAGGACCGCAACGCTGCGGACTGGACCCGACGCATCCAGGATGCGGGAGAGGATTGGCCCTCCCTCCACCGCTTCTGCCGCAGCCTCTCCGGAGCCACTGCCCCCGTACTCCCCCTGCTGCACCCTGATGGTAATCTTAGGTACCGTGCAGAGGACAGAGCGGACATCCATGCCGAGCACCTAGAGCGCCAATTCTCACCGCGGCCGACGACCGCAACGGAACACGCCCGAGTGGCCTCCGAGGAGGTAAAGGTTTTCCTACTGTCCCCCTCCTCCCCCCCAAATTTCTCTTTCTCACCGAGGGTGGTCCAAAAGACCCTCAGCTGCCTTAAACCAAAAAAGGCCCCCGGTGCAGATGTCATCCCAAACTCCGCTCTCCGTCACCTTCCCTTCAGGACGGTGGCCGCCCTGACCCGCCTTTACAACGGCATTGTCAGGACCGGCCACTTTCCCTCTCCCTGGAAAATGGGCCTGGTAGTTACCATCCCCAAACCTCATAAAAACCTAAGGAAGGCTGAGGGCTACCGGCCCATTACCCTCCTTTCAACTCTTTCCAAAGTGTTCGAACTTCTCCTTCTTAAACATCTCTCTCCTTACCTCCCTCCTCGTGAGGAACAATTCGGGTTCAGGTCGCACCTGAGCACCACCCTCCAGCTGGTACGTGTAGTACATCACCTGTCCGTTGCGGCAAATAAAAAGGAATCGTCGGTCGCGGTCTTCCTAGACATGGAGAAGGCGTTCGACAGCGTTTGGCATGAGGGTCTGCTCTGTAAACTCATCCGGGCCAACGTACCTTCGACACTGGTAAGGCTACTAGCCTCTTTCCTTTCTGGCAGGACCTTCAGGGTGCGCGTCGACGGAGTCCTCTCTGGCGAGCGTCCCATCACCGCTGGCGTCCCGCAAGGTAGCGTTCTCTCCCCGGGGCTTTATAATTTTTACGCCAGCGACGTGCCCGCGGACCAGGGCACCACCGTGGCGCTTTACGCCAACGACACGGCGTACTTCACCTCCTCTCTGTCCACCGAGCATGCCGCCATCAAGCTCCAGAGGACGCTGGATCTCCTCCCTGACTGGCTGAGCAAATGGAGACTCTCTGTCAACGCAGGCAAGTCCCAGGCGCTCGCCGTCAGTACGAGGTGTTTTCTTCCGGCGCCTCTGAGGATTGGTGACGCTGCGATCCCGTGGGGTAGGACTGCTAGGTACCTCGGGGTCACCCTGGACCGCCGACTCTCCATGGCCGCCCAATGTGCATCAGCGGTGGCGAAGGCGAACGCGGCGATAGCGTTGCTGCGCCCGGCCTACGCGTCCCCGCAGATCCCCCTGAGGATGCGCATCGCCCTCTACCGGACGTACGTACGGTCCCGCCTCACGTACGCGGCACCCGCGTGGCACCACCTGCTCTCTGCACCCCAGAAAGGGTTGCTGCAGAGAGCCCAAAACCGGGTGCTGCGCCGAATCGCGGGCGCACCGTGGTACGTCCGCAACACCACTATATCTAGGGACCTCAGGGTGGAGAGCGTGGAGGCCTTTGTGGCCCAGCTCTCTGCGAAGCTGTTCGCGCGAGCGGATGCCTCGCGCCTGGTTGAGTTGACCGACCTGGCGCCGTGGCATGCCCGCCCGCCCGACCGCCACCGCCTGCCAAGAGATGCCGTCCCCTTCGGAGGACCCAGCGGAGCCACGCAGCCCGCCCCACCGCCCCCCTGAAGAGGAGGAGCCCATGACGCACTGATGCGTCACATCCACGCGCAATGATGCGCCCCGGCGCAACAGCGCCCCATCCACCGTGGGATCGTATCCCCCCACACCTTTCCCTTACGTCGGCAACCCAAACGCCGGCGTACATCGTCAAAATGACCACCTGGGGTCTGTCGGAGTGGCAGCCCTCTTGCCACCCCGTCGCCCCCTTGGTGCACCTTCCCCCCCGACACCAAAAGTCGGGAACCGGAAGCTTTCCTTCCCCACTCTTCCCCAGGTCGCTCGTTTCCGCGGTCCGGTGAACGCGGCGCGTGAGGGAGTGGACCCAAACACGTTTCCCGGCCCCCGGGTCGGGACCCCCACGCGCCGTTTGGAGCCGACCGCAGGTCCCGGTTGTGCCTGGACTGGCAATCTTCACTCCCTTGGTTTTGATGTTGCCCCCCCCATGGGTTTCCCCCGCGTTCTGTCGCGGGGGGTCTTCCCTTAAAACGTAGACTCATGCGCTCAGTACTCGTACTGGGCGCGTCTTTTCCACCCCAAGTAGAGGGGCTATGCCCCTGGTTTTGGTTCCCCGCCCAAGGCCCTTTTCAGGGGCCCGGCGCGAGAGAGAAGAGTCTCCTTCTCTAACACTGATTGTATAGCTAACACCGAGAGGCGACTCGACGCTGCGCGCACATTTTAATAGAGCAACTAAAAACATTACTTTATTTAGATATTACACGAAAAGATAAATGATAAATGAATTTAATTGTGAGAATTCAGAATACGTTGCACCACGCAGCGCTGTGGGTCTCGGTGTGAACTGACCCTTAATTCAATTTTTGGTGAATGTGAGCAGGGCTCAAGAGTTAAGCGTCATAAGACAGTTAAGACTTTTGCACCGATGACTCACTGAAAACGCGATTATAGTATCAGATACTTTAAGGGAATTTCTGACACAATCTATAGATTCCTTTTCTTAATTTACAGTCTAAAGTCTAAACTATACAACTGGATGACTGCCAAATGCCAATGGAAACTTGTACCTATATCGTATTCAAAATATAAGGTAATCTAATGAAAGTAAGAAAACTGTAAAGGATTTCAATTGAAATATTTGAAGTGGAAACCGAGTTCTTGCCAATATCGCATTGGACAAAGGAGGTCTTCGCAAACTTACCCGCAACATAGCTTAGCCGTGGCACTTTAGTGAAGCGAAACGAAGTATTTCATTGGAAAACTAACTTCGCAGATGAAGTGGGAACAAATTTATGGATTAATGTTTCAAGTGAAGTTGAAATTTGGTTCCATTTTATACAAACAGACTGTAAATGCGGATCTATTTACAAAAGCAATATTTACAGTCGCCGATAGATTTGGCGTGCTACTTTAAAACCTTATTGCCTTCTAGCCTTCTAGATCGAAAAAAAGAAAATGTTGTGACGGATTGACATACGTCAACGTGTAACAAAATTGTATCTATTATCTATCAAACGAACGGGAGTGTGTATTAATAAGAATCGGAGGTAGTGTGCTTATTAATTTTATGTATTTCTAAGCATTATTTCAAAAATATTAGCTTTTTGCACACCTTTCTCTACAAAAACTTTAACTGTGACAAATATACTCCTCCGTTCGCACAATTCTCGTAAAACTGTACTGAAAGTTTTTGCTTTACGTATTACTATTTAGCTTAATTCATTTTTTATTAATTATTACGGTTAAGATTTTTTTTTGTTTTTATCCAACTAAAGATATTTCTACCTTGTTTTGCTCTGTTTGAAGCATTTATGGAGATAATATTATTTTAAAGTCAGATAAAAGTCGATCGTCAATCCTTCCCAAGTCACATTACATTTATCTCAACAATTTATCGCTTTTTAAACGACGTTTCAACTTCGGTTATAAAACAAAACACTCACAGAGTTATAGACCCGGCCAGTGATAAAGATCCACGGAGCGTCACTTTTATGACCTATGGATTGAGTTACATTACAATAAATACTTTCACAATTATGAGAATATTTTAATAGTAGTTTGTTCCATTAATGTGACGTTAGATCTCTATTTATGTTGAAAATAAAGTAATACATTTTATGGCAGTGCTTAATGTAAGCCTCCTATGAAACTTCATATATATTCTGTACTTAATTTTGCTATTAGGTTGTTAAAATTAGTAATTTTTATTTATCTCAAATTTGACAACCTATGTGACTCAGTGGTTATCGCATTGGCACTCAAGCCGGAAGTCGCGGGTTCGAATCCCGCCAAGGGAACCAATAGTTTTCTGTGTTCCTGGGTCATGGATGTGTATTATATAATAAGTTATTAATTAAATATAGGTATAGTATGAAAAGTAGTGAATACATAACCGTTGTCTGGTATCCGTAACACAAGAACTTACCACGGGTACAGATTGACGTGGTGTGAAAGCGTCCATAGATATTATTAAAAAATATCACAATATCACCAGAAGCCCTACGAGGCCTCACATGTGTATGTCTACTAGCTAAAGCGCCATACTCACGGCCCATCCAGCAAATCCAACACCGGTTCTAGAAGTTCATAAGGTCAATAGTATCAATCATTTATAATGTTTGCTTACAAGTCCGCGGCCTTGGGCTTGCAGGCTGGATGGTCAGTACGGACTTTATGTCTAATTAATTGCACCTGAGTTATTATTTGATGACACATGAGGTTTTTATGCAATATACAGAAAAGTTTTCTGTCCGTTAAAACATTACCGAAAATTTATTTTTAGTAAAACTCTTTTGGCATTATTAGCCAAAAATATCCAAAGAATCGCTATGGCCATAAATGTATTTTTGTTTGAGTATGCTCTTAACAGTATTAAGAGTTTAAAAGGCACTCCGCATCGCATAGTTTGTTGAAGAAATGCGCTATGTAAAGTGGACTCCGCGACTCCGCGACCAAATTTAGTTTAAGTTATTTCGTGCTAACCGGCCGTTTAATGTTATATCTCAATTTACATGTTTGTATCACTAATTGATTGTATTGGAAAATAAGTTAAGTAGTTATAAATAGTATGTATTGATGAGTTTTACATAATTTATAATTTGATTATCTATTAATTTTTATATTTTGTAGATCTTACAGTCAAATATCGAAAGCAAATTTGTAGCCTCAATATAAGAAGAAAGTGTGTCAGCTGTGTCAACGATATTGATGATGAAAGTAAAAGATTCATTCATTTATTTCCACTAAATCACGTATTTTAGTTAGTATTGATTTTAATTAAAATTTAATATTGTCGATAGTAATATATGTTACTATCGAAAACATTAAATTTTAATTTTAATTCGCCATCATGAAGTAATTTTATCAGAAATGTAGAAATACATACTAATATGTGTAAGTATATACAATTTAATTTAATTGAAAAGAAAAATATGAAATTCAACCAAATTAATGTGTTATTGACTATTAACCAAATGAGTGTGGTATTCCTTTATTGTGCGGTAAATAAGTGAAATTTGAATTGGTCGAACTATAATTTTAGATTAAAGGGTGTCATAGACTGCGAAGGTAATATAATAGATGTCTGAATGTATTTCATATTATAGTAGGTACGTAACATGAAAATATATATTATCTTAGCCTCATACATACTTTATAGCAAGCGATATTTTATTTTAACATAAAATATCATAGTATCTTCGTCGTCTTTGATGCCCTTAAATGAGGGTGTTTGATATTTTTTCTGCCACTTGGGAGCAGACCCAACGCACACAAAGCGTCATCCGGTGGCGTGAGTGGTATCAAAAACGAATTTTCGATTCTTTTTCTGTCACCAGACGGCGCTTGGTAGCCCGAAGGTCCTTGCGTCAAAAAGCTGTCAGATGTCACGAATTTAAAAACCCTCATTGGATAGGAATGGATTGCATTCATGCATTGGTATTTTACGATAACTTCCTGCACCACTGTCTATGTCAGCGCGGCTGTCTACTGGGGGGGTTGCGGGTCAGTCAGGGTGCGCGACCGATGGAAGATGCTGGAACGCGGAGCATTCCGCATCCGGGAATAGATAATTTGTGTCACAACATTTTTGTTATAGCAAAATGTATTTTATTATTAGAAACGTTAAAATAGTCGAGGTAAACATTTCTCGTTGAAACTAATGCGTGGAAACACGTCATTGTTTCTGAAACGTTTGTTTTTTTTTTGCTTATCGTCGTCATTCGTTTTGAATATTATTACGATTGGATCATTCGTATAACGAGCCGCTAAATTGTTTGGTACATACATAAACTTTATAATAGATTCTTGGTTTTTCGTGAACCTTCTATTGAAGGATTACCAATAGTTCACTCAGGTTCAAATGATATCGCGAATAAAAGTATCCGAAAGTGCAGCCACTCGTAGCGAAGAGCTCTCGCCTCTGTCGCAGTTCTCAACACCAAGGTGATCTGGCACTGGCCTTCAGTATGCTCATCTGACGATGAAATAGTCTAATTATAAGGTTTTTAATCCCCGAAGAAAATATATTGGTATTACACATAAGTTTGAAGTGTCTGTCTGTCTGTATGTCTGTTTCCTTGGCATCATAGGTCCCAAATAATAATAATCATATATTAATAATAATTTATTCAGTAAAAATACAATATGGTAAATTAATGGATGAACTATTGAATGAATGAATAATATGAATAAAATGGATGAATCTATTTTGACCTCAATTTTTTGTTTGAAAGCTGACATGATCGAGAGTGTTCTTAGCTATAATTCATCACCTCACTGCTTGACAATTCAGGGGTTGCTTTAAATTTATTTTTACCTGAACGCCACTTCTCGTAATCAACTTACAATTTTATTTTATTTTTATTTAATTAAAAATGAATCTATTCTATATTAATAATAAACTGATTTTTAGAATTTGGACCAATCAAATCGCATTTTCGTTGGTTTGACGTTTATGAGATACCATTTTGCAGTTATGACATATCGGTCTGAACTATTGCAGGATTTAACTAGCAGAATCGACCTTCAACGTGTACCAGACTACCAGCAGGCTGCAGGAGCTCAACAGAACGTTTTGTCAGTAATTTCTTCCACGCATTAGCGTTAGACTGTTTAAGCTATAGCACAGGTGGCGTCCAGTTTAAAATACCTCGCTATTGTCAACTTGTAAGACGAAAACGAATGGTGGGGTTTTTTAATATTTGGCACCGCTCCCGGAGATTGTCGGAAGAAACTTAACACCGAGAAATGGCAGTAATTGTTTTATTTGTATTGCGTGCACAAACTGAGGACGGCATTTCACTATTTAGAGGGAATAGGGTATAACATGTCATCTATGGTAGAAAAGTTAATAAAAGTCTTAAGAGTGTCACAGACGGCGAAGACGCTTAAAATATTTTATTTTTAGATGTCTGGATAATATATTTCATTTTACACTATGTAATATGAAAATATATAGTATATTAGCCGTCTGCGATAGTCCATACACACAGTATAGCAAGCGATATTTATCTTAACATAAAATATTAAAGTAACTTCGCTGCCTGTGATGCCCCTTAGGTCCTGTTTCACAATCTTCTAATAAGTGTCGGATAGCTTATTTGGAAGTTTTGTCGCTGCTTACTTTATATCGAGCGGCAGAGACAAAACATGCAAATAAGCTATCTGACACTTATCAGTATATTGCGAAACAGACCCTAAATATTTTAGATGGGTATTTAATATAATTTAAACAGTACATTACATCATTTGCGTAAGTAAAGGAATCCACTACCCAAACTGTACACTATCCTACTGAGGGCGAACGGATCACAGGCATTTACAAACTCCCTCTATAGTTTAGAATTTAGATCATTAACAAACTATGCAAAGTCCTCAGTATTATTGAAGGATTAGCGCTGTAAAATAATTGTATTGTTATAAGTAATGACCCTCCTACGTGCTTCTACCGCGACCGATGACAATGTAACTTGGTGACTTATGCATCGCTATGTCACAACGATGCTTTTGTCAAATCTCATACTAATTTGATTTCGAATTTTACCGTCGTAATTAGCGATGAAAAGCTGAAAATTACAGAGAAACAACTTTCATAAAACGATCCAAATTTGAAAATCTCGACTTCCCTTTTAACGGCCCACAATTTTTTCACTCAATCGTGGACACATCGTATGCTTGTAGTAGTGCAATCAAATCGAAAGCTAACTATGTAGCTCTAGTAGATTAAAAAAAATCACAAAATATAATTACCGGGGTTCGAACCCACCACATACCGATTTTCCGAACAATGCAACGCAAAAATTAACCAAACTGGCAATCGGACTGACGTTATAGAGTTGAAATTATTGATATAAACAGCACAACGAACGAAAAAACATATATAACTTAAAAATGAGTAGTTTCCCGGGTATAAACCTAGCTAGACCGATTTTTCTACCCCAAAACTCCCTGCATACTAAATTTCATGTAAAAACTTGCAGCCGGCGCAGAGATTACGATTATATATACATAATATACAAGATTGTCTCGTTTAAAGTATAGCTAAGATAAAACTCCGCCTGCACATAAAGTCAACATATTTACTAAGGAGGTTTATGTAATTAGCAAATCTGTGAATTTGGTTGTATGAAATGAGACCCGGTGTAAACTAGAACTAGACCATAACGAGTTTGTCCGGTAATCGCGTCGCAACTTCTGCTAACTAACCGATGCACGTTGCGGGTTTCGGAACTTTGTTCGGAAAAATTATAAATATTAAAACTTGCGGCTATCTCACTGAAGATCATCTATTAGTAGACACGAGTGTTAATAGTAATATTACAGGTAAAATAAGAAAAAAATTGAGCCTTATGAGCCTAAGCGTCACTTCACACCGACTACCGCGCGTGGCGCGCTACTAGACGCAACGTGGCGCTGCATTTTAAAGACAACAATTCAAAATTGAACTATACGTCAGTCGCGTCTCGGTGTGAGCTAACCCTAATCATTGGCGTCAGCTAACCCTAATCATTGGCGTCTTTTATTTTGTTATAATTGAAAACCTTTACTGAAACAATAAAAACGGAAGTTTTCAGCTTAAATCATTTTCTACACTTTGTTATATAGATTCAAAATCTGTAGCGATCGCTGGTATTTCGTCGGAAGCGAAGGAGGGGTTGGGTTGAAATTATTAGCTTTAAAGTTGCGTTAAAATATTATGTAATCTCAGGGTCAACATGCGATTATACGCAATTACACCCGCACACAATGCGGTTTAATGTCCTCCTCACGTCTACACACGCGATCACACGTCATCACACGCGATCACACCCGCAAACAATGCGTGTTTTTTTTACCCCCGTACTAATAAAAGATTTACACAACGGATAACAAAAACAACGTTGCTATCTTTGTCTGATGAGTTGGAAAAGTCACTTAACAGACAAAGACAGCAACCTTGTTTAAGTTATCCATTGTGTAAATATTTTTATTAGTAAGGTGCATAATATATTAGAGTTATACAACAAAAAAATATTAAATTAAATTAAGATAAGCATTATTTAAAATTCAATATTAAACATTATTACTATTTTAATAAATATAATCCTTAATCTGCTATAATAGTCAACTGGAACCCCCTTTTAGGTGTATGCCTCCTCCAAACTTTTCCATCTATCTCTGTAGTAATTTTTCGCCTGCAATTTTTCAAATATTATTATCCTCCCATCGAGTAAGTGGCCTCTATCCGAATGGACCTTTCCATTGAGTGACATTTTTTGTCCACCAACAATCCTTACTAATATTATAAATGTGAAAGCGTGGATGTTTGTTACGCTTTCACGCAAAAACTACTAAACGGATTTTATCCCGAAAAAGTAGTGTTCCCGAGGGATACTATACTTACGCGGGCGGAGCCGCGAGCAACAGCTAGTATGTCATAAAAATATCATTACTTTCTTCTAAAATTTTATGAGGATTGGTTATTTTTGTATCTTAACGAGGAGATATGTATGCAAACGACAAATTCAGAGTAATTGCTAAGATAACTTAATATTTTTCGTCATATTCTAAACTTGTCTATCGTTTTTGTTATATACAAAATCCTACTAATATTATAAATGTGAAAGTTTGTGAGTAAGTATGGACGTTTGTTACTCTTTCACGTAAAAACTACTGAACGGATTTTGATGAAATTCGGCATGGTAGTAGTTTAGGCTCTGGATTAAAGCATAGGCTACATTTTATCCCGAAAAAGTTCAGTGTTCCCGTGGGATACGTGGTTTTACGCGGGCGGAGCCGCGGGAAACAGCTAGTCTTTAATAAAAGGACTTTCCTATGAAACCGAATGCAGCAGAATTTTTGCCGACCGAAATTCTGCGACTCACCAAATCACCACTCACACCAACAGTGTTTAAGACGAGCAATTAGACCAGCCCATTTCAGCTGGGCAATTTTTTGGCAATTTTTTTTTAATTTTTTGGGCAAAATTTGAACAAAAACAGAGTTGGTGCTAGTTAATACAACATTATATGAAGAAAGCTATTTATTTATTCATGAATTTTCCAGACGTCCAATTTAACTTGAGAAGCTTCTCAAATTCAGTCCTTATCCTAATAGGGCCGAAATATCAACGACTATCTACACTCTAACCCCTAGAGTCTAGACGACAAGAACCCTATATTTTCAATAAAAAAAGAAATAATTATTTATAAAATTGACAGGCAATATTATTACGTGCGCACAGTAATAGTGTGCGAGGCCAAACTAGCGGAATTTTGTGAGTTCGTTGAAGGTCGCGTAAGTTTTTTTCCATACTCATTGTGCGTCGCCGTGTGAATCAAACATGACTTTTGTATGAAACCGAATGCAGCAGTTTCTGCCGACCGAAATTCTGCGACTCGCCAAGTTACCACTCACAAAATTTCGTTCGTTTCGCGTCACGCAAACTGACGCATCGCATTAGATATTTCACATAAAATAACGATATTGTTATAAGAAATGATCGCGTCGCAAAAAATATCGTTAGCGTTTCGTATACAAATGGCAGTGACTCGAGCTCAGCAAAAACTCCCCTTTACCTCCAGAAATCACGTCCCGACTGACGACAGGTGTGCTTTCGCCGTTAATTATGTGCCCGACTACATTTGGACCGCGGATTCGCTTGCTGTATCTCCAGAAAAGTGTGGTTAAAATAATAATATTGAAAACCAAAATGATGTTAGCAAACATCGTAATCACTTCAGTAGCTTGAACGTAGAGCAATGCGCTGTTGGACGATATAGTGGAGCACATGGCACGATAGATAAGCGACGTGACTGACTGACTGACTGACTGACTACCAAATACATAATATTATATGAACTTGGGTATCTATACTTCTATAGTGTATAGTAATTTTTATAATTAATAATGAGGAAAAATTTACGCCCCAAAACTACTGGACCGATTTTGATGGAATTTAGCACAAATAAAAAGTAGACCCCGGTAAAGGATATATGCTACTTTTTAACGCGACAAACTGTATGGTTCCTACGGGATTTCCTTTTGCACACATGAAGTCGCGGGCAACATCTAGTTTGATATAAAATGAGGTACAGCTTGGCAAAAAAGAGTGTCAGCTTGTTAGTGTTTGCTGCTCTTAAGCTAGCAAAAAAGAGTATGTCTCGGTGAGAGCAGGAACTAAAAACACTTTCGACTGTTTCTTATTTTATGCTTATTAGATTGGAATGACATATTTAATTTTATTATAACAAATAAATATAATAAATTTCATTTCAATCTAATAAGGTTAAAAGATGATACAATCGAAAATGGTTTAGTTTCTGCTGTCACCGCATCGTACTCTTTTTTGTCAAGCTGTAAGAGCAGCAAACACTAACAAGCCATGACATTAATCGTACGTCCTCGAGCTTGCACACACGTCCTTTACTTGAGACCTAACGAAACGAGACACCTACTTTGCTCTGAATAGGATCGACCAATTTGATATTTATTAATTAACTTACACCCATTTTTAGCCTAGAGATTTTGAAGCAAATTTAATACAGTAATGTAAGTTTACGTTCTAATATTTGAGAAAATTTTAGTTAAGAGGGCTTCACAAGTTTAATCAATTTTCAAATATTTGAATTCGGTGTCAATTTAAATTTGAACGCAAGAGCTGTTATCTATAAGATTTGAACCGTAATTTCGATGAAAAATATCAAAGGATAGTGAATCCATAATATTATGATCAGATATTTATCTATATACTTCTATACTAATATTATAAAGAGGAAAAGTTTGTTTGTTAGTTTGCATTGGATAGGCTCCGAAACTACTAGACTTTTAATTTAGCACAGATATAGAGTAGACTACGGGGAAGGACATAGGCTACTTTTTATCGCGGAAAATATACGGTTCCCGCGAGATTAACTTTTGCGCGCACGAAAGCGCGGCCAACATCTAGTTAAGTATGGTATTATATTCAAAACATATTTTAAAATCTCTTGTTTAAATAAATAAACATTTATTCGACATTTTTGACATTACACTATACTCAACGAGAAAAACAAATTGGGCAGATAGAGAGAAAAAAAAAATAAACATAGAGAGGACATAATTTAAGAAAAATCAAAACAAAGCAAATAAAACAATAAAAAAAACAGTACACACGAGACGATAGTTGTTGAACTTTATTCGCTACACAAAAAGAATAATAATACGCTGTGTAGCGCGCTGCAACTTAGCATTCGAACTCTTACAATGAATCGTGTATCTTTGTATAGCTTAAAAATGGAGCGCCGTGTCGAGTATCGTTTCATTTCAGTGTGAATTGACCTTTAGTCTATAACTACGTTGAACATCACTCGTATTTTGGAGAACTTATAAATCAAAAGCAAAATGGTAGATAAATTGTCTGTAGTTAAATTTTTTCTCATTAATTCGCAGCTAATCAACTCAGAGCGGTGTTGGGAGTACACAATATTTTTTTGTGAATTTTAAGCTTCTTACATTAATGAAGCTTTTGAAATAGACCGCTCAAATTGTTCCACATAAATATTAAGTAGTACCTACTCGTTAATTAAAAATGCTGTTAGATCATGTTTGTACGTCTGTGCTTATGTATGTATGTTTTGGTTGGCGTTTCTGTATCTCAGAATACGAATAACGAATGATCCGATTCGAACTCAGCAGACATAATTTTCAAGATTAAGTTATGTGCTATTTTATACTCGCATAAGACATTTATCGTTAACGAGACCAATGATCATGGTCGTTGGTCGGTTATAGTCGTATCTGTCTTGTCCGCCACAGAAAGGGACTTAGGGACAAATAGAAAGATAATAAATGACCATATCTATCGAAAAGCTAGAATCTAACGGCCGCGAGTTCCTTTCGCCATTTCTTCTGACCGAGATAGGTTGCAAATCGGTGGTAGGCATCGTGTACGAGAGTTCTATAAGGCTGGGACTATATGAACCGGAATCCGGCGGGCCGGGGAAAATTCAGAGCACTGAAAATAGAACTCGTTATATATATATATACTCGCGTTAATACAATAGAGCTGAAAATCGAAGTGTCAAGTGTGGAGCTGTCCTAAATGACATTGACATTTGACTCGACACTTATGTGTTCGATTTTCAACTCTGTTAAGTCCCCGCCTAACTGTTACCTTTAGGGAAATAAAAGTTTTGAGTATTGAGTTTTTTTTGAGCCGAATACTGAAACGTTACATAAAATTGGGGGCCTACTTTATCACAGGCATTGCCTCTGGTGGCAGAATGACAAGGTCAACCTCATGGGACTTTTCATGTCACTTACTTTAAATTACATCTCAGTATTCGGCCGTACGTGTTTTACATTAATTACGTATCGAGGTTTTGACTATCACGATACACTGAATAAAATAATCTGACTGCAGTGAAACGGAAATCTCATGTGATCGATAACCGCAGAGTGGCCTGCGGGTGCGTTACGAGTATAATTTGCCCGCGTTTTCGGTAATTCCTTTTTCCTTTGCCATTTATATACCCACAGTCGGGACTCTCATTTACCGACAACGGTTTTAATTATAAATATGGATGGCTGGATAGTGGAGTGAATATGTACGATTATTTTATTATGACAGTACCGATGGAACCACATAATACCAGGCACTGTGGTGTTTGCGCCGTGGTGGTATGCCTGAGTGGTCTCCATTTTGATGATTAGGCGTTACACTGCACTACCGACTATCTGATTCTGGCAGAACCTAGTATTAAATGTTTAATATTATTCCTTTACCATTTATGCTATTTATTTATCTTATTTTACTTTTCTTTTGTTGTGTTTTTATTTTAATGTATTATAATTACTTGTAGTGTATGTCCTGATTTGTCAAATAAACGTTTTTTATTTTTTATTCATTTTTATTTTAATAATAATAATTCGAAAATTCTAGTGGTCGCCCAGTAGTCGAAATTCGACCATAATTAACGTAATATTCTATAAGTTAGATCTTTAAAAGGGTTTTAATGCCTCTTATCGTCTATTGGATTTGAATCAGATTAATGACTTTAGAACAACGTGTGACACAATCGTATCAACGCATGATAGTGTGAGTTAGAAATCTGAGGTAGTGTGTGTAACGTTATGTTATTAGTTTGAATTTTCTAGAAATTCAATTGAATCTATTTGTAAACAAAAATATTAAATTCGACCAAATTTGTCATTAGTTTTACTGAGTTTTGTTATATTTATTTATTTATTAGCATTTTTTGCTATATACCATATTGTATTTAGCTTGTCTTTCGACATAGGTCTCCTCGAGCGACTTCCATTCCTCCCTATCCCTTGCCCTCCTTCTCCGCGTCGGTCCTGCTACTTCCCTTATATCGTCCTCCCATCTTTTATATTGTCTGTTCATCTTTCTATGTCCATTTCTTGGGTACCAATTTGTTATTTTGTTGGTCCACTTTTAATTTTATTTTCTCAAGATATGTCCGGCCCGTTTCCATTTTAATCTTCTAGCTACCAGACTTACATTTTTAAACTTTGCTTTCACTTTGCTTAGTTTTGTTGCAAGTGACATTTAAATGGTAGCATTAAACTGAGTTATATTATTTGTTTATCCAAAAATATTCAATTGTAGTGGATCGATAAACAGACAATAATGTTGGCTCGTCTTTGAGTAACAATTATCTAAGCTCATAAAACACTTTCATCGTTAAATGAGCACCCACGACTACATCCTACACGGTCATCTATAACTGAATAGGTGTAAAACTGGGGTCGTTGCGAGTTATAACGACGCGTCGTTATAACTCGCAATTTTGGACGATATTAGTTGATAGTCGGTGCTGACTGCACCCCATCGTTGTACCCCATCCGCTAGTATGACACATTCATTTGGCCGAAGTTCAAACGTCAAAATGAAGCCCATTCCCACTTGTCAGTTGAAGTTCATAATAGGGCAGCTGAACAGAGTATATAGGTTATACAAGCTGTTTCCCGCGGCTCCGCGCGCGTAAATATATTATATTGTACTTTTTCGGGACAAAAAGTAGCCTGTTTTAATCCAAAGCCTAAACAACTGCTATACTAAATTTCATCCAAATCCGTTCAGTAGTTTTTGCGTGACAGAGTAAAAGACATCCATCCATCCATCCATCTATCCTCACAATGGAATCCAACTAGCATGTTGCTTAACTTTAAGCTCACGTCATAACTCATATCTGCGTGAATATTCGACTCGAGCTGTGTGTTGCTAGATCTACAGATCACATTTCATCAGTTTACCTGTTACACAGAGATCGGAGTATGCGCACACTGCACATTGCACTGCACAGACATGCCACGTGTGGAGGTCGCGAAAAATGTGGTATTTACTGAACGCGGGCTGAACCAATGAGCCGGAATCAATGTCTTCCTCACATTATTAACACTCAAGTAACAACACTCGCTCTTTTTAGGGTTCCGTACCCAAAATGTAAAAACGGAACCCAATTACTAAGACTCCGCTGTCCGTCTGTATGTCTGTTACCAGGCTGTATCTCATGAACCGCAACAGCTAGACAGTTGAAGTTTTCACAGATTATATAGTATTTCTGTTGCCGCTGTGACAACAAATACTTAAAAACGGAATAAAATATTATTTAAGTGGGGCTCCCATACAACAATTGAGATTTTCAGCCATTTGGTACGGAACCCTTTGTGCACGAGTCCGGTAGTGAACTAATATTTCTTAAAGTGTTAAATCTTATACGTTTAACGAGCTATTATTGTATACAATATAACAGTACCTGGGTAACCGAGCTTTGCTCGAAGCTCTAGTAGATAAAAAAAAAAAATCACAACAGGGGTTCGAACCCACCACATTCTGAATTTCCGAACAACGCAAAAATTTAACCAAAATGCCAATAGCCAATCGGACTGACTTTTGTCATTGTAGAGTCGAAATTAATAATATATTGTTGTACGACGAAAGCAGAAAACATCTATTAACTTAAAAATGCGCAGTTTTCAGGGATAAGCCTAGCTGGACCAATTTTCCTCCCCCAAAACTCCCTGCATACCAAATTTTATGTAAATACTTGCAGCCGTTGCCGAGATTACGATTATATATATACAAGACTAGCTTTTGTCCGCAGCTTTACTCGCGTGGGAGAGTGTTCGTGGCAAAAAACTATATAGTAATAGCACAGAGTAAAAAAATATATTTTAAAATACACATGTAGTTTTTAATTTTAAGATATCTCCTAGATATAATCTCCTAAAGTAAGGTCAACGAGACGAGATAAAAGACGTAAATAAACGGACCGCTACTAAGTTGCATTATGAAAGTGAGTTAATATTATATCTGTCCTTATCACTCGTATGCAATAATGACGTCAGTTGGTCGACGACAGCTGTCGTAGCATGTTTCGTGGTACAGGAAAGCGGCCAGTGCTGCAGTTGTCAACATTTGGTCCGCCAAACAATTGTAAACAAGTTAATTCCTGTTTGGATTGCTTTCGAAGTGATACATATTTTTTCGTCTCCGTATTTACTAGGTTTTTTGTTGTTATTATTCCGTTTTGGTTAGTTTTATTTTTGATTTTTGCTGTTATTGTGAGTGCTTAGTTGTTGATTTTAATTATGGAATCACAGCCTGGTGGTAATAAAAGTCGAGGACAATTTTTATAGCAATATTGACAACATGATTGATAATACAATTGATAGTTTTATCATAAACACAGCTGACTCTGACTCTTCCAACGAATCATCTTTGTCTAGTATAGACGACAGCGATTAAAATTCGAACTTCAAAATAATTTATTCAAATAAAAATGTTTTGAACCCCTGAAAATTTGTTTTTTATCTCGTCATCAAAACCATTCTTTATCTCGTCTCGTTGGCCTTACTTTAGATAAGGATAATTAAATTGTATCCGTCCAAATAGCTTCTGAAAATACCACATTAATTGTGATCATTTTTTTAAACTTAAAATGGGTATAGTAACCTATCCTTAAAAGATAGACTATGCCATCGCGGACTTATTTGTAGACCTATAAAAGAGAAACAATCCCACCATACATTGTTTTGTTATATACCTCCAACGGGTTCGGTAAGGCAGCGTTTTCGATAAAAGTTCCTTGATTTTTTCCGACAGCTTCAACAATTATCGTCATAAATCAAACAATTTCCACAAATCCTTAACAAATTATTATTGACCTAAACCTTCCTAAGGAACCACTCTGTCGGTAAATGTAAACGGCATGAAAATCCTTTCAGTAATTTTTGAGATTATCGCGAACATACAGACAGACAGACTCGGCGGGGCACTTAAGTCCTATGTCCGTAAACTAATTCTAATTCAATCGATTCTAAACTTAGAATCAGGAGATTGAATGAACTTTGGTTGATTTTTTTGGAAAATTGATTGAACCGATTTGGTTGAAAATTGGTGGGGAGGTAACTACCTCCCCACCAATTTTCTTTTTTTTCAATTCTCATTCATCAAATTCAATTCATCAATTTTCTTCAAATTAAAAATTTACAACCAAATCGGTTCAGAAGTTTTTGAGTTATAAACAGTGTGACTAACACGGGTTTCTTTTATATATATAAATAGATTGTCTCGTTTAAAGTATAAGATAATCGGAATACCGAAAACGGCTGCAAGTATTTCTATGAAATTTTGTAATGCAGGGAGTTTTTGGGGAGTGAAATCGATCTGGCTAGGTCTAATCCCTGAGAAGCTGCGCATTTTTAAGTTGTATGTGTTTTTTCTTTCGTCGCGTAATAGATATCTAAGTGATTTCGATGTTAAATGTCAAATCTATTTGGCTGCTTGGTTAGCTTTTTGCGTTAATAGCAAATTGGTATCTCGAGTTCGAATACCGGTCAGACGAATATCTTTGTGATTCCTTTTATTTATTTTTATTTTATAATTGTTTAGTTTCTTTTAAGTGTTTTATAGTGCTACTAAAATTTCGAGCGGAGCTCGGTCTTCCAGTAGTTTTAAAACGTTACCTTTTCATATCAAATATTTGAGAAAAAATTGGTGATGATGTATTCGAACACTGATAGTCATCGTCGCGTTGAAGTTCACCACAAGCCAATTTCGATTTGACAAAGTCTAGTCTGGACTATAGGCAATCCAATCGTCATGACTTCCAACTGACAGTATATGGGCGTGGATTGGCATTTATAATTTTGTGGTGTATAATATGGACGAACTGCAGATTGGATCAAGCCTGCAGCGTCCTGCCAATGAGGGTTATTAAATTCGTGACATCTCATAGCTTTTTGAGATGACAAGGACCATCGGGCTACCAAGCGCCGCCTGGTGACAGAAATAGAATCGGAAATTCTTATTGACCGTTTTTGATACCACTTACGCCACCAGATGACGCTTTGTGTACGTTGGGTCTGCCCCCTGGCGGCAGAAAAAAGATCAAACACTATTATGGCTGTACTAGTATGGCTACTGTATCTATTCACGATATTTCACAGGACAGGTCAGCACAATCTGGTCAAGTGCGAGTCGACTACTTTCCATACATTAAAGTAGTCGACTCGCACTTGACCGGTTTATATTTTCGAAATATCCAGCGAGGCTTGTGGGTCAATTCACGCATAAGCGTTTCGAGTGTGCAATTTTATACCGGTTTTTCATTTTCTAGCGAATTGCCCGAGATTCACAAATATACACGTTACATCTTTATAATAGGTCTTTACCTATGAAATTGCCGTTCTGCAGTACTGGCCATTTCAAATCAAAATAATTTTTGTTTGGTTAAAAATTCTAATTCCAAATTAATTTTATTTTAAAAACATGAAATTCTTTTTCTAAAAGTAGTCATTTGTTTATTGATTAGTGTTACATTTTCATCGCATTCCAATCTTTTTCGTCATCATGGATAGGTACGTTAAAAATTCGAGTAATTATGGAATATGAGTACCGTCGTGGCCGCAACGCGGCACAAGCGGCACGCAACATCAACGACGTTTACGGAGATAACACTACAAACCAACGCTGGATTAGCATCAGCTTTCGACATTAGCGTCAAAATAATATTGGTCCATTTGCGTCAAATTGACAAGGTAAAAAAGCTTGGCAAACGGGTGCCCCACGAACTCAATGATCGCCAGCGCCAAGTACGCGTCGAGACGTGCCTTGCACTGCTCAAGAGACACATAAATGAAGGAATTTTTAACCGTATTGTTACTTGCGATGAAAAACGGATTCTGTTTGATAACCGCAAGCACTCAGAAAGTTGGTTGGATCCTGGTTCAGCACCTAAACAATGCCTTAAACGAAAACTTACCCCTAGAAAAGTTATGGTCACTGTTTGGTGGTCTAGCGCTGGTGTGATTCATCACAGCTTCTTACCAAACGGGGTGAGCATTACTGCAGATGTGTACTATGAAGAACTGAACATAATGATGGAGAAGCTGGCACATCTCCAACCAGCATTGGTCAATCGCTCGTCTCCGCTGCTCCTGCACGACAACGCGCGACCTCATACTGCACAGCAGACGGTCTCCAAGTTGCAAGAACTGGGGTTGGAAGCTCTCCGTCATCCGCCCTACTCACCAGACCTTGCGCCTACAGACTACTACTTTTTCCAGAATTTGGATAACTTCTTGGCGGGAATAAAATTCAATACCCGAGAGGCAGTACAAAATGCCTTTGAAGAATTTGTTGCCTCCCGTCCAGCTGATTTCTTTAAGAAGGGCATACATAAACTGTCACTTCGTTGGCAAAGATGCATTGATTGCATGGGTGATTACTTCGATTAATACAAAAAAAAATACATGAAAAAAATTAGTTTAAATTTTTTCATACAAAACGGCAATTTCATAGGTAAAGTACAGTAAAGTACCTAATATTTTCACTTTCATACGAAATATTTATGTTTACAATGGCGATAAGTCATATTAATCACACACGGTACCTAATATTATTGTTTACCCGCAACTCCTTTGGTGTTGCGAGTGTCCATGGGCGGCGGTAATCGCTTACCATCAGGCGATCGGTCTGCTCGTTTCCTGGTTCATTTCATAAAAATAAAAATACGACCTAGCCGAGTCATTTACACGGTCAATCTTTGCCGTGCGGCGGCAATTGTGCGGCGAATATCGACCCAGTTCAATCCCACGGTTATCACGGTTGTCCACACCGAACGCTATGAACATTATTTTTATTATAAGTAAAATGTAAAGTTGGTTCTGAAACAATAAAGCAATAAATACAAATGGTAAATCAAAACAATGGACAAACTGCGAGGGTTAATTTAAAAGGCGAAACACCACGTCATACAAAATAAAGCGTCAGGTTTTATGAGGTCCGTTTTATCACTTTTCTGCAAAACTTTAATAAAATGGATACACGTCGAGGGGCGGTGAAATATTACAATTTTATGTACACGTTATTTCTTAATATTGAAGCCGGCGAGAAATGGCTAAGGACAAAGGAAAATCGTCGCAATCACAGTCGATATACGGTTCATTTATGTGTACCACGGCCTCACAGAAAACCGGCGTGAAATAACGGTGGCATAACCCTCGAGTTGGCATCGCAGCCATAGTCGGGAACAGTCGGAACACGTCGGGAATTAGTCGCTATCACTAGTTATGCAACGCACGTCAGGTCTGGCAGCGTGATATATCGCTGAAACAACTGTTGTTCGAATCCTTACTCTTAGGTATTAGTAGTGTCTAATCTAATCTATTTTGAGTTGTATAAGTCTTTGTTTAATTATTGTTACAACATGTACAATTGATTCCTTTAAAACACCACCTTTGCTTCTCAACAAACTGTTAAATATTATAATATTATATCTTTCAGCTCTATACGCTTTATCTTTTCACTTATTTTTTTATGTTTTACAAATTTTAAATCTCAGTGACTACGAAGTTTTCACTTCAGAAGAAAGCAAAATAAATACATAATACAGTAACTTTACTTATGTTTTAAGATAATTTAAATTCTAGAACATTCAGTAAGTCTAGATTGCTAGCCATAGATAAATTATTGGGTCGCGGCGCTCGTTAAGATACCGCGCTATCTAACAACAGCAGCTCTGTGAATGCGGCAACTTATTATTGTAGCATGAATTTATAATATCATTGTGTGTAAGACAATTTCTAGTGTGCGTGAATTCGGTACGTAGGTACATCTGACACGAAGATTTCAATGTGACGGCCTCGGGCATGCCGACTTTGGCATACTATTTGTTGCCGCATTTTTCAAGTATGCTAGCGCAATCTAGTCGAGCGCCGAGACCAATCATTTATCTATGATGTTAGCATTGACCGCAATACTCGACAATATAAGTCCATACAGAATATAGGTAAGTAACAAGCCACTTTCAGTGTAATAAGTCCATTGAAAATGCACGTTCGCGGAATGCTTAAGTGCTTTATGAAATTACGGCGAAACGTACATGGAGTTAATATTTTCATAACATACTCCTCCATATTAAGGACGCGCGATTCTTGAGGTAATCTTTTTAAATACCTTACGCCCGGCACTCTTTTGTGTTAAATGAAACTTACTGAAGAAAATCTTGTACGCTTATATTGCGACGTTTTTCACATAAGATTCGTATGATTGAGCGTAAAATACTCTACAGCTGCGCGGAAGTTATTTTTATAGTACCCTTTGACCTCATAACCCAGTGGGACGGACGACATGATTAGCGACAGATCAGGACAGAACCTAGCGGGCTACGACCTCTTGATTGTAAGTCCTGATGTGTGTCTGAGCGGTGATGATAATAATACAGCAACAATTATTATATTCTCCTTTATTGGTGCTTAACACTGATTACGTATTACATATGAGGTATATGCCTAACATAACAATATACCTACGTCTACACTATTTATAGCCTTTTGGCCAACTGAAATAAACTAACTAAATAGGCTTTACTTCATGACATCTGTCAATGTCAAAAATGACATTGACACTTACTTTTGTCAATATGCAACACTTATCACATGCACATCCGACGCATGGATCATCTTCCTTGTAAGATAATCAGGTGATCAGCCTGCATTGTCCTAACCAGACATTAAAACAATATGTTTTGTTGTTCCAATGCGGGGATCGAACCCACAACCTCCGAAGTCGAGAGCTCGAAACCACTGGACCACGGAGACGACTAATACTCTTTTAAAGAGTGTTAGTATTGTTTCGATTTAATATAGTTCAAGCAAACTCGGTTTTAATTTTCGTGTACACGTGCGGTGAGGCAATTTAAAAAATTGAATTTCCAGAGAATTGGTTCCGTACTTTACATTACAGATAAGCGTTTGAATGCAATTTGGCACGGGCGGCGTGCAGCGTGTACGGAGGAGTACGGTCGTCGGCAAGCCAGTTTACCGATTATGAACCTTATTTCTATAGAAATAATGTCGACAAATGGTACACCAGCTCGATGACCGTGCGTCCCGCCTGTGACGTGTTATATCCACATGTGCGGTACGGCCGTCTGATTCAAATTTATTAATGGATTTGGACGTTTGCCCTACTGACTGTGAACGCTATTTCATTTGTCTCGACTACTATTGGCGTCACATTCGGCGTCTTAATCCGTGGGAATAAGTTCGTGAGTCCCTCGTGTCCCCCGTTAATTTCCACGCGTTTTAAGGAGTAGACTGCATTGAGTCAGCACCGAGATGTCAACATGGCCGACCCATTTTCTGAGGCATATGCGATATTGCTTTTAGACTAATTGTATTTACGATTTACGTTAATGATCCTATATCCCGGAGCTGGACATTGTGTGGATGTATGTTTTATGTGTGTCAGTATAATATATTGCGTCAGAAACTTATTAACTTATTTTATATTGTTGCAGATGCGTCGCTAGTGACGCCGGCGAGTTGGGATGGCTGCTGTTAACTCGGTAAGATATTTGTTTATAGCAGAGGAAAAAAGTTATATTATTACAATAATGCTCTAGTAGTTAGTATATTTTTTCTGTATATTATAAACTAGCATTAATTGCCCGCGGCTTCACCCGCGTGAAATTAGGTTTTAAACATTCATACCATTTGGTTTTATTTTACCCACCTAGAGGCTGAATTTTAGAAAACACTGAAATACGTAACTCATTATTTTTTCCGTACTCAATTCATACGAAATATCATGCAAATATGTCCAAGGAATAAAAAGTTTCATACAAACTTTATCACCTATTTTACCCCTTTGGGGGTTGAATTTTGAAAAATCTTCCACAGTAGATGCTTGCATCATATGAGGAATACGTGTGGTTTCAAATTTCTAGCCTTAAGGGTTTGGGCTGTGAGTTGATACATTAGTCAATCAGCTTTGGCTTTTATATAATTATATAGATAGATTGAAAAGGTTTTATTTACTCTTGTGGAGTCACACAAGTTTAACATAATATATAAATATATATTAAATTAAACGAGCATTGTTCCTATTATTCTTAAATCTATATTTCATTTATTGTACTACCCGATGTTGCCAGTGATTTCGCAAGCGCAAAAAGAACATGCGGGTACCGTACATTTTGCTGTGAATATAATATATATAATAGCGTATGTATTATATTAATCCAGAGTCTAAACTACTACCATACAAAATTTCATTAAAATTCGCTCAGTAGCTATTGCGTGAAAGAGTAACAAACAACCATAGATACAAACTTTCGCGATTATAATACCTACTGATAAGGATAGTCATTATGTTTCAGTTGTCACTCACGAAACTAGAGTTACATAATATTATAACTGTAAATTAAAAAGTCCTTTAAATTTCCTCGTTACAATGACAAGATTTCTTCAATACTCCCATATAAGTAGTGAATGCCCTGATCCGCAGGAACAGGAGAGCGGTTAACCGTAGTCGTTAATATTGTAACAGAAGGCCTCAGACAGTCGGTAATAAGGCGGCTCGTAAATAATCCCTATTGCCCCGAACTGTTTACATTTTACTCTCGTAAGGCTCCGAGTATGCTGTTTTGTTTACGTTTTTATCGGTATAGGAAGTCCTAAGTCTTAAGCGACTCGATAAAAGCACTGTTGTACAGCTTTTATTGTCCTTAAGAAAATTCCCAGTTTTTTTGTGGTTGCTGCAGACTAAAAGTCTGATACAGGTATCAGGTTGTCACATACAATAGAAACAAATGTACAGTAGAAACTCGAAAGTCACAGAATTTGCACCAATAATTGTTTAATAAAGCTTATAAAGCACACACAAAGACAAAACATTCTCATCTCAAAATGTCATAAGTACAGCATGCTTAGCATGACCACCATTTTAATATGCGTTTGTCTTCACAAGAATAGACAAACTGTCAGATAATATGGACAAAATGACAGCTTCTCTTTATATGTCTGTTTTTTTTCTGTCCTTCCATAGAAAGAAACTGTGTCTATAGTGGTTATACTACGAGTGCTGTACATGTCACAGATTATTAAATAGAATCTACTTTCGTAACTCATACTTACGTTATTCCATTCCATACAAAATGTAGCTAGTTTCGTGAAAAACTAGACTCGTAACCGCGGCAGTTAGTGTACACAATTACAGCGCGCACTAATTGGCAGAAGTTGTTAATCTGGTTGCGGTTGCGGTTGCGGCTGGTTGCGGCACAGTTGCTAACGACATGTGACGTCATCAGACGCATTCGATTCCGCCCTTTGGGCCATTTGAAAGGGCAAGCACTCGTCAGCGTTATTATTACGTTAACCCCTTCAGTGTAATATGAAGCTGTATCACAACTCACGACATAACGCGTTGAAATGTGAAACATTTATACATATAACAAACTACCTAAACAGGATGTATTTTGATCTGAATTAAATATTTAGCCAAACGTATGGCTACAATAATACGTAAGTAATGACAGTTCGCATAACCACAAAATTTCGTAATTTACAGAAAAAAATCCTAACAACTCTCACTAAATTTTGAGACTCTAGCACTGCTGTACGCCGCGCCGGCTTTGAAGGTCACGCGCCCTCCGCCAGTACGGACGACGGATCAAAATTTAAGGTCAATTATGTATAATTAATATTAATTATTAAGGTAATTATTAATAATCATACATATTTTCGGAACGAGAATCTAATACTGATTATCTAATCTAATCTTGAACAAATATAGTATATAAGTATAGTTAGGTTATCCAAGCCAAGAAGTCGTCTTAATCGAATATAATAGTCGAATATTTTACTATGGACCATTTTATCAACGGCGATAAAAGATAAAATTAGGTTCGATGTAAGCGTGGTTTCATATGGACTGCAACGGCAAAGGTAGCAAGAAATGCGGTAAATACTGTGATATTTTAACTTATATCAACGGATATTCATATAAAATATGATTAACAATTTATAGATTATCTTATTCACTTGATCGATACTCCATGGATCGGAATAAAAATAATAAATAAATAAATACGAATTAAAATTGTACAATCTTATACTGTTATTGTATTTCAGTTGTGGTCGACACTTTTTTAAACGGCGAGTCAAAAACGCCCAATATAATATTAAATCCAACATCTAAATACAACGCAACGAAGTTTTTACGCTAACCAGTAAAATATTACTAAAACTAGGGTTAGATGGGAACTATGCTCGTAAAACACATTAGTTGAATAAATAAAGAATAGGCAATAAATTTTTCCCATATCCCCAGTAATGGGCTTTAAAAAACTCTGAAACTACCGCTCCGAGCTTTTTATTTTCTCGTCCGAGGCTTAACGGCTGGCAATTGACGTGCGTTCTCATCAGCTCCTTGAAAACCTTCACCAAACAAACGAGACCTTTGAATGCGCCGGCTCTTTTCTTTGTGAGTTGATGTGATAAAAGTAGGCCCCGGTGTCAGATAACGCTGGTTACGTTGATGGCAAATTACCAATTACGGACACATTGTAAAATATAACATCGGTCGGTCGGATTTTGAACAGGAGAAATACTGATTTTACCTGAATATAGTGGCAGCATCTCATGTTACTAGACTACTACTTTCACTTAGCGTCAGTTCACACCGAGACACGACACGACGCAGTATTTTTAAGATAGCGTTTCAAAATTGAACTTTATTCACTTGCAATGAAACGTGTATCTTCTTGTGTAGAGAATAAAGTTCAATTTTGAAACACTATCTTATAAATGCCGCGCCGAGTCGCATATCGGTGTGCGCTAACCCTTATTGTAGATATCTCATGTGCGCTCATCATGTTTGACCACAAATATTATGTGAGTACTTATACATACATTGGAATGGGATGAAAATGTTTAACCACAAATGTTAGGTGAGTAATAATTGGTGAACTTATTCAATATACACTCATCATTACTAGATATAAAGAATATAACTGATTTGGTCGCCGGTAGTATTAAAACGTCCTTGCCTTGTAATACATTCGAATTTTTGCAATAAAATATCACAAAAAGTATGCACTCTACGCATAGATGTTTTATTATAGTCCAATAAAGCATAAGTGGCAGTTTCCGCCTACCACCAGCTCCCCGAGTGACGATCAGCGCAGCTTCTTCGTTTACGATATAAATTGCCTCGCAGGCAATAAAATAGTGGGCAAGGTTAACGGGGAATTTGTTATTTGTTTTGTGGAACGAATAAAGTTCTAAAGAACTTTTTTATCACTTTTGGTTATTATTTCGCTCCCATTAATAAGTTATTTAAGGTATCTAATGAATCTTTGAAAGACTTTTGACAACTCTTTGAAAGATAAGTTAAGTATGGTATCAATGGTATTACATAAACGTCGTGTAAAATGTTGGCTAAAAAATAGCCGAGTATTGAATTGAAGCAAGTGCTCGTTATGCACGAAAATTCGGAGAATATCACAAACGAAAAGACGGGAATTTCATAACAATAAAAGGAGCAATAAAAATAATAACATTAATTAAATAGGAATGTCTCGTCAAAAGGCCAAACAATCGGAGGAGAAGGCACAAGTGGTCAGCGGTAAGTAGAGAAGAATTCTCTGATTCTAGTTCCCTTTGTAACGGGGTAATAAAAGGCGTTCTAGGCCTGGAGTGGACCCCACCGGAAATTTAATCTCACCGGAGGCTTTGTCGAGAAATTCGTCCTTATATAAATGCCTGGATAAGCAGACGCGAATCTAATGTTTTACTTTAATTAAAACAACGACTCCATTGCCAGACATAACACGTTATACTCGCGAAGAAAGTTTTTAACCTAATTACTTTTAATTTTGGTCTCAAATATATTTAATATTATTGTTTTGTTTTATTTACGACGTTCATAAATTCTAATTGAGTATGTTGTAGGGCCTGTTTTACAATCTTCTAATAAGTGTCGGATAGCTTGTTCGGAAGTTTTGTCGCTGCTTGCCTTATATTGAGCGGCAGAGACAATGCAATTAAGCTATTTGATACTTATCTGTTGGTGCAGTATCAGTGGTTGGTGCAACAAGGGTAATGTTAAAAAATACTAGCAGTCTACTTATAAAATTATAAAAACATACCAAATATCAAGTAATAGAAGATGTAGATCAAGTAATAGAAGATATTTTTATTCTCTGTCAGATCCAATAGAATCTAAATCTTAAAAAAAAGTTTTAGGTTGACCAAATTAATCTGTCATCATCTTCATAATTATATTAATACGTGACGCAAAAGCTTTAAGTAAAGTTTCACGAGAATTGTGCGAACGAAGGAGTATGCAATTTGGCACAGTTAAAGTTTATGTAGAGGATGGTATGAAGCAAGCTAATATTTTTAAAATAATGCTTAGAGAAATACATTAAATAATAAAAATAATAACGTCACACACTACCTCAGATTATTGTCAGACTCTACAGTGCATTTTGTACATACAATTTTGTTTGTTACTCTGTCACAGCATTTACATTTTTTTTTGGAGGCAAAAGAGTTAAACTTCATAAAGTTCAAACTTAAACATTATGTAAAAAGTGTCATTTAAATTGCATTTTAGTATACGCTGTATTATTGCTTTGTGTTTACGTTTAGAATATATTAGATCTGAAAAGATGAAAGAGTAATAGAAGAAAACCTAGAATACATTTGTAGAGTAATTTATGCAAATAATGTTTTTACCCATCGCAAAATACTCCGTTAGCTTAAGTTCCCTCAAGCCAACAATTGTCATACCATAATATTAGAAAATGCTTCATCTCTTCTCATTGTTAATAAAACATGTCTGCCTAATGAACGTCATTCACGGCCTGGATCTCCCAGTGTCGCTTAAGTAAATTGTCGGAGCTGTTTCCTTATTACACCTGTTCGAGCCTTCATCTTTCCTTTCACTCCAAATGTTTGAGAGCACAGCTGAAATGAGACGAAGATTGTAGGTTAAATCCCGTTTGAAATATGAGTAAAATATTGAAAGGCCCATGCATTGTTTAAAGCTTATCCAAACACAATCAATAAAACGTAAATTTGAATGCAGAAACTAAAATCTGGCGAACTCGTAAAAGCTTTGCAAATTAACGATTACACGATGAAAATGTATACTTTGGGATACTGTGGTGAAAAACTTAATAATATATTCTACTCGGAACACAGTCAAATAACTTAAAAATATCCTCGTAGTAAGCTCAAAGCTGCATCTAGGTCAAAAAAGAAAACATCTTTATTATGTTGCATTATGAAATAATTTACGCTGCGAGTTATGTTTCTTTTGCGTTTATATTTATTGTGCAGCGGGTTTATTAAATGTAAATTAAAAAAAAGAATAAACGTGAGAGACTAGTTATTTTAATATCAGTAAGTGGTTGCACTTTGTGTTTTCTTTTTAATGCAAAATCGACATTAAAATTAAAAACTCAAAGAAAGATTGAAGTTTATAATTGCAGTCAAATGTATCTAGGTAATTTCTGTAAAAGGCAAGCAAGAAGTCTACGATATTTTTAACCGACTTCCAAAAAAGAGCGGTTACACGTTCGGCTGTGTAGTGTATATATATTTTTATGTTCAACGATGACTCCACCGTCTTTGGACCGATTTTCAAAATTATTTTTTTGATGTAAAGGGTATAATCCCAATTTGGTCCTTTTGACATCGAAATGGTGACCTGATTGGGATCGATGAGGAATCGAGGGAACTCCTCGAAATTGATATGGATACATATAGTGATTTTGACTTTTTCTGAAGAAGTCTAAGCTTATGCTACCAAAAAGTAAGATTTTGCACCAAGGTATACCATGGATCCAACAGAACTGAACAGATCTTCAGACTCCTTATAGATACGTGTTTAGGGATTTCGGGATTGTTTAAAGAACTGCAGTCATATGCCACTATATCAATTACAGTAATCGTAATCATCATCACACCATACATTCATCACAATATTATGATGATATAATAGGTACTTCTCAAAGTATTTTACACCGACACGGATATCTTTGACCATACTTTGCCGTTTGTGAACCTATTTGCAAAATTATTTTGTTGTAAAGATTTAAATAATTCGAAAGTCCCTTAGTCACCAAAGTGGTGACATAATGGTGGGATCCATAATGAATCGAGGGAACTCTTCAAAATTTATATAGACACATGTACAAGTACACAAGTAGTCCAAGCATAATATGCTACCAAAAAGTAAGATTTTGCACCAAGGTATGGATCCAAAAAAAAATACCCTGGATCCAAAAGTACTGAACAGAACTTATAAGGACTTCTGACTCCTTATAGATATATGTTTGGGGATTTCGGTATTGTTTAAAGAACTGAAAGCATATGCCACTATGACAATTACAGTAATCATCATCATCACCACCATTTTCACACGAAACACCAACATATTATTATGATGACTACTCATCAGAGTTTTGTGCACCGATATTGTCTTTGAAATTTTGCTATTGCCAAAATGTCATTCTTGATCATCATCATCACTATAATATATTTAATGCTTACTGCTACATTTTGCACGTAATGGAAAATGAATTATGTATTGCCCCATTATTTGTTAGAAGGAACTATTTGGCATCTAAATTCTGGTTAAAGTGTAAGTTTAACAATAATGAATGTTTTAGGCTTTTTGTACTTCTAGCAGAGGTTAGTCATAATAACCCATATTGGCGTCGTAAAAAGGTTCCTCTGTTAGTCGAAATTCATAGATAATTTAGTAGCTTAAGCATGCATAAGAATAATAATATGTTAGGAGGACTTTTTTCCTTAGATACGTGGATCAGCAATGTGGATCTTGAAATAAGATGTCATGTACAGCATGTTGATTAAGGCAAAAGTTATTATACAGCTTCATGTCTTAAAAAGAATTGCGAGGAGGCTATACATAAATTATACCTTAGTTATTATAAAATATTTACTGATGGATCGAAAGATGTAAATTTAGTCGGCGCCGCTTTTTTTGATCCCCAGGCCAACATTAACTGCCGATTTAGAATAAATAATAATATTTCAGTTATGCGCGCTGAGTTAATCGCAATATATGAATCACTGTCATATGTAAATTCTCTAGACGTTAATTACATAGTTATATTGTCCGACTCGAAAAGTGCGCTTCAACATATAGCACGTTGTACCTCGACTTTTCGAGGAACACCGATTGCTTATCAAATTATACAGTTGATGTTGGATCTGTATAGAGCAGAAAAGCGTGTTGTATTGCAGTGGATCCCTGCCCATATTGGTCTCGATGGTAAGGAGCAAGTCGATCTTTTGGCTAAACAGGCTATTCGCGATGGAATCTCCTTAGATTGTTTATACTATGATAATGAGTTTATGCATGTAGTCAGGTCAATGTGTAATGATCTATGGAGTGAATATTTTGATGAAAGGTCTCGAACCAAGGGAATCTGTTACAGGACTATCCAGCATACGTTGTGCAGATCTCCTTGGTTCGAGGACATAAAATTAAGTCGAGATGAGGTCAAAAGGCCTTTAGGTTAAGATCTGGACACATTCCATTGAACGCTTTCGGTTTCCTCATGGACAAGACGCCCAGTCCTAACTGTGTGGCGTGTGACGTGGTGGAGGACGTGTATCACGTGTTGATGGAGTGTGTTCGGGCCGAGGCTAAATAACTCCTGTCTCTCAAGACAGGAGTTATTTTATCTGTTAAATTTTAATAGTGAGGTTGATTTTTGTAACTCGATTTTATCGTGCCCCTATTCTACAGCTGCTAAAGCTCTTTATAAAGTATTTAAGTGTTGTGTTGGTCGACGTTAGATCATTGATAGTTTATGTTTTTGATAAATTATGTTATGTTATGTGTGTTGTCTGTCTGATTGTACCATGGGGGTGATATTTTCCATTTGGAGAAAACTCCCACTAAAAATAAAAAATTAATAAATAAAATAAAATAATTATTAAATAATATAGTATCTAATTATTATCATCACTGCTGATTGTTTAGTATGTCCACAGATCGGTAATGCTTATTTGGGGAAATACCACGGCCACTCACAAAACTCAATAAAACTCAACTCATTCGGTTTTAATTTCTTGTTTAAAAATAATTTTAAGTAGGTTAATAACACTTTAAGCATTTTAAAGGAACGCTTACTGAACCGTAATAAGTACCTAAGTATAAGGGTCTCAATAACAACAAATGAAAATACAAGTTTTAGGAAATAGATATAATATCAACAAACTTTTACTGAATGCCGTTTTTTTCGTAGATTCGTAGAAATAACGCAAAATGGCACAAAATGACCACTTTGTTCGGTGAAATTGGGTCAAAATGTACATGAGTGGATATTATGCAATTGAATAAATGTGTTGAGTGCGCTTTATCCAGGCAGTTGGCGCGGCGCCAGCGGTTCAGGGGCTTTGGGTCACATCCGACCAGACGCCATCACATGCGCTACCCTATGCGGCCACACGCCACCGAGTCAACTATGAATCTAATTACACAACCTCCGAAAGATTTAGACCGAACGGCTACCCTTTATTAGCAAAACAACGGTAGGACATAATGTAATCTGAACGAGAATGTGGATTTATTTGACACTAGATCTTGACCGCGACTTTATTTGCAATACGTATCTTTCTCTAGAATAGTTTATGCCAGCATAAAAACAAGGTTAATATAGGTATGTAAGCTTGTGCGGATATTTTGGGCGCATAATCTACTCTTATGTAAAAACGCTTAGGCAGAAATTTTAATTTAAAAAAATACTAATTAAGATTCCATTGCGCTCTCTAAAGCGTTGCAGTCATTCACCTCACAGAAACTGCTGATTTACGCTCGATATTAATAACGTATCTAAAATCTTAGATTGACTTCAATCATAGATTCTCAAACAAAAATTGACGTATATTGACGTGAAGTTAATCCTAGTATAGTTGAAATGTATTGAAGTCTTGATCTCAGATAGCTAAAATGACATTAAGATTGATTTATTAATTTCGAGGGGAAGCAAAGACTTCCTAAATGGCATCAATACAATCAGATGTGTGAGATCAATGACATTAACAACGCCATAAAGAGCGTACGGTATTTTTTTTTATTATTGTTATGCCTAACGTCTTCGTTACATAAGCAGTATGCCAATATACCTAAAATACCCCTATTTGATTTTGATCAACCTAATATAATATTAATTTAGAACATTTTAAAGCCTTTTCACTATCTGTTCAAATAAAGCGAATGTAAATTGACCTAATCGTCCTTAAGATATGAATAGAGAAACTCAATTTTGTTTTACAAGTATGTGCTTATATCGCGCTGATGATGATAATGAGATTGAATGGTTGAAAACTAAGCCGCGCACGATACTAACACTTGAAAATTCGCATCAAAAGCCAATGATTACGGGAGCAGGTTGTAGAATTAGGACCGAACTAATTCGAGGCTCCGCTGAAGTCGGCGGATACTCATCCATTGTGTTTCATTTATTCACTAAAAGGGTGAAGGCCGGAGTCGTGGTATTCCATTAAAGTTACAGCTTTTTTACATAATAGAGCTGCTATAGGCCATACAATTTTCTGATCTTAATCATCATGATCTTTAATCAAAGTGCAAAGTTTCGTACTCATACACGCATCAAATCGAGGGTGCACGAGAGGAATAGCATGCTCTGATACTGGAACCCAGCTACGAATTGAATAATATTATACTTATATTACGTGAAGCAAAAAATTTCAGTACACTTTAAGTGTAAACGAGAATTGTGCGATCGGACTATCGTGTAAAGTACGATATTTGGTTCAGTTAAGATTCAGACACACTACCATGCGTTTAATAGATACAATCACGGTATTCATCTGAGAATACAACTTTGTTACACGTTCAGTGTTCACGTTTACATCTTACTTTATTTTTCTATCTAAGAGGCAGAAGCACCTAGGCTAGATGACTGCCGGCCACAGGGCGACCTCTAGTAGAAACAATAGGCTAGATGACTGCCGGCCACAGGGCGACCTCTAGTAGAAACAATAGGCTAGATGACTGCCGGCCACAGGGCGACCTCTAGTAGAAACAATAGGCTAGATGACTGCCGGCCACAGGGCGACCTTTAGTAGAAACAATAGGCTAGATGACTGCCGGCCACAGGGCGACCTCTAGTAGAAACAATAGGCTAGATGACTGCCGGCCACAGGGCGACCTCTAGTAGAAACAATAGGCTAGATGACTGCCGGCCACAGGGCGACCTCTAGTAGAAACAATAGGCTAGATGACTGCCGGCCACAGGGCGACCTCTAGTAGAAACAATAGGCTAGATGACTGATTTTTTAAATTGTATAAATGAATAGTAGGTAAATATGAGTAACTTCTCAGAAGAATTAACAGTCTATCAAAAGTCAATATTTTCAAAGGTACAGCGATTTGTATACAAAATTTCGTAAGTCTCGTGAAAACGCTCCAAAATCGTACCTAGCTGTGACGTCACGCCTAGGTAATAGTGTATGAAGTTTAAGGCCGCGGGAACATATTTTTAAACATCTCCGATATTTGTGCGTTTATGTTCACACTTATCGTAATGAATGTTTTTGTATATGATGTAAGTGAACTAATGATGTAGGTTTTGTTTACTAATGATGTAGGTTTTGTTTACTAATTTAGCAAAAAAAAACTTTTTTAATTAAACTTGTAATTAATAAAAATAAAAATAACCTGTAATTGTAATTTTTTTGTACTTTTTAGATGTATCTAATTAATAAACTACACATAAAAATATATTATATGTTTTTACATTTATCAAGTAAATGCCTCAATATTTCTAAGTATATTAATGAAACTAAATATTTTAGATGTAGTCATCTCCACTATTGTCATGCCTGTCCATGTCGTTTGGAACCGTACGATTTTGTGCTTTGTAAGCGAATTTTTCATCCACCAATCTGATCGGAAGGGAAGGGAATATAAGACCCAAAAAATGAGACATTCTCCGAGATCTATCATTGGGCCCGTGTTTTATCTGCCGCTGGCCTCGTCCTTAACGCGAGGAGCGCTTTATCTACGGATTTTAGATTTCACACCGAGTGTTTTTATTTATGGTCGCTCACACGGCGTAAGTGTCCCCGAAGGAATTTCTCTTTATTTACTTACCATACGAGGAGATACGGTGAAATTTATTTTTTGTTAACAAGTAACCATGATAAGAGAGTTTTTCACTACAATTTTAATAGGCGAGACTTAACAACCTATTTAAAAATTTTGGGTGTAAAATTGGTGTGTAAACCTTTTAAACGCCACGCAAAAATATTAGTATGTAGCTAGGCAGTTTTGATCACTGATGTCCCCCAAATCATTTTAAACATTACATAAATAAAATAACAAACAATAAATAATAATAATCATATGATATATATTATTTGTTTATTAACACGTGAAGGAAAAACTTTCAGTACAGTTTTATGACAATTGTGCAACCGGAGGGGTATGAAATTTGGCGGGTAAATCAAAGTATAAGTGGAGGAAGGTGTGCTAATACTTATGTTTAAAAAAAATAAAAGCTTAGACATACATCAAATTTATAAAAATAAGAACCACACACACTACCTCCGATTATTAACCCATACTACCGAGCGTTTAATAAATACAATATTGTTACACGTTGAGCGTTTGTCATATGTATACTTTTTTTATCTTGGAGGCAAAAGAGCCCTTATGAAGTTTAAACTTAAAATTATATTTATTTATTTATTATGGACGAATTTCGGCCACAGGGCGCTCTCCAGTTAACACAATACTGTCATGAACACAAATTACAAATGGTACAAAAGTTAGCAAGTCGTCAAGTACGTTCTGTAGACTTCCGCGAATTCTAAACGCTCAAACAAACACAAAATTAACACCCCACATAATACAGTCAAGTTTGTCACTTCACCACACTCCACTAAATAGAGACATTTTATACAAACACGGAAACTGTTCGCCTTCAAATTGCTTTGTAAGTTTATACTTAAACAAAGCCAGCTCATAGAACTCCGTGACGTTCCGCGTTTCCACTTTGTAACGAACTTCTTAGAAAATATTCTTGGAACCTTCGCTACTTTTATTAAGTAATTTCAGGCATTTCATCGAACTTACACTTCTGGGACTGACTTCTTATGTGTGACAGTTCGAACTAGCACCCTGCATAGTGACAAAAAGTTGAGAGATAGAGAACCCCTAGGGCTATCCAAATAACCCCATGTATGTTTCATGACTATCTATAGTTTTCGATATGTTATGGTCAAAGCAGCTTACCACTGCATTTACTACTTCGACAATCCCTGGGTCATGCGTTTAAAATTGTCGCCTATTCAGTTTCATTGATTAAACGTAAGTTAAACTTAAGGGCTTCCAATATTTAATCCTTAACCTTTCTACGTAAATTATCAGCCTTCACATGTTTAAATCTAGTTTATATGTTATAGTCTTATTTGGTTATTTAATAACCTTTTCAACCTGAGAAATCATAAAATAGCGAAAAAATGGTTTTAATGGGAAAAGAAATTTCAAGAGTTTTCCACCTTGATGTCTTTGAAGGCCAGTTTTAGCTTGAGTACCCCGAAGTGGTTACTTTTTATAAATGATATTAATAACTTGGAGTTCGGAGAAGGTTTAAAATTTCCTAAAAACTCATAAAAGCGGCGAAAAACTTTTTTTTCCAATGTCGAAAATTTATTTTTATATATCACGGATATCACGGATATTCCATACAACAAGTATAATTTTTTTCTCACCAAACTATAAATAATATTGATTTGGACAATATTCCTCAAACATCAAACAATATGATATTTCAAACGCTTCTCAATTAGACAGATGTTTCGTGTCGCTGTATTTGTGGCGACTGCGGCGTTTCCGTCGCGTTACAAGTCCGTTTGTGTGTCGTGTCGTGTCGACTGGTGACATCATTTAACTAACGGCAGAAAACACGTAATACTTAGATAAAATACTGGATCCCTTGTACTTTTTTCGAGGGTTTTCAATCAGGTTGATCTTTTACTGCATAATATACAATTAGTCTTTCCAGAAAATTTTACTTTAAGCTGTTATCATTTTTACCTATCTAGCGTAAACACGTAACGCTCGATCAGACCAACAATATTACGATGTCAATGACAATATCCATGCATCCGAGAGTCTGTCATACCGAATGTGTGATGGAGTCGCAAATTTGCATTGTCACATGTGACGTCGGCTTAAGGGCTCCTGTCACGTGACGCGGCGTATCATGCACGTGACGCGGCGTGACACGGCGTGACGCGGGTCACAGCCGAGCCCGAGGTAAACCGCGGCCTTACACGCGGTGCGAGCGTTATTTTTCATGTCGAGCGGGAAACCTATTTGTTCGCGTCACATTTAAAAATGCACGGTTAGGTTAGCTACAAAATAGTAAGCGATTGTTTCTGAATATTTATTGTCCGTATGGACACAAATATATGTACACCATAAAATTGTAAATACCGTTAGATTGTAATATAACTAGGGAGATTATAAAATTTGAAATAAACATTCTGCTTACAATTTTATCCATTGTTTTTTGTTAAATTATAATATACTTTAATATATCGTTTGACAACCTCTGTGGCTCAGATGTTCAGCGCGTTGGTGCTCAAGCCGGGGGCCGCGGGTTCGAATCCCGCCAAAGGAACAAAAAGTTTTTCTGTGTTCCTGGGTCATGGATGTGTATTAAATATGACGTGTATAATATAATAAAAATCTTAAATATATGTATAGTATAAAAGTATTAAATATACTTCCCGTTTCCTGGTACCTGTAACACAAGTTCTTCGGATACTTAGCACGGGGCCATATTGACGTGGTATGAAGCGTCCATAGATGAAAAAAAAAACAAGGAACTGAAATTCGTTCAATTGTAAAACGGAATGAAACTAGCGCGCTTATTTCTTTATTTCACAATATGGCGACATTTTATGATCTCGCTAATTATATTACAATCTAACGGTATTTAGAATTTTACAGTGACATATTATACATACATCCATTATATCTACACATAGGCAGATAATAAAGAGCTTAAATTACCCCTGACATATGATTATCTCGCATTTTTTTAACAAAAATTATTATGCGCCAGTGTTAAAGAGGCTTCACCCATTTAATTTCATTTGCCAAACGTCCAAACCGCGAACCAATTCAAAGCAATATCCTAAGTAAACTTATTTATTATTTATTTTTCTTCAAAGAATTTAAAAGAAAAATATTAAGTCCACACAGAATTTTTTGTTTCCGACAAGGGCGAACCCTTTTAAGGGAATGATTTCCTTCCTTTTGCTCCCTAAGCGGACCAATTCCGTGACGTAATCAAAAAACAATTGAATTAATTGATTCAAAATTTAAAAGGAAAAGGGTCTTTTGTTGATGAAAATTAATATTTTAATTAATAGTTGTAGCGATACTTTGAAAAACAAATTTGATTTGAATAATTTACCCGATACATAATATTTTTCTAAAATACCTTACCTTTGATAAGAACAGGCGGTGATTCAAAAATCAAAGGACAAACGTTCATATCGAAATGATGTAGTACTAGTTAAACGCCGTATATTATAAGGGGTCTATAGTATGTAGCATGAAATATATTGTGTGAACATATTTTCTTGAGCTATAATTTACCAACTGGCTCTAAACTTCAGTCTGTCTGAACTAGAGCGTGCGGTGCCACAACGGCGTTCTGCGGTCAAAACTTCTGAGGAGACCAACGTCTACGTACGCGCAGCATACACAGCACGAGGCCCACAGTATCCTACTACTATTATGAAAGTGAAAGTTTGTGAGGATGGATGGATGATTGTTACTTTTTCATGCAAAAACTACTGAGTGGATTTCGATGAAATTTGGTATGTTAGCAGTTTAGGCTCTGGATTAAAACATAGGCTACTTTTTACACCGAAAAAGTACAGAGTTCCCAAGGGATACCCGATACTATATTTAACCGGGTGGAGCCGCGGGAAAAAGCTAGTAGTCTATAATGCACGGGCTAATGGTCGAAGAACGAATATTTTACCATACTTCAGTGAAATATTTATTTTTATAATTTTTATGATTTTGGCAGTCTATGTATGTACGTGTTTGTTCCACCGTAGCGCCTAAACTGCAGGTCCGATTTTGATGAATGAGGTGTCAATAGATTTGTAATAATTTTACGTAGCCGGTGTAGTTTTTTATAAAAATTATAGTTTATCATTTTAAACTAAAAATTCTGCGTCGTAATAAATAAAATATGTTTGGGAACGCTAACATATCGGCCCCTCTTAGGCTACTTATAGCCTAAGAGGGGGCCGAGATGTTAGCGTTCCCAACTAGTCTTAACTAGACCCCCTATTTTTATAATCACAAATGAAATTGTTTCTTGTACGTGTAGTACAATTAACGGTGATGATGATGATGATACTTACGCAATTTCATAGTTCTAGGTCAACGGGAAGTACTTTTACCCAATGATTTTAGATTCCCTTGAGTGTATACCCGATATATACACTTTTTGTGGTAAAACCGGTCGATTCTTTTTTGACATTAACTTGTAGTCTGATTTTTATAGCTTCAAGGGACCTGAGTTTACGGTTTTAATTTCAACCCGATACCTCCACGTGTTCCCGAAACAAAGGGTTTTGAGTCTTGCAGACAGACGAATGGATAACAAAGTGATCTTATAAGGGTTCCGTTTTTGAGTTACGGAACCCTAATAAAGATAAAGAAATCTAGCTGAGCGCGTTTAACGATAACCCGCCGAGTTCATTTCGGTAATGCGGCCATTCGCGAATAAATATTGACATATTTCACAATCTGCTGCCTGTCAGACCGCCAATCATTGTAATGTAACTGCCTTTTTATTAATTTGAGTACCAGATATTTCTTTTATTGGTATTGTTTCTAAATCCTCATGATTTGACATTCCTTTTCATTTCCTCATGACACGACATTAAAAACTATTTTCAATATTTTTTCTGACCACTCGTATTTTATTCTACTCTGCCTGATGGGGACAACCTTTTAGAAGACCGAAGATTTCTTTTTTAGTAGCCTTTTAAGTTTTTCTAGTATTAATTTTCTTTTTAGTATTTTCATAGTTCGTAAATATTTTAAATATTAGTAGTTAGCTATAGATATTAACATTATATTTGTTATTTAATTATATAAATTCTAATGGTGAAACAGGTAATCTGCCGAAAATAGTAAATCTCTTTTCGATTCACAATTGACATTACACGTGTCTCATAAAAATTTAATAAGGCCCGCCCGGCACCCTCGCCCGGGAAAATCTTATGAAATTACATCGCGACTTATCACGAAACTCTAATAAAATACAGAACAGGTGGGTGTCGGGGACCGGGGCGGAGGTATCTGGCCACTTGTTGTGAAACACAATTTTAATTATCCGAGAACATTTGACGCGATATAATAGAAAATATGCCTACCTACAGACGTTTCGTTTTGAAACGTTTTGACATAAACTTTGTGTTTGTGAAATAATTTTACTGTGTGGCCTAAATATTAAAGAAGGTCCTAGTACAGAGACTCAAAGGATGTGCTGTAGTATTTACCTTTTTATAATCGTTTCATTAATTGGCGCTATTTAGCACTAGGTACCTACAGCAAGGAAACGATCACAGAGAGGGCAACATATACTGCCGGCCATCAATATCCTATTCAAAGCTCAATCAATCTTGCCGCGTTTCCTGTTTGTGAAATTAAATGTATTCATAATCTCTTATGTCACTGACAATTGAAGAAGCCGAATTTTGGCGGTAGTCCAACTGGAGCTGTAGTTTATCGAAGAGAAACTTTGCTTGTTATCAGAAAAATATGGCCAGTCACAACATACCCAGCACTTTTATGGAGAAAGTTCGGAGCCCACTGTCACGGTAAACAGAGAACAGTAGGACATCTGAGGCCGTCTGGCGAGATTAATGCTAATAAATATAGATAAATAAAGATATATGCAGATAAATTCTAAAATAATGCAGGCTAACTCGAGCCGTCATACTTCATTGCGCATGATCACGGTACTTACGTGATCGATCACGGTACAGCCCGTACTCAGAGCGCCTTATCATTCCGATTTCGATTCACACGAGGTGTGTGCCTGCGTGCGGATAGGAGCCCGGCGCGCACGCACACATTCAAACCGATCGCGGTACGTTTGTATGAAGATATTCTACTGTTCTTATACTGTGTCACTGTGCTGAATACGTGACGGAGGTCCTGCGATGTTTGTCGCTGTCATAATTTTTTGTTTGTGACAAATCTTTGACCCTTTTGCGTTTTTTCAAACCTCTGATATGAGTTTGTTTTCCTTCGCCCTTTTCTTCATTTGTATTCCATAATCAGCAGGTCTAAAAATGGCCACATTAAGAGACTCGTACTCTGAAACATCAACCTTTGAAGAAGTTGTTGTTACATTAACTTCTAACAAATTTCTTAATACACAACTAAGCAATTCTTATTGGGTGTACCATTTTACGCATTTCTACTGAAAACTTACACATTTATAAAACAATACAGATTTGTTAGAAGTTACTGTAAGGGCGACTTCTTCAAAGTTTGATGTTTTCTAATACGATTCTCTTAATGTGGCCATTTTAGACCTATAGAAGCCCAATTCTCCCGTTTCGTTCCAGGTGCTGACTCATTTCCGTACGCGTCTATAGGTGTGCGCGCGAGCGGGACTTCCTGAAAATCCAAACGGGATTTAACCGATAATATTATAAGAATCGCCACCCAGACTTTATAATAATTGTTTAAATTGAGGTTCAGGATTAACACAAAGGCAAATTTTTATCCCGAAAACATACAGGGTTCAAGTGGGGATTTCTACTATAAGTTGCCTTTTATATTTTAAGGTTCTCTGCGTAACTTCTACTATAAATATTTCTTTTTCTATATTGCTGCGCAGCACTGTGCCCCACTATTAGCATAGAAATGACGCGGGTCCTGTCGCAGTCGCTACAGCCAGTCACAGATACGTGGATTTATACTTCGTGCCAGTCCCGTCCGACCCGCCCGACCCGCCCGACCCGCCCGACCCGCCCGACCCGCCAGATCTGCCAAATCGCCAGACACCTTTATTTAACTTTTGGGTGCTTTCCGCATCGCATTTTTTACACATGACATTTAATTTTGAAATATCTCATGTAATAATGGCCGCCGCGTCGCGCGAGAATTTTATAATAAATCTCTTCTAAGAGTATTGTTTTCGCATTGAATAATCAAGCTCGGGTATTTCTCGGGGGAGGTGGACCCAGATTGTTGTTAGTAGTTCGGCTAGCAATGTATAAGCTGAGGCTTGACAAAGTAATTTTGTCCACTTTTTATTTATTCAAATTCTTTCTAGGGATTATCCGCACACAAATGGTAAAACGGGATCCTATTACTCGGCTGTATCTTATGAACTGCGATAGGTAGACAGTTAAAAATGTCACATAAGGTGTATTCCTGTAGCCGCAATAACAACATATACTGAAAGCAGAATAAAATAAATATTAATGTAGGGTTCCCATACCTTTATATTTATAACCCTTATTATATAAATAAGGAAATGAGTCTCAAAACAATCTAGTATATATAATATACATGTTATATAGTATAATATGAGCACCTAATCGAAATATAAACATAATATATTTACGGATAACAAAGAAGTGTCGTTTTGCAATAACTGATGTGAACTGATGTGAACACTTGACACAATAAATTAAATAATAACTCAATGTTGTCGTGTAATAATTGTGTCGAATCAATCAGCGCGCGCGAACAAAAATCATATATCTAGTAATGGCAGAATGTTGTTCGTGAACGAATAAAGCTGACACGAAGTCTGGCCGTGTGTAATGTGTATCTGGCTGAAAACAGATCCTCGCGAAGCTTAATGGTGTGTGTCGATGGAAATAATAATTACGATTTTATAACGTAAACATCCGCTCGCATTGTGCCATACAGACTACAGTGTGTCCGAACTCATAAACGTATTCGTTTCGATTCCTATCTCCTATAGTGTTTGTAAATAAAATTAATAATTTTATTTAGTACTCAATAATTCTAATCGTTTGCACTTATTTATAACTTTGATATTTATACTGCGTTAAAGAGGAAACCATTTTTTTTTTCATTTTTCAACAGCGGTTGAACTAATATATGACCTAACCAAGAGCATGTCATGACATAAGGAGATTCCTTAACTATTAACGCGCAATAGGTTTTTCTTTGAATTACTTCAAAAGTTACTGTCATATTTCGCTCAAAATAATTTTCATTAGAGTTTTAGACATGACCTATCAGCACGAACACTTACAAATTTATATTTACAGGGAGTTTTGGGGGAGAAAACTCGATCTAGTTATATATTTTTCTTTCGTCGTGCAACAATATATCTAATATTTTGTATGTATAATATATCAGTCTGACTGGCGCATACCAAATGCGTATGTATAATTTTTTGCTTTGTACAAAATTTCGGAATGTGGTGGGTTCGAATCCCGGTCTGATAATTATTTTCGTGAATATTTTTATTTTTTTTAAGTTTATCAGACTTTTCAGAAGAAGTTTTATAACAGCACAGTACTTCATTACAATTTTGTGCGGGTAGCGCGGGCATATTCGTACAGTGCTTAACAAAATTACGCGAACACAAAAAGTGGGGCATCACAATGAAAAGTTACCACAAAGCCTCGGGCGGTACAGCCCCCGCATACGTAATGAGTACGCACACGTAAACGAACGGTATGTAGTACGCACACGTAAACGAACATACGCGCGGTAAGTGAAATTTTATGCGCCCGTAAAAATCAACGCGCTAACCGACGTCCGTAATACCTGAATTAGACGATACCGGGCACACTCCGAATAATAAAACTTTAGCTGTTATGTTATGCGCACTTAACTCGACCTGCGCTGTTTAAGTGCGGCCCTAAAATACCATTTGCCTGAAAATTGTTTAATTTCTGCCACCGGTCAGTGACAATTCTAATTTGACTTTAATTCATATTACTTCATATTATTGTAAATTAAAACACCTATCTTATACTTTAAACGAGACAATCTTGTATATATATAATCGTAATCTCGAAAAGGACTGGAAGTATTTACTTGAAGTTTAATATACCTACAGGGATTAGGGGGGGGGGGGGAAAATCGATCTAGCTTGGTTTTAGCCCTAAAAAACTGCGGATTTTTAAGTTAAATATGTTTTTTCTTTTGTAGTGAGATAATATATCAATAATTTCGACTCTAATAATGTCATTCCGATTGGCAGTTTGGTTAATTTTTTGCGTTGTTCGAAAATTCGGAATGTGGCGGGTTCGAACCCCGGTAAAATATTTTAATATTCTTTTTTTTTTATCTACTAGAGCCCCGAGCAAAGCTCGGTTACCCGGGCACATTAAATACATAATATTTTATAGCGCTTCAATTTCAAAAATCCCGACATTTCGGTGACTTAGGAAAGCTAAAATAAAAATCTTTTTATACAGAATAAAAAAACAAAGGTTTTGTTTTCTGAACGTTAAACAAAGATAAAAAAAGGATTACAATTACCAACAATGAATAATATTTGTGTAAACATATAAGAAATCAATACTTTATATTAATTCACTTAACCTTTACAATGGTTTGTACATTATAAGTTACTATTGATTTTGAAGGCATTCCAATTGACGAGCTCCAGTTTTTAGAAAAAAAAAAGGCCAAGTGTGAGTCGTACTCACACGAGTGATTCCGTGCCAAACGGAAAAAAAATCACGTTTGTTGTATGGTTGTACCAAACCCACTTAAATATTTATTTTATTCTGTTTTTAATATTTGTTTTTATAGCGACAAAAGAAATATATCATCTGTGAAAATTTCAACTGGTCTAGCTTATGAGATACAGCCTGGTGATAGACAGACGGAGAGACTGACAGCGGAGTCTTAGTAGTTCCGTTTTTACCCTTTAAGGGTAAGTTTCCCTATAAAACGCCGACACAAAAACTATAAAAAGGAAACAAATAATATGAAATGGCCTTTGTTTAAATACAATGAAGTAATATTTTGGAAATCGTTGTCTCGTCGGGGGACCGCCAAGTAAAGACCGTATGTGAAATCGGGAGTCAAGGTCACCTACTGCAGCTGAATTTACATTATTTTTTGAGTTAACGAATTTACTTGACCCCGGGGGACCCCCCGACGTGACTTGCCTACACAACGTATGCTTTTACCGTCATCATTACTAGTTTCTAATAGTTAATATTATAAATGTAATAGTTTGCGAGGATGGATGGAGACCTTTTACGCAAAAGCTATTGAATTGATTTTATTGAATGTATGGTATGAGGCTCTACATTAACATATAAGCTACTTTTTATTAAAGAAAAATATACTGTTACATCTAGTTTAACAATGACGGTTAAGAGGATCATCGTAATGGAATTTAATTAAGAATATTCTATGCAACTTACATATTTTATGAGGCATTGAATTTAAAAGGAAATGATCATATTGTAAAAAGTGCACTTCCGACACCTGGACGATTCTCTTATTATTGGAAATTTTTATTGTTCGGCGCGTAACGGACCGGTAAAACGACATCTTCAGAATTTCACCAGACCCGCTCAAGATACATTTCTCTTTACACTCGGCGTTTTAAAGTTGGAATCTTTTTAAATGCTACTGAAATATATCTTTTATGGCGTAAAATCAAAAATCTTTTTGTGAATGACAGATATTGCTAAATTATTAAAAAAAAGTTTCAACTTAGAAATGAAAAATGAGAAACGCATTTTAGTTGAAATTTTTGTTAAATAAAAGTTTTTAATGTCCTAATTTAAAAGAAGCAAATTATTTCTAACGATGTTTAACTAAATACAAATTATGCCACGACCTTTCGAAATGACTTTTTTTATTTCATATTTGCGCTAGGTATGGTCAGTTTTGCGTACCTGAAAGAACACGAACCAGGAACAAGATTTGCGGATCGTATCCTGGGATATCGTATATCGGGATTTGAACCCGGCACCGATTGGTCTACAACACAAAATCCAAGCGCCTACGTAACTGCGTTATGCGTATCTGACATTAGTATTCAAAATTACTCATATCTTATTAGTATTACACGACGAAAGAATAAGCATGACAAACTAAGACCCTTATGTCGTCGGCATAAAGGTCAAGTAAAATAATTTTGAACGGACTTTCAACAAGTCAGTCATGAGCATGTCGGTAACGCGAACCCATAAGATTCTCCCCTACCAAAAAGTGCCCAACGCGGCTTAAGAAGTTTTCACTAAAAAAACCGCAACCGCAGCGTCGACAGCAATGAAACGTCAATGTGTTCAACATTGGCAACTATTTCATTGCTGTCGACTCTGAATCTATGTTGAACTATCACTTTAACACAGTAAGTAATCTCTTTCTTTAACACGTTTCGTATTTTTATTATTTTTTATTATTGTGGGAAATTTCGAAATATTGTAAACGATATTATAATACAATATTCGAACGCTAGCAAAACAAAAATAATATCCAATTGTAAGAAGATAAATCAAAAATGTTTGTTCCATTTGTTCGGCTGATTTACTTTTACGACCAAACCAGAAGGAGACTTCGCTGCGACGCTTCGACGTAGTAGTGCTACGACGTAGCGCTGCTACGACGCTGAGAGATTTGAACTATTTTACAGGTGCTACGATTCTAAGTTAGTTGATATAGAGAGATCGCCTGATGCATACGGAAAGCGATTGTTATTGTCAATGCACTCTCGTAACTCCAGAATATTTTTTTAATTTGATGAAAACAACATACAGGCTTAATGCCCATACGTCTTTAAGCTAAATATTACAATTGTTATGCTCAGAACATTTACAAATTCCCTGTCATATAATAACAAAAATGGTTACAAATAACCATATGCAATAAAGTAATCGGAACACTATACAGAGACCAAAGTTCACAGCTGGCCAGTTCATAAGAAAAGCGGTTAAAGAAAAATGAAGATAATAAAATGGGCAGAAGGGTCATTTACAGCGGACCCCGATCGATACCTGTCGCTGCGAGGTAATCGCTTACCTGAGGTAATCTTTTACCTGACAATCACTTACCTGAGGTAAACGAGCGACGTCTGCTAATGCCTCGATAAATCATAGTTTATTCGTTTATTTATTGTATCTTTTGAACAATATTTCAAAAACCCATTTTATGTACTGTTTATTTCGTCGTTAAGTTTAATGTAAATTGTTTGCACATTTTTACAATTTGAAAGATGGAACAAGACTTAAGATAATGAAACCCAAAACAAACTTAAGATATTTTTCTTATTAGGCGATGATTTCGAAACTAAGGATAGGCTGTGACGTACTTTTGACACGAAAAGTCTTCATACAAGAAAAAGTTACGCCATCTTGATTTCAGAAGATTTTTTTTGATAATTCTATTGAATGCGGGCTGAAATTTTGAAATTTGCTTTCCGCAATATACTGCGGAAAGCTAATTTCAAAATTTAATGTTGATAAATGTCAGACTTCAACGGCCCCAAACAACCCGAACCCCAGTTCAATTTTGGACACTTTTTGACTCGACGTGCCTCATCTATAATATATAGATCTATGTTACTACGATTTTTATTGAAAATTTTTTAATTGAAAAAGTTTTAAATGGAAAAATGATAGCTATGATATTTTATTTACAAATTTAAGAAGCGCCCTCACATGCACCTAATTCGTGTTATTTTAAGCCGTTCATTATCATTATCATCATTCTTGTGTTATATCAACTCTCTTTATGTAATAATAATAATAGCTCCCTACACTGATTCGGCTGACGGTGCGCGGTGGCCGGTTTCATTGAAACCAGGCCAAGCTACTCAGGAGTTATTTTTATAGTTCCCAAGTGTGTGCGAGTCGAGAGCCAAGCCCGAAACCACTGGACCACGGAGGCTGTTCTTTATGTAATAATAATGGAAACAAACGGAGTTTCGTGATAAGCCGGGTATTCCCCGGGGGCGGTAAAAACGTTGCGGTAACGCAGCACTCGCGCCTGGCGGGTGTCGGGTATCCCCCTGACAGCGGCTGTCGGTGTATATAAACTATCTACATGCGTATAGGTTTTTGGGTTAAAATGTACTATATATTATATGTTATGTGTGACAGTGGTGATCACATGAAAACGCTCTAAAGTTATATCGTCCATGTATTCCCACATACACACCTCCATAGTATCTAAAAGTCTATAAAATTTGTGTACTTTAACTTCAACAGGCGTACAGGCAAAGAATATATATTACTAACGTAAGGAATCGTCATTCCACAGATTTACACGAATGACAGCTCACGTCTGTGTGCGTGGCTGGGCGAATGCGGAGGCGGGCGGGGAGGATCTTCTTCCCAGCCTGGACAATGGCTCACGGGCTGGCCGCTGAACGTTTTGTGCTTTGACATAATTGGCAATATAATTTCATGTTATCTATGATAAAAAAATAAATAAAGAAAAATATTTTGGTGTCAACCTTAGAATTACGTCAACATGGCTGACAGTCGCTGGTGCTCGAGCTGTCATTTGTAGAGAGTGTCGCCCCTGTGGTATAGGCGTAGTGGGCGTGCACCATGGGAACGCGAGTTATGTTCGGTCCGGTGGTTTTATTCAGTGACATCAGCTGCCACATCTCACTTTAAATCGGTCTTGTCATACGACATGCCGGTGTTCCAATTCAGAAAGTAGTTTTATTTTAAATTTTATATTATGTAGCCAAGACCGATGTTTTGGTTCTAACAGTTTTCATTTAAAATATATTGCGATTGTCGATGTTTTTTTTCTCCATAATTGGATCTCGCAAAATAACAAAAAACTTCTAAGAACAGAATTATTGCTTTTAATTACAAAATGTGTTTCTTGAAAATAACGACTTTAACAATACCACTTCATTCTGCCTGGATATTAAGTAGAAACTTACTTTAAGTCCAGCAAATCGCCAAGTTAAATAAAAAAGTATTTAGGTAAATGGAGTATCTTGTTCCGACGGAAAACACTAAGTTTGTACCTTAGTAACGACCTCGAGAAATAAGAAAACGATCCGCCGCTCCAACTCGACTGTGATGGATTAATTGTGCTAAGCACAACCTGCAGAGTGCACAGTCAGGGAAATTAATGTTTAGCATGATCGTTATTATTTGTTCTTATTATTCATTCACTTTACTTTCGAAGTTATACCAATGGTATTCTAATAACAATTATTTTAAATACATGTCTAACTGCAAAGTTTTAAAATGTGTTTAAAATAAGGTTAAAAACTATAAGGCGGAGATAAACTAAAAACGGAATTTCGAGCTTATTTTTAAGATATTTTAATGTTATAACTATAATTTTTATAAAAACTATAACACGACTATGGAAATTATATAGCTTATGTCACCCGGGCTATTATTACGAAGCTATTGACACCTGATTTGTTACGGTGGAGCAAACATATATGCATACATAGACTGCCAAAATCATTACCCTTTCCTTTGGCCTCGCCGTAGTCGGGTAAAAAGAGAGAAAGCGCTTTTGACATTGAAGCTAGACAGAAAAGTAAGTATGAAACTTCAGCATTAGGTGCACCTGTAAGTAAGTTACATGATGCTCCTGCGACTCTCTATGGAGTAATATTTCACAGTAAATAAAATTTCACAGTAACATACACTAAAACACACGGTTGCCCAATTTTTAGGGTTCCGTACCCAAAGGGTATAACGGGACCCTATTACTAAGACTTCGCTGTCCGTCCGTCTGTCACCGCTGTATCTCATGAACCGTGATAGCTAGACAGTTAAAATTTTCACAAATGATTTATTTCTGTGACCCTATAACAAATACTAAAAAACAGAAGAAAATAAACACATTTTTTGCCGTTTTTATTGGGAACCCCCCGTGCACGAGTCCGACTCGCATTTGGCAGGGTTTTTACATAATTACAAGGAAATAACATGACGCGAGAATACGAGAAGTGCATTTTCAGTTTGTAAACGCCTGCTTGGTCCACTGGTTTAGAACTTGGCTCTCGACTTCGGAGGTCGTTTGTTCGATCTCCGCGTTGGAATAACAAAATATGTTGCTATCAAGTCTGGTTAGGACAATGCAGGCTGATCACCTGATTGTCTGACAAGAATGATGATCCATGCGATGTATGGTCATGTAAAAAGGCGGTCCTGCGCCTGATCTCTCGCCAGTCTTGTCAGTCACTGGGTTATGAAAACCAAATAAAAGAGAGTGCACTATAAAATAGCTCCTGCGTAGCCGGACTGGTTTCAACAAAACCAGCAACTGTCTCTAGAATCTTTGTATGAGCTATTAATATCATGTTACTGCAAGATTTTTCAACACTTGCATACAATTTTAAAATCTGCGTCCCGCAAGTTATGACGGAACCTGCGCTACTGTGCGGGATGCATGCTTGTGAGAGTCGCCTAACTTATTGGTCTGTAATGTGTCTTAATTTTAAGACTATATTACCTAAAAATTATAAGACTTTGGTAATGGAAAAACCAAACTCTACTAAATCCTTATAAACTTACCAAACACGTGTTAGTTCTAATTCTATAAGTGAAATGTAGGGACAACTTTTGTTTCAAAGATTTCTTCACAAATACAGTTACTAGCTATTGCCAGCGGGTCTTCTTATGATTGTTCCTTCCTCTGAAATCACTCATGTCTATTATACCTAATTGGTGAAAACATTTAAAATCCGATGCGTGGCTTAAACGATCAAAGCATATAATATGTCTTATATATATATAATATATATATATATATATATATATAGACAATATAAGACATATTATATGCTTTGATCGTTTAGTGAAGTCTAATTCTTTCTATTTCAGGTAATATACTTCTGCTTTTATAATAGCTAAGTAATAGCTAAGTAAAGTAAAGTAAGTAAGGTAACTTATTCCTTTCACCGTGCACTTATGGGCTGCTTAAGTCTCAAAGAGTTTGTCGTCGAACAAATTGTATAACGAACTTAAGTAAGAGCCTCTGTCAAAGAATATATATGACTCCCCTGTTATACTTAAGGCAACCTATTCAAGCTAAAGTTAACGTTTTTGTCTTTGACACTATGAACTTTTATAACTTGTCCAAAAACTCATTTACTGTGTGTAGGGTAAATCTGAACCTTATTAAGGACTTTGTGGATTTACTAGCGCAAGTTATAATATGGATAGAACTCAATAAAATGTTGCACTGTATTATATAAATATTGTTTCACTTTTTATACGGCGTTCAAAACGACACTTAACATTCGAAACACTTTGTAGCTAGCAAACTTGTAGATAAACCTATACGTTTACAACTTAATACAAAACTAATAGTATAAGAAAAAAAGTATTTTCAAAATCACTCGAACATCCGCACGAGTTTGCATTGAAATAGTAAAAATAGAACCGCACAAAGGGTACGTTTCAGGTTGTGTGCGAGGGTAGAAATAAAGGAAGCACATGTCGGTTTCACAGATACCGGCGCGGGGGGAGGGGGGGCTTCACCCAAAACACGATTCAATTTCACAATGATCTCTTTATTTTGATCAAACGTTTTCTTTTGTTACACGTTATTTTGTCAGTTAGAACAATTCCCCGTGTATCCTCTATATGGGTTGTTTGATCACAATGGAATATGACAGATTTGATTTTGTTCTCTCTTTAAATGTTTTCGTGGTAGTTATAAATATCAGCATTATGACGCCCGCAAATTGACTTGTTTTTTTGTTTAATCTCTCTGACATTTACTGCCTCTAACCCTTAACAGAGTTGTGTAGACAATATACATTGAGTTCACTTACTTTCTAACTATTCTACAAAAGGAAGACAATTATAATATAAAAACATAAATACATAAACAAAAGAACAAAACACAATAATAGTTAGCTAGACAAGTTTGCGGGAGGGAGAAAAGGCTTTTTAAAAAATATAAAAAGTTTATTTTTAATGAACACTTGTTACAATTTGAATAAACTAAATAAAATAAAACTTAATACTAAGTTAACGAACAGAGATTCTGTGTCTGTACGGAGACAACCTAGCAGCAGCTTATGCTCCAGTTGAATGATATTATATCGGTCTCAAAATATAATGTGGAGTCCGATATTTACATTAAGACTTCCTAGAAAGTAATTATTTATTAAACAATGATAATTCTATATAAGCAATAAATATGTTATCACAGCATTATAAAGTGACGACGTGGTTCTGAGGGGTTGATATAACTAGCTAGCTGCGCGCGCGGCCATATAATACCTGCATTCGCTCATTTTTTAGGTAAACTATACCTACGTTATACGTTCAGCAGTATCAAGCGGCTGAGCGAGCCGTCCGCCGCGCGCCGCTCGCGCCCCGGTAATAGGTATCTAGATAGTTTAAAAAGTTTGAGTATTCTATAGGATGCTCCATATTATTATAATTAATTGAAGAAAACGATTTTTTTATATAATTTTGTTACTAATATTTTATATTATACGAAAAAATTTGTATGTTATGTATGTTTGACTGTCCTTCACACTTAAGCTACAGAATTGAATAATATATACTGTAAATAGATCATGCGGGACGGTTTTTGCTTAACATGATTTAAAAAGTAAACCTTCGTAGATTTGCTGTTAGATGCTGCAAAGAAAACATTTATTTAAAAAAAGGTGTGCGTTTCGGGACGCCCCACAGCAGTGGTAACTTAAATTATTCTAGGTTGAACTATTTAATATTGAATTGCTTAACTTCGGAAAAGCTTAGGTAATTACTTAAATTTTATGTTTATTAATATGATAATGTAAGGAATTATTTATTAATAAAATCTTGATACGGCTAGCGCTGTGGGTTAGAGTGACAGAAGAGAAGCCTGCCTACCGCTACCGTATGAGTGAAAGGGAAGTCAGACAGACTGGCATCGTAACGCGTTACGTAACGAAGGGGTTAGGTTTCCCATAAGAAGTTATCACTTCAAAAAATATATTAATATATAGGTATATATTTCCAAATTCACGATTTGGATGTGCTGTAATCATTAATCAGTGGATTTAGTAATATTCCCACTATTCATGTCACACATAACATAAATGTCTTATGTCACATGTACCATTATGCAACGAAGCAATATTTGTTTTGATTTTAATAACAATCAATTGTACGAGATTTGCTTCACAAACAAATTGTTTAAAGGACCTCAATTTGCCGGCGACTTCGTGCGCGCAAAAGTTAATCTCGTGGAAACCGTAAATTTTTCGCGATAAAAAGTAATATGTCATTCTTGTAGTCTACTCTTTATCTGTGTCAAATTTCCTATTGAGCCTATTCAATGCAAACAAACAAAAGGTTTGTTTGCATTATATTAGTATAGATAAAGTACCCTAATAGCAATTCCATCTAAAGCTAATGATTTTCCAACTGAACGTAGTAAATATATATTCAAATGTCTTTGAGTTACGAAATTTCTATACAAACGGAGGAGGAAGCGCTTTCAAGAGCTGCGGCCATAAAACACCGTGACCCACTTGTGTCGCGGGCACCCGCCTTGTACCGTCGTGGGGCCCTACTACACGCTCCGACCTGCCTGCCAGCAGGGCGCGGCCATAAAACACCTTGACCCACTTGTGTCGCCGGCACCCGCCTTGTACCGTCGTGTGGCCCCGCTGCACCTACAACCTGCCTGCAAGCAGTATGGTGTAGTGTGTAATGTTATTCCCTACGGTCAACGTTTTATACTTTCAATGTTGGACAGTGCAATCAATACGGAATATCTTCAAGAAAAAATGAGCTACCGGGGAGGGTTGACAGATCTGAAAAGTTGTACTCTGTTCAGATATAATTTGATCCAAACAATTTTTTGCAAATTGCAACAGAACACATAATGCTACAAATTTTAAAGTCACTTATTTAGCGTGCAATCTATACACACAGATAAATAAAAATGAAGTGTCTGTTTGTAATTTTAAATTAACAGCTTTTCACTTAATGCAAATGAAAGTATATACGGCACTTGCCATAAAAAAAACAATTTTTAAAATTTTTGTCTGTCCGTCTGTTTGTCTGTCCGTCTGTTTGTCTGTCTGTCTGTTTGTTTCGGCTAATCTTTGAAATGGCTGGACCGATTTTCACGGGACTTTCACTGGCAGATAGATAAAGATATAAAGTCAAACAAAGGCTACTTTTTCTTAAGGTTTCGTTTAAAAAATAGGGTGCCGTTTCCATTAGTTCTATGCAAACGAAGTTGCGGGCACCAGCTAGTAAAGGAATACAATTAAACACAAATGAGTTCAAATTTTATCCTTTTGTTTACGTTTATATTAAATTGAATCTGAACAGACTATGATTGTTGACGTGATAACGTCTTAGAAATCGATGAACACCGGCTGCATGCACAAAAAATTGTCACGTTCCGCCTGATTGTCACGATCGCTCTAAGCGTTCGGCTTGTGAAGACCTTATCACGTAAAATTATCGTCTGTAAACCGACTTTATAGACAATATATTTTTTTTAAATAAGTAGTGTTTATTTTTAAATAGTACACCTAATTTGGGGTGGCAACACATCACATACCAAGTTCCATCTGTAATAAAGTTTTATACCGAGAAATTAAAAAAACTGATAGTAATTATTGAAAATTTTCGTGAACATAACACACTAAACTGGAAACATTCATGTCGGAGCGTGTAGCCGGAGTTTTACTATCTGACCGGCCTTCGCCTGAATGGGGAGGAAATTCGTCGTCTTTGTCGATTCGAGGCTTTTCAGCTGTCCTTTATCCGCCAATGTTCCCGACAGAAACTGTTATACAATATAAATACTCCTTCATTTAAACTTGTTAATTCATTTACTGGATCGCTCTATATTGAAGAAATCTGTGCAGTTCAATCTTAAAAGTAACTAAAAGCAGTGAAAAGTTTAGAGTATTTGAAGAGCTAAGATATATATTTTAAATAGAGCTCTAGAAATTAGAATAGAACGAAACGAGAATAAGGTAAATAATGAGAGTACATAATGGATTATGAATCCCCAAGATAGTTAAACAGAAATACTCTTGTGAAACTTTTTATGTATTGAATATTCTTGTTGCACCCTTATGGAATCTTCGATCGAAACAATCAATTATTTCTCAATAGAATCCAATAAGAGAATCGTCTAGACCTCATCAGGCTCTCATAATAAACTCGGTATTTCAGAGATTCGATGTGGATTATTTGTGACGAAACAGATCCCTAATTATGTGATCTCTATGCCACCGTCGTCTGTATTACCATATAGACGGATACTTGGCCAATTGTTTCTCTCGGAGGCCAGATGAAGGGTATTTTTTGTGCACACATTTTCTTTTTTTTTTTCATCTTTTTTCTTTTCTTTCGCACGTTATAAATCTTGGACCAGAAGTGTAGATAAATTACCTATAAGTACTACGAACACTAAAAGTAATAATAATAACATATATTGACGCTTTCACACCACGTCAATCTGGCCCTGTGGTAAATTCTTAAGGGGACCCGACAACGGAAATACATATAATTATTACTTTTATATTATACGTATATTTAAAAATTTTAATATAAAATACACATATTTAATACCTTGACCCAGAAACACCTTTCGAACATGTGATCTCAGGTTTGAGCGCCAAGGCGCCAACCACTGAGCCACAGAGGTCGTCATAAAGAGGTTGTATTTATTTTAAATACAAATAAGGGCACCAGCCACACTATCGTGAAAATTAAATAAAATTAAATTACGTTTATTTCGGACGGCATAGGCCCATATTATAAATACCTTACAGACTAACATACATATTGATATTATTAATTATATACAAATAAATGTACAATAAAAAATCACAAAATTCCATCATTAGATAGATACTAAACCTTAGAAACAACACACACATAAACATGACGTAAAGTAATAGATATCGCTACAAAGGTTGGATAACCCTCATAAACTGTAAATAGTTTTCGCTCCACATATTGCGGGCGCTCCCCAAAGATCACTAGGTTCATAATAACTAATTAATAAAGTTCGTAAACTCAAAATGAGGATCAACTAATTTTAAAAATCTTGAACGGTTATTAATTTTGAAACTTTTAATCAACAACTAATTTAAGTAATTACTTTGCTAAGATGGCGCGTGGAATTTACCCCCGAGACCCGTGCCGTACCTGATGAATTAATGAACAACGCGCACGAATGACAAGAGCTATAATTGATATTAAAAATTTTTGCGCTATGATTTGTTATTAATTTTTTCGCCATGTTCGTAGTATCGGATTTTTTGATAGGATACTAGTATTAAATGATGTTGATATTAAGGAATCACGGGGCGGTTAAAATATTAGGTGAAGTGTTTATTGAAAAGATTAAATTACATCGACAAATGGACAGAGGTCTGTCTTACAGCAAAGTTCGTCAGGGACTGCCTCTTTCAGTCCCATACAATTCGGTCCTTACTTGCTACCTGGGTTTCTCACCCCCGCATCAGTCATACCCCGGTCATACAGTTCCCACGCACACTAATATTTAGACACATTTAAACAAACGGACATCTGTTCGTTGGTTTTTTTTGTTAATCCCTAAATTTATAACCTTTTCCCAAGAATGTTTACGACTAAAAATATACAAAGCCTATAAAACAATAGAATTAGAAAAAACTTAAACTTAAGAATGATCCTTTTACATTTTTTAAGCGTTTATAATACTAGCTATTGCCCGCTACTCCACCCGCGTCCATACAGTATCCCACGGGAACACTATACTTTTTCGGGATGAGAAGCAGCCTAAGTAGTATGTGTTAATTATACTACTAGCGTACCAAATTTCATCAAAAATCCGTTCAGTAGTTTTTGCGTGAAAGAGTAACAAACATTCATCCATCCTCACAAACTTTCACAGTAATAGGATAGTAGTAGGATGTACGAATTTTCGTTGTATGTTCTACACTCTGCAGGTTCATCGACTCAATGGATTGCTCTGGTGTCTATAGATTCGTGTCGATCAGAACAACAGCGGTTGTATCAAAATTAATTATTTCAAAAAATAAAACTGCAAACCCCGAATCGTCAAGCACTGAGCGAGCTGATTATACCTAGTGCATTATAACTAAGACCACTCTCGATCATATTAGCTTTCAAATGAAAAAAAACTTGATCATAATCTGTTCATCCGTTTGGGAGCTACGATGCCACGGACAGACGTTTTGCGTCGGGAGTTAAAAACTAAAAATGGGATATGACGTACATTTGACCGAAAAAATCTTCATACCAGAAAAGTTACGCCATGATTTCAGAAGATTTTGTCAATAATAATTACAATGTGCGGACTGGACTGATTATATTGCGGAAAGCAGATGTCAAACCTCAACTGCCCCAAATAACCCATTTTTCTCGACATGCCTCGTCTATAATATATAGGTATATAATCAAAAAGGATATGTTCAGTCGGGGGCAATATTTGATTTAATATTTTATATTTTTTTAAACGTGTCCACTGTCCACCTAGGGTACGTTTCAAATAATTTATAGTCTTTATAGAACTTAATTATCATTATAAAACTAATCTGTATTAAACAATATATAATTTAGTTTCATATAGACGATTACGATAACAATAGTAGAACTGAAAATTTCGGTCGTAAAACAGTTCTAATGAGTCGTGCAAAACGATACAACTGGTACATAGCTGCCGACTGTGGACCCGCGCGTTCCGCTACATTAGGCACGCCAGGTAGCTCCTATCCTGGCACTTGTATCCTGGTACACGTACCCCACTGCTTGATTCCTGGTATTTACCTCGGTGCTTGAAGAATAAATGGAACAATTTAATACATTGGCCGTGCGCTGCATTCGGACCTCACAATCAATACCCCTTTGTGTTCACAATCATGTTTGTTTTCCATTGACCATTGTAAAGTCTAGAAGTCTGAGAACATTCTTCGATATTATATAAACAAAGTCACATTTTACAGTAATAATACACGGAGCTTCTTGCACTTTCTCCACAATAATAAGTGTTTGACATCAATTTTAATATTATATATTACACGACCGGTTTCGACATAGTCATCATTAGGTGTATATGTAGAAACCGGGCGTGTTATATATAAAAATTAATGTAAAATACTCATTCAAGTGCAAAAACTACAAGAAGTTCTGTGTGTTATAAGTGTGAAACAGGAATTTCCACCACGAACCTACACCCACAGGACAATCAATAACATCTAAACACATTTTATAGTTTATGACCGAGTTCACTATAACAATAGTCAGTCTGAGCCTGGATCTAGACAAATGCAAGTATCATTTTGATACTCGTATCTACTGCCTATAGAATGGTCTATCAGAAAAAGTAAAGTTTTTATATAATAAGCTGAAATAAATATAAGACTAATTATACCAATCCCAGGAGACTCACGGCTTCTGCGGAGAATGGGGCAGTCGAAGCCTGAATTATTTCGGGTATTATAATCTATTACAAAAGAACCACAGATTAATAAAACAAATGAGTCTGTAACACAGCTGTGTTAGTGTACTTAATAATTACGCTAACTTAATGATATTTTGTAATTCAAATAAAACGCCTCTATTAAGCAAAATACTTATTGCAATGAACTTTTATTATAGGTAAGGACTATTTTGTTTATCACATCAGTCATATTTTTAGACGACACTTGAATTTATATTAATTTATCTATACACTAGCTTATGCCCATAGCTAAATTCAGTATCCCACGGGAACACTGTACTTTTATCGGAACAAAAGTAGTCTGTGTTGTACTCAGAGCTTAAACTGCTACCATACTGTCTTTCACACCCAAAGGGCTTTTAATAAAAATTGGTATGGTAGTGGTTTAGGCTTTGGAATTACATGAAGGCTACTTTTCATCCCGAGCTCATTCATTAAAATAAAGAATAGGATAAAAATATTTTTTTGCAACCAACACATTCAACGCAGGCGGAGCCGCGGCCAAAAGCTAACTTTATAATATAAGACAATAACGTCACTTGTATTGGCAATTGGATGCCGTTATCACATCCAGTCGAGTGCGTCGGCTGTCTAAGGCTTCGGAGGTAAATGAATAGGTTTAAGTCGGGCCCCGGGGACGACGCGCGGCAGGGACTCCCCATTCAGGGGAGATGATGGAATAATGTCGTACAAACCTACCGGGAGTTCCTCGCAATAGGCAGAGCGAATTTAATATCAATGGACGCTTCACACCACTTCAATATGGCCCCGTGCTAAGTATCCGAAGAACTTGTGGCACAGTTAGCAGACAAAGTCTTATACTTTGTATAAGTCTTTCGGGGAAGTATATTTAATACTTTCAGATTATATTATACGCATTATTAAAACATATCCATGATCAATTATTAGACCATATTTTAAAAGTCTTTGTTCTCTCGGTGGGAAATGAACCCGCGACCTCCGGCTTGAGCACCGAGTCACCGACGCGCTAACCAGCCACAGGGGTCGTCAAAATTTATGGCACAACTTTCCCAATTCCGGCGAACTTGCACACTTTAAATATATAAATTCGATGCCCATAGTTCAAACGTTTGCGGTCGAAATATTAATTTTTGTTTCGATTTTCGGGTAAGCGTAATACGAAAAGTTTGGTCATGTAATTCTTGAGTACCAGTTATGTAATCAGGTTGTAAATTCAATTTGTTTGGTAATTTTTAAATAAACCAAAGTTTGTTCTTTGTACATCCCGTAAAAATATGAACGAAATTTTTCAAGGGCTGTACTGTTTGAAATAATTAATGTTTCTCAAAATATTTATTGACAAACTATAAAACTTTTCGCTCGTATCTAATATCTATATTCTATATTGATGCTCGAAGCTGCACAAAGCTTACAATTTGCAACGGAGCCCAATATTTGCGTGTGTTATATTTGGCGAAGTTATTTGGCCGACAAAGACGCCGACAGTTGGAACACACGTGGGGCAAACATGGGGCATACGTGGGGCAAACATGTAAATCCCCTTCCCCACTGTTTGTGCCCAATCGCAAACGTAAACTTTGTCTCAAAGATGTTCCCTCGGCGCGGCGCCTAGTTAATTAAAGTATGCTCACAATGAAATTGAGTGACTTCATTGTTTAACTAGCTAGCTACATGGAGCCAGTGTGTCGATGTCAATGTTCCTCATGTCATAACGTTAAAATGTTATTGTAAAATGAGAAACTATCATTTTTTAGAAATTAAATTATAAAGTATCTAGCTTTTGCCCGCGGCTCCACTCGCATAAGTATCCCACGGGAACATTGCACTTTTTGTAGCCTGTTTTAATCCGGAGCCTAAACTACTACCATACCGAATTTCATCAAAATCTGTTCAGTAGTTTTTGCATGAAAGAGTAACAAACATCCATCCATCCATCCATCCTCACAAACTTTCACATTTATAATAGTAGTGGGATTTAATATTGGAACGAAGTTCCTTATGGCGCGTTGCGAATTGTATTGGGGCTAGACGGATTGAATAGGCACTACGACGGCACGACACTTTTTGCCACTCGAAATCACAATGTAATAACGACTATTAAGAATGATACAAAAAACGACCTTATCACCTTGACAATAATGTAGAATTTTGCAATTACACATTGTGTTATGACTGTTACATATTATTGTGACTAGCTAGCCGGGCCTTAGGTATGCGAGCGGTGGGACGGAAGAGCGCTTGATGTTATTACTCAGTACGGAGCCGGACTTCGCGGCGGCAACACTGCGAGCAGCAAGCAACCCGCCCCCTCACCCCTGTCCCTACCTAAGGCGCGGCCAACTAGTTCCGCGCGCACTATATATACTTAGTTCAACTATTTGTTTTGTATAATATAATATATCTATACAGATAAACAAATTGAAGTGTCTGTTTGTAATTTCAAATTAACAGCTTTTATTTTCACTTAATGCATTTAAAAGTATGACCGGTACTTGCAATAAAATATAAATTGTTAACATTTTTCTGTCCTGTCAGTCTGTGTGTTTGTTCCGGCTAATCTCTAATATATATTTCTTCCAAAATAGGCTTCAATTCTTCATTATCAACTTATTATTTATATTATAATACATATATATTATAACTTCGTTCCATCCGGGTGTCCCTTGACCCCTCTCAAGTTTTTTTCCGATGGAGGGTGGTTCACGATTTAGCCCTTATGTCACTGTGACCTAGGTGGATCTTATGAAACTAGGTAATAACTGTATGTATTATAGACTTAAATTAGGTAAGGGATAACTTTTGGGATACATTATTATAATTAATATTGCGGACAAAAAAAATGTTGGCGAATGCACATGAGCATACTGTATTACTAAATTTGGCAGCGAATTAATATGTTGGCGACTAACCCTGGTTTTTTTACCTGGTTTTAGATATTAACCCTTCAAATCGCCCAAATAAATTGCTTTTTACGAAATGAGGCGCGTCAGTGTGATGACGCGTGATGCGATGACTCGTCCTCATCTGACCCCGTCACTCGCCGCTTCACTGACTCGGAACCGCCATCAAATTGTCTTTCATTTTACATTTTTCAAAAAATTAATCATCATTATCATCCGTGTCCGAACTTCAGTTATCTGATACTACATAACTGAAGTTATATATAATAATATTATATACCTATGCTCAGATCCTTTTTTTTATAAAAAAATATATTAATTGCGCCAAAATTAATGTGCCATTATATTTTTTTACTAGATGTTGGCCGCAACTTTGTGCGCGCTAAGGTACTGTACATTTTACTGCCAGAAAAAGTAGCCTATGTTCTTTCCCGTGGTCTGTATCTGTGCTAAATTTCATTGAAATAGTTCCGGTAGTTCCGGAGCCTATTCAATGCAAACAAACAAACAAATCTTTTCTGTTCATAATATTAGTATAGATTCACGGCAAATAAGTGACTTTTAAAATGGTTGCATTATTATATTATATATATTGTCCTATTGTGTTTTCGTTCAAAATAAAATTTGATCTTATCATAATATAGTATCTTTTTTAGAATATGGGTTTTCAACGTTAAATGATGGTAGCCCTACGAGAATAAGGTTGGTCAAAGGCAGGTTGCAACAATCATCACCAGATATAGCTTTTGTGTAGACAGATATTATTATTCATTTTAGTTGGCGATTTTTTTTAAAAATCAAAAAAAGAACTCAGGAGTCACTCGGTAGTGATCATCTTGTGGTTAAAGTATATTCGGAATATTCCGATGATGTCAATATTCATAAAGGTAGGAATTTCAAACGAGCTAATTGGTCTAAATATACACAATTTATAGGTAGTTTTTTTCTCAGAAATTTGTCTGAATTCTAATAGTATTCAGCAAAGATACGATTTCTTGGTTAATTCTATCAATAAAGCAGCTGATAAAAGCATATTGTATGTTATGCAGATTAGGAACAAATTCTATAAATTATTTTAAGACTGTAAGTTACTGGACCCCGGACATTTCTAAAATAATTGCTGAACGCAGATCTGCTTTGAGAGCCTTTAGGAAAAATCCCACCCCTAGTAAAATACATGAACTTGAAGAAAAAATTCGTGAAGCACGCCGTATAATTAAAAAAGCTAAAAGTGATAGCTGGAAACAATTTTGCAATAATATAGGAAATTATTGTTCAGTGTCAGAGATGTGACGGAAAATGCGTTGGGTCAAAGGTTATAAAATATCAAACATCCATGTCTCAGATGCTAAAAAGGAAGAACTTTTACACTCATCGTCATCGTCATTACGTCATCCCAAAAGCCCCATCATTTGTTTCTAGTAACACTTTATTGGAGAGTCTATTTACTATTCAGGAACTACATAATTCGTTAAGTAAAAAACAAAAGGGCAAGCTCCTGGGGATGACAATATTAATTTTTCAATGATATGTAACTTGCCGTTAATAGCAAAGATTTTTTTATTAGATTTGTATAATTCTATTTTCTTATCAGGTTATATTCCAAATCAATGGAGAGATATTAAGATTGTCCCTATTCCAAAAGCAGGATGTAGTAGAAATGGTGTCAAGTTGAGTCCAATTTCGCTAATTTCATGCACATGTAAAATTTTCCACGACATGCTTTGCAAACGGATGGAGTGGTTAATAGAGAAAAATTATATTTTATCAGTTTACTCCATTGGATTCCGAAAAGGTCAGTCTTCTTTTGACTGTCTTGTTAGACTTATATCGCAAATACAAATAGCTTTCTCGAAAAATATTCCCACAATTTGCTGTTTTCTAGACATTGAAAATGCATATAATAATTTACTAGTGGATAGAGTTGTGTGTATTCTTGATGACCTAGGTTTTGGGAAAAAGATATGTCAATATCTTTGGAGTTTTTTAAAGCAAAGACATCTTAAAATTACGGACGATGATAATGAACGTTGTTTAATTAGATATGCAAGTATAGGTATCTCGCAAGGTGATCCATTGTCACCTATGATTTTTAACATTAGTACTTTTAAAGTGTGTCAACAAATCCAACAAGTCTATGTTTATCAGTATGCGGATGATTTTGTTTTATTTGATTGCTGTTGTAAATTAGAGGATAGTGTAAGAAACATACAAATTGCTCTGGATGCTATGTCATCTCTTTTGTGTGAATTGGGTCTCAGATTATCTTCTAGCAAATCAACTGTTTGTATTTTTAGTAGAGGGAGGCGTAGACAAGATTGAAGTCTTAGAATAGATAGTACACAGCTTGTACCTTCATGTTGCGTTAAATACCTTGGGATGTGGATTGATTGTTCTTTAAGGTGGTGAAGGCACATCAATGAAAGACGCGATAAAACTCTCCGTTTCTTAAATATCTTAAATGTTTTGTCAGGTTCTGGTTGGGGATTGAATCCGAAACACTTACGCACATTGTATATCTCGCTAATAAGAAGTCGAATGGACTATGGGTCTTTCTTTTATGATAACAGTGCAGATTGCCATTAAAATAAGCTAGACGTTGTTCAAAATAAAGCATTAAGAATTGTTGGTGGATTCATAAAAAGTACGCCAGTTCACGCAATGGAGAGTGAGATTGGTGTCCCACCTTTGTGTCTGAGACGTAAATATTTGGCATTCAAATTTTGTTTAAAGTTACAGTCCTGGTCTAATAGTACTATTTTTAATAATTTTTATTATGTTGAAAACTCATTTATTAGTAATATATATTGGAGTAGAAAAAAGAAGCCTCTTTTACCTATAGTTTATTCTGAGACTAAAAGTTAAAACTTGTATTCCACAGATAAATTTCCTTTATTTTCCTTGAGTGTTTGGTTAAGCTGTATAGATATTAAAAACATAATATTTACTAGTCTCCATAATGTCACTGGTTCTAAAGCAAGTTACGATAGTCATATTCTCCATTTTGATATTCTTAAGGAAGTAAATGAAAAATATTGTTACTATCGGAAAATTTACACTGATGGATCTAAGGATGTCAATGGTCTTGGCGCTACATTTTTCGACAGTGCCTTACAACATAGTGCACTATTTAAATTGTCTGGTAATCTTTCGATTATGAATGCAGAGTTACTAGCAATTAATGAAGCAATTACATATGCCGAAATGCTTGATTGTCATAAGATTGTTATTTTTAGCGACTGCAAGAGTGGACTACAACACATAATGCAATGTGTTCTGGGACATAGAGGTATTCAATTAGCGTATAATATATTAGAGAAGTTACATATTTTCCAACTGTCTAACAAAAAGTTACAGATTCAATGGATTCCGTCTCATATTGGTCTTTCAGGCAATGAGAAAGCCGATCGTTTGGCTAGATGTGCTGTTACGTCTGGAATAGAAAAAAGTGTAATGCCATGTTCCTTTGAGGTTTCATCTAAATATAAAAGATCATGCTTTGATTTGTGGAAGGAATACTTTGATGAAAGGTCTAAGGGAAGGGTGTCTGGTATAGAGTAGTTCAGGATAGACCTCTCGTTAAGCCCTGGTTTATAGACTTACGCTTTAACAGAAATGAGCAGAAATGAGAGGTCTATCCTGAACTACTATGTTTAGAATTCGTACTGGTCACATTCCACTGAACAATTTTGGATTCTTAATGCGAAAGGTAGCGTCCCCGAATTGTGATATAGGTGGTGTTACCGAGGATGTCCATCATGTTTGTGGAGTGTGTTCGGTATGAAGCTCTTAGATTAGAATTGTTTAAGTTTTTTAAAGTTAATTTGTATGATGTAGGGTTAATGTTTAGTTTTATAAGATTGCCGCATACTGATTTTTAGACCATAGTTACATTTGTTAATAATTGTTTAAAATTAAGAGCTCAATAGAATATTTATGTAGTTAATAAAGTGAATGTACGATGAGGCTGACATGGCCCAAAGGTTTTAAGCATCTTTAAAATAAATGAAAAAAAAAAAGAATATAGTTACAGTACTAAAAAATAATGTATAAATATTTCTAGAAGCACAATATTCCGAGTAATCACTGCCCCAGCTGGCTTTTTATGCTTTAATGGCAACTTTTAATAGCAAACGCTCTACGTAATAAATTATTTGTTGTAAAAACCCACTCACGTAATACGCCGTGTTTGAATTCAAACAGCGCCCGGCCTGTAAACACGGGCTTTGACGTTTGTGTGTGACGGTACACTCGCCGACAAATGTGTTTCTAATTTATAGATCATTAATATGCGATACCTACTTTTGCTTTAAACTCTGTACGAGAAACCTTTTGCGAGCATTGTGACGTAGGTATTTTAGGTTAGAGTAGAAGCTTAATTTTACAATATCTATCGGTACAAATAAATAAAATGTACTGTTGTGTCTGTTTAGGTCTGTGTAAGTATCTGTTTGTAATTTCAAATGAACAGCTTTGCACTAAATGCATACAACACGGTACGTACACAAAAAAATCCATTTTTTTTTATTTTAGTCTGTCCCTCTGTCTGTCTGTTTGTTCCGGGTAATCGTAATGTTCTGGTGTTAAAAGGAGTAACTTAAGGTACTATAATTTTAGGGTTACGTTTAAAAAAAAATAAGGTTCCACTTCCATTTAATAGTTCCACGCAAATGAAGTTGCGGGCCCTAGCTGGTTTAAGAAATAATTATGAATAATATCGAATAATAATCAATTGAAATAAAAACCATCAGCCTATCAAAGTTGCATCTAACGAGGTCGTAACGCAATTTAAGCGAGAATATGGAGCTTCGAAATCTCATTAAACATCAAACTTAACTATTGTGCTGTCATAAAGTTTGAACGAATTTATCTAAGTCTACGAGATGTACATTGTACAAGTTGAGTAATCTGTATCGAAATTTCGAGAACTTATAACGATAGATCAGATACAGTTCATTGTGTTTGCACACAAACAACTTTATAAGAATTGACTTCACGTAATCAGTATTTTTTCACTTACCGGCTCAGTCCCGGCACGGCGCCCGAACCGGCAACCGCCCAACTGCCAAAAAATCACAGAAGAGGAGATAGGCAGTAGGCACGTCCGTGTCAATCCGGATAAGCGGTCGTTCGGATGATCGACGTTCGGGAAATCGACGCCCTGGCGTCCCTTTACAGGCCTACATATTCACGTGTACGATACATTATCGCACACAATATGGGGGAAAATTAATTGAAAACAAAAGACGATGCTGTTACTGTTGAATCTAATCTATACCTGTTCAATATAGAGTCGCGCAGAACTCCGTTTTGATCCTTAATGTAATAGTAATAGGGTCGTAATGTACATCGGGCTTGTACATAAACAATATACAAGTGAGGGCCCCATACATGGCTGACAAAACACGGCTCGGCTGATTAGGCGGCCCACAATCGAGCGGCGGGCCCCGCTCAATCATTTAATCAGTTGCCTATTATGTAGCTCCCTTTAACATTACAGATCGATTCACGTAGATATAACCTTAATTTATAATAAAATGGTCAGTGCAGATAGAAATTCAAAATTTTTCTGACTACGACCTTTTATAAAAAGACAAAATAATAATGAAAGTTATTGATCAAAAATAAGTCTCAAATTACACTACTAACGAACGAAAACAGCAGATATTACTTTAACAAATATATTATTTAACTCATGGAATATCACCATCAATATTTTAAATACTGCGCTGAAATATTTTGTACATACAATAAATGTAATTATAAAATATTCGGACTTAAACTCTTTTATTTTCACTGCATACTTTGTACTTCGTTAAAATATTATAGTGAAATCTTAATTATCCAGCTTTTAATATTTAATCGCGGGATAAAATCGAGGTCTTTATAATAAGCTGACCAGCTTTTTTAAAAGAGTTTAAGTACCTACCTTTTATCGTTCGTTGTTGGAGGAAATAAAAGGAAAATAATTGTATTTAATAGTATAAGTTTTTTTTTATGACGTCAAAAGTTATTGTTCGATTTCGCTCAAATCAATTTTCATAAACGACCTAGACGATGATACCCCACGACCTAGACGATGAGGAAAACTGACAAAAAAACATCACCAATTCACATGTTTGCAGAACTATCCTTACCTATTCATTCATATTGATAATTACATAAGTTAGAAGAGCGGACAGATAGACAGACAGACAGACGGATGGACGGACTGCGCCCTAAAATACATTGATGTTTGAATTTAAACTTCTTAAGACTCGATTTTTATAGCAACTAACATAATGAAAATTGCGTTATTTAACCAACGTCCAACCTACCAATTTTAACCAATCATATCAACCCTTCAGCGCTATTACCTAACCCTAGGCCACGTAAACTTGCCCACCACCCAACCTTGGCCCATTTACTTGGCCCATCGTCCAACCTTGTCCCATTAACCGATAGTATCGAACCTCGTTTAATATGCAGATCGTACATTATACAGCCTGCATTAGGGGTAATATAATATTCCGTCTCCACACGGAACCTAAAAGCTTCCTCAACAAGTCACGTTTCATTTGAAATTACAAAAGCATTAAGTTATTGTTTTGCTACAGGATACAGTCGTATTGGCTCGAGGCGAAAGGTAATAGTGTGGAGAGCTTCGTGAACTTATGGAAGAATTCAGAAAATAGAAAATGTTTTTTTTTAATGTTAATATTAACCTTTATAAGTATTTTTAGGAAAAAAGGGTAGATTCTCAATGTTTTTTAACAACGAGTTAAATAATATAGCACAAGGCTTTTATGTATTTCTTAATAGGAAACATGCATTTGTTTTAAATCAGCAAAATTCTTATATTAGGTCTTTACCTATGAAATTGCCGTTTTGTATGAAAAAATTTAAACTAATTTTTTTCATGTATTTTTTATTTGTATTAATCGAAGTAATCACCCAGGAAATCAATGCATCTTTGCCAACGCAATGGCAGTTTATTGATGCCCTTCTTAAAGAAATCAGCTAAATCAGCTGGACGGGAGGCAACAAATTCTTCAAAGGCATTTTGTACTGCCTCTCGGGTATTGAATTTTTTTCCCGCCAAGAAGTTATCCAAATTCTGGTAAAAGTAGTAGTCTGTAGGCGCAAGGTCTGGTGAGTAGGGCGGATGACGGAGAGCTTCCAACCCCAGTTCTTGCAACTTGGAGACCGTCTGCTGTGCAGTATGAGGTCGCGACTTGCGCGTTGTAGTGCAGGAGTATCGGAGACGAGCGATTGACCAATGCTGGTTGGAGATGTGCCAGCTTCTCCATCATTGTGTTCAGTTCTTCACAGTACACATCTGCAGTAATGCTCACCCCGTTTGGTAAGAAGCTGTGATGAATCACACCGGCGCTAGACCACCAAACAGTGACCATCACTTTTCTAGGGGTAAGTTTTCGTTTAGGGCATTGTTTAGGTGCTAAACCAGGATCCAATGCAAGGCACGTCTCGACGCGTACTTCGTGCTGGCGATCATTGAGTTCGTGGGGCACCCATTTGTCAAGCTTTTTTACCTTGCCAATTTGACGCAAATGGACCGATATTGTTTTGACGCTAACGTCAAAAGCTGCTGCTAATTCAGCCGTAAATTGTGTATCATCAGCTTCTAAAATCGCCTTTAATTCGTCACTGTCGACCAAAGTCTTCGGACGACCGCGAGGTTCATTTTTCAGGTCGAAATTTCCAGAACGGAAGCGAGAAAACCAATAACAGATGGTGCGGTTTGTAGTGTTAGCTCCGTAAACGTCGTTGATGTTGCGTGCCGCTTGTGCCGCGTTGCTGCCACGACGGTACTCATATTCCATAATTACTCGAATTTTTAACGTATCCATGATGACTAAAATAACTGAAATGCGATGAAAATGTAACACTAATCAATAAACAAATGACTACTTTTGGAAAAAGAATTCCATGTTTTTAAAATAAAATTAATTGAAATTAGAATTCTTAGCCAAACAAAAATTATTTTGATTTGAAATGGCCAGTAGTGTAGAACGGCAATTTCATAGGTGAAGACCTATTATTTTAGAAATATGGATGGGAGGAAAAAGATACAGTAATCAATGGCTTAATTAAAAATATACAGGTTTAAAAAGGACTAAAATAACGACTATTTTTTGCTATGATTAAAAACGAAAATTACTGTTCAAATCCTTATGTGATTTGCGACATTTTTTGTTACGACAATAATATACATAAATGCTGTATTTATGTTAATAAAATCAATTTTGTATTTATTTTCATAGATTTTCAACTGCTGTGGCGTCACTAGTCCATAATTTTTTTGATGGGCAGGCGGGCGGACGGACATAGTGAAAGTTCAAGTGTTCCTCGCAGCTACTACGAAACCCTAAAAAGTTACTTGTATAAACAGTTGATGCAGTGAAACTAAGTATCTATCATTCCTTCTGAAAAACTTAATCGCAAATAAAACAAATTATTTTTAAACTGTGGCTGCAACTGCACTTAAGTATATTTTTGCCGTTGTTAATTACCCGGTACATCGATGCGTCACTGTCATTATTGGCCTTCTTCTTCTTCGTGCGCTTAGCCAGCTATTTTACTTAATTTTCTTCTTCTATTATTTTTTAAGCTGCTTAAAATTCTTTTCTTACAATCTGCCTGATTCGGGGCATTTAGCTAGAGGTTATGAATTTTATTATGTCTTTTTCCCAAAATATTAATAAGCTCTTGTGGGGCTGTTCTTTTTTTATATGGAAAGTGTCGGTGTCCTTAATGCAAGTGGATTTGGGTGGTCTTCAATGCCTTAGGCATAAGATTTGAGCCTTTAATTATTTAAAACTAATTTTGTAAAGATATTTTTTATTAAATTCTAAATGGTAATGCCATCAATGATGTTTTTATGTATTCCTTGATTCTCTAATGTCTTGTATTCAATATTTTGAAGATGTTTTATATTTTGAACTACCGGACTCAAAACTGTTTTGTATTTCAAATCATTTTAATTAGTGGCACTGTAAAGTAATAAACCAAATGGAAACAGACTTCTGTGTCAATATGTTTTCGTTTAATTAACAGACGGCAAAAATCTTGGCAAGTAAATGGACATGTTTATCAGAGATATGAGAGAAATAGCGTACATTATCTAATGAATAGGTATAGGAATAGGAACGCTTCGGTTCAATCTATACAGTAATGGTTTTACTAACGAAGAAATTTAATGAAAACCGGCAAGTGCGAGTCGAACTCGCGCACGAAGAGCTCCATACAAAACGGCAAAAATTATGTTTGTTGTATGGGAGCCCCACTTAATTGTTTTTTTTTTTCTGTTTTTAGTATTTGTTGTTACAGCGGTATAAAAAATACATCATCTGTGTATATTTCAACTGTCTAACTACCACAGTTCATGTGATACAGCCTGGTCACGCCGGACGGATAGACAGCGAAGTCTCAGCAATAGGGATATTTTTAATCTTTGAGTACGGAACACTAAAAATGAAATAACTATAAACGCAATGACCTATACCTAGGTATACGGGTAAAATCGTAAGAATCTAGAATTAACAGGAGGTGGTTAATGTACAGTGTACCTACGTACATAGGCCCAGTTTCACAATCCCATAATAAGTGTCGGATAGCTTAATCGGAAGTTTTGTTTCTGCTTACATTATGTCGAGCGACAGAGACAAAACATGCAAAACTTTCTGACACGTATCAGTATATTGTGAAACTAGCCCTTAGACTAATGTAAACTGTTAATAGATACATATTATTTCCATTTGCATTGGTCATGTCAGTAGGTAGACATTCTACCTACTCAAACCTTATCCCACTATAATAATAGTGGAGTCTTACTGCAGGCTACAAACCTACCCCAGACGGCAAAATCTGTTTAAAAATCTGTTTAGGCGTTCGCTAAATATCTCCCATTGTCGATGGAGAGGCTCGTTAAGGTGCGTACACATCAGACCATGCGACAGAGAAGCAGTTCCATATGTTTCTTGATCAATCTGTGATGATTAGCTCATGGATGTTGGCGACTGCAATACCATATGTCAAATCCCATACATTTTGTTTTTGAACTTCGCCGTCGAAATTATCGAATGCATCTTGACTAAAGGCCCAGATCAAGTGAGACTATATTTTAAACCGACTTCCAAAAAGGAGGACCATCAAATATTTCAAGGGACTTGCCGACACAAGCGGCCGGCAGCTCGCGTGATACGCGAGCTGCCCCTCCGGCACTGGAACCCACATTTGACATCGAGGCGCTGATAGCGCAAATTTTTATCATTTCATACAAAAACTATTCGTTGGCATAATGTTGCTTATCTGCCGTATGTACCGGCCCTTAGCACTTGACTTGTAATTGCCGTGAACTAGTTTCCGAAGCCAATTGTACTGCCTCCACAGTGGAAGCGACACGACTCATACTTTCATGACAAGCTGGCTATACGTACACTTTTAAATACAGAGTTGCATTCAAATAGTTTTCAATTATTTAATCTGACGTATTATGTTTTAAAAATCTCTTCAGAAGACTCATTTCAACTTTTATCTTAATAATCCGTTTGGAAACGACAAGCTGGTACAGCGATAAAACAGTTTCCTCGTCTAATTCTTTACACATCCTGTATAGCGGGACCTGTGTCACAACTATCTCTCACACCTGTACATCCAATGTCCGCGTTTTATGAAGCATCCTGTTATTGCCAAGCTGTATGTGCAAAGGCCAAACAAAATCGCACAGATAACATTCAATGTTCAAATGTTTTGAATGCACCGAATTTTAATTAAAATGTATGAATGTGGACTTTGCACAGTAATATGTTTTCATATGATGTAATAAATTATACATCTAACTGAAAACGAGGGGTCGGTACCCCATTTAATTACTAGAGCTGCAATTGTATCATTAATACATTTTTGATGACGAGGTGAGGTACAGAATAAAATTCAGTTGGCACACTAATGGATATCTTTAGGCTGCACTAGTCGTTTTTTTCTTCATACACACGCTCTTGGTGATTTACTCTAAAGTGGAAAATTGTAGACCCAAATTTCAACGTAATATCGATTCTTATTACACATAATTAGGTCGGTACGTGCTTCGTTTCGCTTTATTTCAAAAATTTAAATTTGTTTAGAAGATAATAGCCTCCAAACATCGGATTTTTAACGCAATTTTGACCGTAAATAAAAAACAAACGATGAATGAAAACAAACATATAGTTTGATTGTTCGGCAATTGTGATTACTTTACTTCAGACAAAAATATTATATAGTTTTTTCATAAAACACCAAGAGCTGAGTGTCGATTTGCATAATTTGAGGACGTCTTTTCTAAAATAATTTGTGTAAATTTGTGTTTAAGCGGTATAAATGTGTGCATAATATAGCTTCTCTTATAAGTATAGATAACTATATAATGGTTATATCCTTTTTTCCCCTATGTTAGGTGAAATAACAAGCATTTTCACCGCGCGCCGCAATGAGTTCGAGCCATTGACTAGCGCACTCTTAAGCAAAGATAATCAAAAGTTAAAAACCATAACCCGTCTACGTAAATTATATTGCCTTTGTTACCCGGGCCCTTATTACGAATCTATAGACACCTCATTCATTAAAGTCGGATAAGATGTTTAGGCGCTACGGTGGAACAAACATACAAACGTACGTACATAGACTGCTAAATCATTACTCTTCCTTTTCGCTTCGCCGTAATCGGGTAAAATTTATGATCTAATGCATCATAATAGTGACAAACTTCGAAGTTTTCTTTGTGAAATATTAAAATCGCTTCACGTTCATTAAAAAGAAAACTTCAAATACTTATGTACCTACTTAATACTGCCGGGGCATTATTTTCTCGAAAGAAAGGAAATATTAAAATCATTTTTCTATTTAAATACCTGTACCTAAGTTATTTTACTCCCGTGCAAGAACAAGACATCACTGCGAGACGTATTTCAAACGCTCGCAGGGCCTTATTCGTAGGGTTGCCACTAGCAGACTTTTACAGACATATATTGTTTTTTTTTAAATGGAATAGTGGACAAACGAACAAACCAATCGCTTGATGGAAAGTGATTACGTCTCCCATGTGCGCACAATATGAGTTGCCGCGGCCGGCCTTAAATTTTCCCTACTGATTCAGAGATCTTGTTAAATTAACAGCCCTGGCTCGTATTGCGACAGACAAATACCTTTTGAAAAATGCAAAGCGAGTCAAGTCGGGGTACATAATTACGGGCGTCAGGTATTCCCAAATTTCGCTATTTAGCTTCGAATGTTTCGACGAAACGACTTTTACTATGGATGCTTCGGATTGAAACTAAAACAATTCGGCGCGGTCGCGGCATAATACCCTTTTATTAATTTAATGTTATTCAATTTTCATTATCTAAATCAGTAATATCAGATAAATTCTTGGAAAATCTATAAAGAGCCGGATTATTTGATTCTGAGGTAAAATTTCGCCATCTTCCTAACAAGTTTCAGGATCCTCGCAAAAAAACCCGACTGTACAAGGAATATTAGAAGAGCCAAGCAGTACTCAAGGAAACTTGAGTACTGCTTGGCTGTTGCAAAGAGTGCGTTTAGAGCATCTTTATTCAAAATTAGCAAGGTAGGGTTCTATGGACTTTTGAAAGTTTAGAAATGACAAATGTTTTCTATATTAAATGAAAATTGTTATTCGCTAGGTACCAATGGAAAAAAGGATAAGGTATTTTTTTACTGGAACTAATAAAACAAACTTTGCTTTCTACAATTTAGACGCACACTAAGAAGGGATTTTGAAAAAGTCAATCTTGAAAGGGGTGAAATAGGGGTTGAGAGTTTGTATGGAAAATCTTTAAATCTACGCCGTTTCCCATGAAAATTGAGATTCATGCTCTTACATACATTTATCGAAATACGTGTTTCGGGGTTTATTAGAATTCGCTCTCTGAGGGTGTGAAATTAGGGTTGAAAGTTTGTAAGGAAAATATTTAAAATTTCCATGAAATTTAATATCCATGGTAATAGACATATCATTAAATACGAATTTTATATTTTTTTTTATCCATTCCCCTAAAGGGTTGTCTAAGGTTTGTATAGTGAAATATCAACAGCTGGTCGGGATGCTTTGAATGGTAGCTCGTAGATAGTTATTATGACGTAGACATCCGGTAAAAATCATTTTTCGAAATTCATCTCCCACGGGGGTGCAATAGAGGCCCACGCGGACGTAGTCGCGCACAAAGCTAGTACATAAATGAAACTAATAACATTGAATTAATTCAACCATTCATTCGCATAAAATCATCAAAACACGCTCAAATAAAATAAGTCATGAAAGGCAAATCACATCAAAGTCTTTTGTTGTATAAACAAATAAAGATAAGTACGTTGTTGGACAAAGTTTTACTGAACATTTACAAGGACTTAAAAACAATGTCCTTGAAATTTTCAGCCGTCGTCGTAAACTTTGCGAAGGAATAATGAAAAATACTTATTCAATTATATTAGAATTGTATTATGTGTCACACTGGCTTACAAGTATTTAAGTTCCTTTGAGATAACTCTATCGAACTACTGGTGTGTATGTGTGCACAAAATATTTTATATTTTATGAAATGAACCAGGAAACGAGCAGACGGAACACTTGATGGCAAGCGCCGCCCTTGGACACTCGCAACACCAGAGGAATTACACTTGTAACTCCTCTGGTGTTGCTTGGGCCTCCGGTAGCATCACTCACTTGGCGAAACACAACGCATGCGTTATTTCACTCCAGTTTTCTGTGAGTCCGTGGTATTTACCCTGCTTAATTTATATCTGCTAAACTTGTAATCTAAAAAAATGTGTAGTTAACATTTTTTTAGATTACAAGTACACACAAAATATTATTTTTTGGTTTGTAATATAGGTATCATTATATGCACCAAGTTGCAACTTGGTGTGATTGAAGTGATAAGCTTAACTGCAACATAGCACGATATAATATCAGTTCAGCCCAAGATGGCCGCCTCCAACCGGTTCAATCCAGTTTCAAACGCATTTCGGGCGAGACTTTGATCTGCACTCGAAACACATTTCCTCCAAATCGAAAGCCTCTTACTGAATCAATAATAAACGTCCTTCTCTGCAGATTCCACTTACAGATTAGTACCAGAAACTTTACGGCAATAAATTCATTGAGATATATATGCAGCTGTATTCCTATAACTCCATTCCAATCGGCTTCACTTACCACTTACCTTTTGAAGACCCTCATCCAAATCCCTGCCTATTATACAGGCTAGGGCTCCCCTGTGAAGGAGAACCTTCGCCACTGCTATACAGCTTTTTATTGCTGAGGTTTTTTGAGCTTGTTAAATATTTTGAAATTCAATACTTTTGTCAAACAAAACGACACATTTATTTACACATACATTCTACGATTCATATACTAATGTATCAGTTAATAGTAATATTAGTGGGATACTTCGCAACTAAACGGTTGTAGCCCCGGGTGGTAGGAGTTGTGCAACTTGAACTTGTATCAGCTCCGATCTTGTATCGGTTCCGTAGATGTTTGCCGAGCTCTCCGCTGTCGACTGTTTATTTTCTCACAAACTTGGATGCAATATTCTGTATATCATTATAAATAATCTTCAACTAACTTCTATTTCATATTTGCTAGTACTAAGTTTATTAACTAAGTAATAAAACAAATAAAAACTTAGACCTTTTCATCCGTTAATAAACACACCGGCATATTTAGCGGAACACAAAAATAGGTCCATAATTAAAAAAATATGGTTTTATTTTAAAATCTACTTACTACACTTCTTTTGTTATTTAAAGTTTCATTTGTTTTACTTAAAATGAGATCAGTTTAAGAACAGATTTTGCGAGTAAAGGCTATTTGTGAAATATGGTACATTTTTGAACTTTTCATGTAACAAGGAAAAGTGAAAATTAATATTAAAATAACAATTAACTAATTAGAAAAATGGTGATTAATATCGCGTATTTCCTCCACATACTCTTATTAAAGTTTCTACCCGTCTAGGCATACTGAGAATGATGTTATCGATGGTCTCCTGGGATAGTCTCCGCCATTCCTCAACTATGGCGATTCGCAGTTTACCCACGTTGGCAGGAGCTGGAATTCTGGACTTAACTTTTCTTTTCAGCAAGTCCCAAACGTGCTCTATTGGGTTCATATCCGGTGATCTCGCCGGCCACTCCATAACAGTGATATTCATATCATTAAGATAAGCTTGAGTTACCCGAGCGGTATGCGGCCGAGCATTATCCTGCATAAAAACAAAATCGTCACCGATATATGGGGCAAACGGTACGACATTTTCTTCAAAAAGTTTTAGAAAGAGAGTTTTAGAGCTCCCAAACAAATGCCCGCCCAAACCATTATTGATCCACCACCGTATGCAACTGTAGTTTCAAAATTTGTCTGAATGTATCGTTCTCCTTTGCGTCTGTATATTCTTTGCCTGCCGTCAATTTGATTTAAGAGAATTCTGCACTCATCACTAAACAATACCTTACTCCATTGGTCCGCGTTCCAAAGTCGATGTTCCTGAGCAAAAGTTAACCTGTTTCTACGATGATTTACCTCGAGCCTTGGAGCCTTGACGGGCACAAATGAACCCAAACCAGCTTCTTCGAACCTTCTTCGTACCTTACGCTCACTTACGGTTACACCCCGCACTGCTTCTAACTCATGTCGCGCTTGCACGGCCGTCAAACGGGGTTCCTACGTACACGAAGCCGAATGAAACGATTATCCCTACTCGAAGTGCGTCTTTTTCTGCCTTGTCCTGCTCTCCTCACATAAGTAACCGTCTCCCTGAACCGTTGGATACTGCGATGGACCGTTGAAACTGGTCGACGAAGATCTCTGGATATCACTCTGTAGGTTTGACCATTTCTTCGCATTTCGAGTGCCCTGGCAATCTCCGTTGGGGCTAAGTCAGGCATAATTCAATCCTCAACTCCAAAAACATACGCGATTAAAAAAAACTAACAAAAAACAGTATTTCAATGAAATTTTAAATCAAACTCAGAAGGAAGAAATACTCGAAGTTCGCTCCAGATAAGGTGTATTTGAATAAAATTAAAACAATTGCATAAAATGTGATGTTCAGTTGTTTTCTTAATTTGAAAATATTTCTTTTTAAATTAAATGACGTATAAACCAGCCAGCAACCTTATATGATACTGATATCAAACCTTTATTTAATGTTCCACTAAATATGCCAATGTGTGTAGATGATTTATACAGTATTCTCCGAGTGAAGTAACCACTCTTGAAATACTGTAGTTCCTGGCGCAGTTGGTTTTTAAATGTCGTAAGGTTGCCCAAGCACATACGGCATTCTCACAACACAGTCAGCCTAGTCCATGGGAATGACTGGTCAATACGTCTGGGGCCAACCATGTGCAGATTTCACGATGTTTTCCTTCACCGTTGGAGCATCCTTATTATGTACTTGAGATCTGAAAAAGTCTCATTGCTACACGCCACAACTTGGGAATCGAACCTGCACTCTCTCGAGTGCGAATCAAATGGTCTACCCACTAGGCCACGGAGTTTTTTTTTTTAAGCAAATAACCAATGAGGTAACCTATGTACTCAGATTTATGATCTCAGTCACTTAATTGACAAATGAAAATCGCATTGTCATATAATATATATATATATAATATATATATATATATATATATATATCGCTCTATACGGTGAAAGAAGATACAAAATGTGAAGTGTCTAAAATGTAATTTTACTGAATGCAATTATTGTGTACAAAATACGGTGTAAGTACTTAGTAGAAGTACTTGACCTAGCAGATACTTGACAGTGAAAGCGATAAAAATATAACTTTCCTCGACACAAATCACTACCAGGCACATCGTTCCTAGTCATAATCATGACGCTTTTTGTATAGAGGTCAATAAAATTTATGGAGCGCGCAGCAAATGCGGCCAAACATTTTGCGAACAACTTTGCGATGTCCAAAACTTCGGGCAATATGATGTTTGGTACTTTTTGAAATGCCACCAATGTCTGCTATCGCGCACACTTTTAGTCACCACAACCAATACAAATTTTAACATTTTCCGGCGTAAGAACCTCACCGGCCGTCCACAGCGATGTTCATGTTCAGAGCTCCTCCGAACTCGTAATTCAGCCGCCCGATATGTTACTGTTAGAAACTCCCACTATGCATAATCTGAACTTGATTATACATAGTGGGAGTTTGCTCCTTATATATATAGTTACATATATACATAGTTTTGATTTCTGTTGAAGTTAAACCTTTGAATCGCAAAATGATTACCGATTTGCGATTCAATGCTTTCAATTGCAGGCTCCAAAAAAAAATTAAAACCAAGCTGGATCTCGTAGTATGAAATATACCTGATAGAACTATATACTATTCTAGTGTTTTTTTATGAAATGGACCAGAAAACGAGTGGGCGCATCACCTGGTAAGCTATTACCGCCGTCTATGGACACTCGCAACACCAGAGGAGTCACAGCACTTGCCGTGGTATTTATCTGGTCGAGCTGGCCCGCTTTAACTTACATTTTAATCAGTTTTAACTATTTTAGGTAGCATAATAACAAATACACGATTATACAATAATTAGCTTGTTTTTTTACACATCTTGTGTTTGGATCATGTTCTATCCATAGTTTTCAAAGTTTTTCATCTTTATACAGTACCAAAAGTGAATATTCTTCATTCTTCCCCGACGCATCCCGACGTATCCCGACGTAGCGTCAGGCGCGAATCACTCCGGCGGGAGCCGTGATTGACAGATCGGCCGTCGGCGTAATTGAGACGAACGAGTCTAACACGCCGCGCCAAGTGACGGGAGCTTATTGATTACGAATTATCGCAGGACTCGCGGGCTCAGCTGCGACAGCAGTCAGCACGACTAATGACAGTCACATTACTTAGAGATTGTACAGTAAAACCACGTTGCTAATGGCCCTCGACAATCTTCGTTTTTTATAGAAATGATAAACTACGTATGATAAAGGACGTTTGCCGAAAGACGTTGAGATCGTGGTCGTGCTGTATATATATGAAAGCTTTTGATTACGAAACTGCAAAACTGCCCTATTTATACACCCCTATTTTAACAAAAAAATGAGTTTTAAAGTTAAATGCCTCGCAAACGGATACCTAAATCAAAATATCGTCTTATCACCTATTGTTTTTAAAATACCTATCTAATGATACCCCACACTATGGGGCAGACGCGAGAAAAGAAAATCGTCCCCACTTTGTAATATGTAGGGAAGGCACCCAAAAAAAATTTTCATTTTAGCACTTTGTTGACGTGGTCAATAAACAATATACGAGTATCCATACGAAGTTTTACCTTTCTAGCCCTCACCGTTTGGACGGTAAGCGACGAAACTATAAGGGTTCCAAGACGTGAACTTCGGAACCCTAATAATGCGATGTATCATGTAGCTCCATGATTCCGTAGCGCATCAGTCTCATGTCACATAACAACTATTACAAGAGACAACCATAAGGAATTTTTGAAACTTTCTTTTGTACGCGTACAAAATTTGCCTAGGATATTTTTATCGAAGCGAGTACTAACAAAATATATTTCGTAACTTTGATAAATAAGCTATATCGTAATTATTATCATCGAACCGTCTGGAAGCAATAATGTAAATTAGGGTCGGGTGTTGGTGTTAGCTGAAGTTGGTATTGGGTGTTATTGGGTATGAAGTTAGTGAGTTAGCTCCTTAGTTTCGGAATATATGTATTACTAACTGAATACTAGTAACGTGTAATAACAATAGCTGTAAATAAAATAGTGGAACATTTTTGTATAACACAATCATTGCCTTTATGCCACATACAATCATTTAAATTTGAAAATGATGATTGAGTAATGATTATATTATGTAAATTTTCAGCTTATATTTAAACAATATTAGCTCGGCTTTTATAATTATAATCGAAAGTTAATTCCTAAAAAAATTAAGAGAACGTTAGTTTTAAAATTAAAGTTATTTACCAAACCGGACCCAACCACAGTACACAACCTTTTAGTTTATAATATTCATAATATACTTCTTGTTCAATCATATATATTACTTGTTAATTCACGAAGTTCATTAATTATAATTAATGTTATTGTAAAGTAGCTATATAATTATATTATATATTATAATATAATATACTTATCACATACGCAGAGCGAGTAATTGTATGAAATATAATTGGGAGCCTGCACTAAACCGAGCTAAACGCATCCAAGCGTTTTCATTGATTCAGGTTCCATTGAAATTGTACGTTGGTATTTCATTTACTGGATGTTTACTATAGTGTTCCCTTATACCATATGTATTGCATTTGATGGAAATGACTTTACAAAAGAAAGATGAAAAGAAGATAGCTGTGCATCAATGCAAAATGGAAAGGTGGATGTTAAGCATTAAAATATCAGACAGAATCAAAAACGATAGCGAAAAATATCAAAAGTAACAGACGTATTAGAAAAAATACTCTACTACTATACTATACTAATAAATAATTACTGAACTTTAAAGTGGAATTGGGTAGGACATGTGATTAGAATGGACAAAAATAATAACAGAATGACAACCAAGGGAAGGACAGATGAAAACAGGAAGACCAAGTAAACGATGGAAGACGTATTTAAAGAAGGATGTGGATCAGACTGGAGAAAGAAAGCGAGAGACAGAGATACCTGGAGGAAACTGGGGAAAGCCTACGCCAAAGAGCCGACTTCCACATTTTAGAATTAAGAATAATTTAATAATAGAGTTTGTAAGATAAAAAAAATTACAACTCAAATATATTATTATAATTAAAATATATTATTAGACATGTAAAATATTAAGAGGCATATTACATCTCGACTGTGATTTTTGCGTACAATGGCCAATTATGGCGTTCTTGATCTCAGAAACAAAGATACATAACAATTTTGACATATTGAATAGTGCAGAATAGCTATTGGCCTTCGTTCGTTCGTAGCGGCCTCGCTTTTTGTAAAGCTTAACTTTTTAATTAAACCCAAAATTGCAGAGAAAGATTTTCACAAAATGCGCGAAGGCACTTTTTGATCTTCTGGATTGAACTACTGTTCTAAGCAAATGAAATAATAAAATGAAAATGTTATCTCCTATATAGTTCGTAGCGGCCTTGGAATTTTAAAATATATTTCATTTAATATAGAAAAAAATCTTATTCTAAGCAAAAAAACTTAGAAAATCGCTTTAAGTTAACTGTGAATTACTCCTACGAGTATCTACGATAACATTATTAAGCAAAATTTATACCAGAACAATTGTTACGCCACGAGGGATAAAGATTTTATAATTTTAAAGCACGAATTTATTAACCTATTTCAATAAAAACGATAAATACAACTGCAAAATTACTACAAAATGCGAAATTTCGGGAACGCTTCAAATACCCAATCTCGCAGAGTGCAGATTTGTAAAAGGGCTCATAAGTAATAATAATAAATTAAAATTAAAAACAAAATGCTGTTAAAAAGAATGTATCGTATTGTGGTAGAATAAAGGCAAAGGCAGCAATTATTTTTTTTATACTTGAAGCAAAAATTTTCAGTGCCGTTTTAATACACTTGTATTTTTGAGTTGAGAATTGTGAAAAAAGGAGGAGTATCATATTTGGCCGGGAAATTAAAGATTATGTAGAGGCATATATAAATTATTGTCTTGCTCTAAGTCAGTCTCGCTGGGTCGAGCGCCAGCGAGAACAATCATTTATCTATGTGTGGAGGTAAGAAATACATAAAATGAATAAACACACACTACCGCAGATTATTAACACATAACCGTGCGTTTGAAAGATACAATTTTGTTGACGTTTGTCAATCTACCTAAGATACAAAACTTCTGCACTAATATTATAAAGCGAAAATATTTGTTTGTTTGCATTGAATAGGCTCCGAAAAAACGGGACCGATTTTGATGAAGTTTCACATGGATATAGATTAGACCAGATACGCTACTTTTTATTGTGGCAAAATGCGCGGCGCGCACATAATAATATAATGTGGGACACAACAAGTGTACAAAACTTATTACCGAGATTGACGTATTTATCGGGAAACTGATTTATCGCACACAAGATTCCTTTGAATTGGGCGTTTCCCCGAATATATTTTTATCCCAACATGTTCTAAATCTACGGCACAACATTTTTGGTCCGGAAACCTGTCCGAAATCCACGGAACAAGATTTTCGCCCCGGCAACAACTCCAAAATCCACGGGGCCTAGATATTGTCTATCCCAACGTGTCCGAGATCTTCGGGGATTTAATAAAAATGTTATTTCGGAGCGACGCGAAGTTGCAAATTAATTTACGGCGGTTTTGAAAACTCAATTTTCGGGTTTATTTCATCCTTCATGTTTGCTGAATATCAATTATTTAGGCAGATCGATGTGCTGGCCCTCTCTACGGAAAGTTATAGGCTAGAGAACTTTTAGATTCACTATCACAACATAATATATTCGCACGATTTATAAAAACTTGAACTATGTACTTAGCACAACGAAGCGGTTATGTTATGGAGCTCCGTAATCAGAAACGAAACTATCGGATATCTTAAATAAAAAACTCTCTGGAACCGTAACTGAATACGATATAGAAGCTTCGGATAATTTCGGATATAGACGGACTATTGTATGACATTTTTATTTAATGTACCGGCCGTATTGACTCACTAGTTTATTGGGCCAAATAATTACCTAAGATTTACTTATTTCTATTTTACTTACATTCGTCATAAACTAATCCGAAATTGTTTCAACCCGAAATAATAAATATCCATAACCGTAACTGAAACCGATGTAATTTTATTATTTACAGATCCAAAATGCCATAATTATCCGTAAAATCTCTGCTACAAACTGTAATGATATGCTTAAATAACTGTTTAAGTAACTGCATAGTCACAAAAAGGAATAGGACACGGGATATGCTTCCTCAAGATGTGTACTTAAGTTAAGTAAAGTTGGGACACTCTATAATAAGTTGCTGGGCCCACACCAGACAAGTTCTGTAAAGTTAGGGCCACACTAGAAGCTGTGGGAACGAGTTAAGTCGGTGTCGGTGTAAACAGCTGATCGTCTACTGCCGACATCACGGTTAACGAAACTTCATCGTGATAAACTCCACTGGAAATTAATACTTAACAGAAATCAACTATAATAGTTGTTCTTGCAGTTTATCTCTGACTTAATTATGTATTGAAACTGAGGGTCAATTCTGCTAAATAAAACCTAAAATAATACAATTACAATCAAGTCCCGAGACGCTAAAACTGCCAAACCGGTATTCTCGTAAGCGTTAAACCAGCGTCTATCGTGTTTTGATCGGTCCAAACTTCACAAAATCAGTTTATGATAACAAGTCGCTTCACTTATGATACAATCAAAATAAAACGTTACGTTAAATATGAGAATTGAAGTTCTGATCTCAAGATCAAGGTCGTAGGACTTGGATGCTACTTACAATATCTTACTCTCACATCTATTCACTCGAAATACATAATTACATACACAATTACAATTACTAATTATGCGAGTCCAATTTGTACGAAGCATCTTCGAAGCCTAAAAATGCAATACAATATAATGACTATTCGTTAGTATGCTGCATTGTTGCCTCGGGCTTAATACGAGCCGGCTCTGATGAGAGCTCCTTACTCATTCAGGGCCGCCATTACCCACAAATAGTCTCCCCGCGAATTACCTGCGTAAAGTCACCGACAGATGTACGGTACCACTTCTGAACCTTATTGCCAAGTAGTAAGGTCGAGAAGTGGGACACTGGATTTTAAGGCGACCGTACTCTGAGCAATTTGCTCACTACGCGCTTCGTTCTAAGCTACAGCTTAGTCTTTTATGTTTGTGAAGAGATTCTATATAAATATTATAAAAATAGAAATGATATTATGAATAAAACGATGAAGTTACATTAATAAGACAGATCTAACATGCATTGTTATTCGAATGTACAATAAATATAACAATTAGTGTCATCTAGGAATTCATTTGTTAATTTGAACTTCGGGTTCTTTTGCCTCTTAGATTTAAAAAATATAATGTTATAAAGAGGAATGGTTTGTTTGTTTGCATTGAATAGCCACCGAAACTACTGGACCGATTCTGATGAAATTTGGCATAAATATAGAGTAGACCACGGGGAAGGATATGGGCTACTTGTAAGAAATAAAAAGAAATGTAAATAGTGTCTATTGAATAAGGAAACCAGATTGACATACGTCAACGTGTGACAAAATTGTATCAAATGTACAGTAGTCTGAGTATTTAATCTGAGGTAGTATTTGTAACGTTATTCTTTTAATAATTTAATGTATTATTAAGTATTATTTATAAAAAAATTGTGCAGTTCATTTCTCTTCCATATAAACTTTAACTGTGCCAAATTTCTCTCTTCCCTCTTTTCATAATTTTGTAAAAACGGAGTATGTATACATACAACAACATTTTACAACCCGTAGAATTTTTGAGAGAATTTTGCAGGAATGTACTATACAAATGTCAGAATTACAGCGTTAAAATGTATGGAGTCAAAAATGAATACTTACAATTAATTATTGCTTGTGGTTCAGTCGTTATCGGTGCGCCGTTAGGTTTGCATGTTCGCGCATTATTATATCGACTACGTGTATTTGTGAGTTCTACGTGTAGTGCGAGTGTTACCTACAATTATAAATACCTCCGTCGTTTCTGACTACAGGGACGATGGAACCTAAACTTAATTATTCCTCAGTTACCCAAGCTGTCGCCTTCCCCACCAAAGAACAAGCCGTTATTATAGATGCAGTTGATGACACCCCAATCAAGGATTATGCTTATGCCTTTGGAAAAATAATTGATTCTACACAGATTAGATTCCTCAGTAGAATGTCGAACAATAGAATTTGCGCGTTTGTATCTACGAAAGAAATTGCTGACGAACTAACAGATAAATACCGATGTATAGTGATAAATAAGAAGAAAATACATATTCGGCCGCTTATTACCAGAAACAAACGGATAATTTTTTCTAACGTTTGTCCAATTATACCACACACATGTACTGGAAAACAAATTAGCGAAATTAGAAATAAAATTAGTTTCTCAAGTAAGTTTTATTAAGGCTGATATTAGTGAACTCGGCTTCAATCTAATTTTGAGTTTCCTACGTGAAGTCAACATATCTCCGGAAGATTTAAAAAAGATACCCGATCGTATGCAAATAGACTTTGATGGCAGCACGTACTAGATATACCTGCTTTATATGCAAATAAGAGGGTCATATAGCGAACAAATGCCCAGACAACTTAAACACCGCAAACAATACTATAACCAGCGATATCTGTGACACAATAAATACAGTACCTGATTTTCAACCTCTCATCACCTTCAAAAGACCCCATCCACCTTCAGCTGAATCGTCCCAAAGTATACCAACTGATACTTCAAACTCGGAAGAAATTTCAATGAGTGATGCTGAATCGGGTGAAATTTCAACGGATTGCTCTGTGAATACTTTTTCATTTAAAACAAGGTACACGGTAAACAAGGCATTAAAAAAAAAGAATACCTACACTAGATTTGCAACCAACATAATAGATAGATTAAAGATACGACAGAAAAAAGTGACTATCCAATGGCTATCACCGAGTTCATCAACTTTTTAGAAGAATCGTATGGAAAAGAAAATAAAATACAGATTGGCCATAGTTATACGGAAGACATAGATAATCTGATTAGAATGTTTAAGGATATTTTACCTAAAATTTCGTCGAGCAAAATTAAAAATCGTTTGACAAGAATAATTAAAAAACTTAGCTCAAGCTCATAATTTTGATGAATTTTAAAATTATACTGGCACTATCTTACTTATATGGAACTATCGCTGTATTGTTTCGAAAAGATTTGATTTAGAAACATTTTTGTTTAGAAAAAGTGTACATATATGTGTTTGTTCTGAAACTTGGTTGTCAACGGATAAGTCTTTAAATATATCTGGATATTGTTGCTATAGAAAATATCGAGATTATGGTTTTGGGAGATTGGTCGGTCTCGTGCATAATTCTCTTTCAGCAATAATGATTAACATACGATTAACAGGTAATAAATAAGATATTCTTTTAGAAATTTTTAAACAATCTAGGCTTCAATATGTTATCGGCGTGTATTATGCTAGTAATGTATGAAAAAGAAAGCGCGATTATGACGAGGTGTTTTCTCTTTTCAAAAGTAAAACTTTAATAGTGGGAGATTTTAATGCTCATCATGCGTCCTGGTCATACATTACTGATATCAGGGGTCGATTAATTACAGAAAGTTGTTCAGATTATAATTATTATTTTTTGAATGACGGTAGCCCCACTCGTATTGCAAAACTAAATGACAGAATTATATTTCCTTATCCTGATGTTTCTTTTGCAAGTCCTGATTTATTACTTTGCTGTTCTTGGTCTGTAGCTAATAAAAATTGAAGTAGTGATCATCTTCTCATCTGTACAAAAGTTAAATCTGTGTCTGTTCAGATACCTGTAATTAAACGTAATATTAAAAAAGCTAACTAGATTGGATATGAAAATGATATAGACGCTAAATTCGGTTTTTGATTTCGATTCAATTTAATAAATAATTACAATGTACGCGATAACTATGACAGGTTTCTTGAAATAATTAATAACTCAGCCGACAAATTTATTCCTAACACCAAGATTAGTAACAGACCAGCATCCAGATTCCAGACAAAACCTTGGTGGAATCAAGAATTATCCAAAGCAGTAGCAGAAAGAAGGCTTACCCTTAAAAACTTAGGAAAGATCGTAAAGTCGAAAATTATCAAGTTTTAAGAGAAAAAGTAGTTGTAGTTCGGAAACTAATTAGATAGGCAAAATTTAAATCATGGCAAAGTTTTTGCGATGGTATTAACCCAAAAACTACCAGTAGTTATATGTGGCGCAAGCTTCGCTGAGTTAAAGGACACCCAATTAGACCACATGTATTAACGGATGGGGATTCTGATCAGTTACTCACTAGTTTGAGTCCTGATGGTGTTGCCTATGTGCCTTTTAAGGAGGATTCATTTTCCGGCCACGAAAACGATCATGTCTATAACTTTGGCATAGTTAACTTCTGCTATTAAACATAAAGATGCATCTCCAGGTATTGACTGGTATAGGTAGTTTACTCCATGATTCATTTACCAGTTAGTGCTAAAAAAGTTTTATTAAAGATTTATAATTTAATCTACGTTACTTCTACAATACCCCTCTAATGGCGAAAAATTAAAGTGATAGCAAATCCTAAACGTAATGGTTCTGTAATGAAACTTCGTTCTATTTCGCTCATAAACTGAGGAGGTGAAAATCAAAAGGTGATAATTATATTTTGTCTTCTTTCCCAGAAAACGAGAAAAACTTTTTACAGCTATGCCTGTGCAAAATTATCATATATTTTTTTACAATAAATAAGGTTTTTATACGGTCTATTATATGATATTATTTAGAATTTTCTAGATCTTCAAATAAAGATTCTTGTAAAAATATTTTTCAAACTTACTGTTAAATGTCACCTTTTGAATATTTCAGTTTCATATTTCAGAGATAACTCTCAGAAATATGATAATTATACAAAATTGTTTATAGAAAAAATTAAAAGTCACACACAGACACAAGATAACATCACAGATTATTAAACTCAGTGTTGGCAACGCTAAATATTGTACAGTCAATAGCGTTAAATAATCGATATTTCATGGATAAATAAAAGACATCAGTAAATGTTATCGTTTCGATTGAAAATTAAAGAAGACTCCTATTTTTTCTTAGAAAAATGTGACTTTTGTTTATGAAGACGAAACTTCAAACGCAATCGACTATAAATGTTACCTTTTGTTGCAAAATCGCCTTTTTGGAAGCCATTTTCTACAGGAAAATGTGCCTTTTTTAAACCCAATCTCTTTTTTGTCATCGGGTTAAAAAACCGATTTTTTTTAACCCAATGGCAAAAACAATAAATTTAGCAAAAAGTGTAAATGTGACCATTTGATTTTCACCTCCTCAACTGTTTTGCAAAGTTTACAATAAAATAATTACAAGAAGGTTAGAAATACTTTTTTGAAAAAAGTACTCATTTTCCTGAATACATTGCGGCTTTCGGCGTGGAAGAACGTGTGAAGATGTTCTCTCCCGTCTGTCTATGGATGTAGTATTAAGTAAGAATATCTTTTATGTGTTTTCACGGATATAAAGGATGCGTATAACGGCGTTTCTGTGGAAGTACATACTGAATGTGTAATTGAATACAGTGTCGATATACGTAATTGTAAATATATAAGAGAATTTCTTCAGTTCAGAACCATCATTTTTGTGTGTTCGAGTGGTAAAGAAATTTGTAGAATTTGTCATGATGGTTTGGCACAGGGCGATCCGACGTGTCTCATATTATGTAATATTGTTACCCTAAGAATAAGCAGATTATCTACACCTAACATAAGGATTCTCCAATACGCTGATGACTTTGTATTTTACTATAGGAAAAGTGAAATTAATGAATGTATTTCACTAATGCAGAACACACTAAAACATTTTGAATTGTTTTTAAGCGATATAGGTTTACAGTTACCTTTAAGTTAGACTAAATTATGTATCTTTACACGATAATATAGTATTCCTAATTTTCAAATTAAAATAAATGTCTCCCTTAAGTTGTTAAGTTTTTAAGCGTGTGGTTTGATTACAGGTTAATGTTACAGGTTAAATTTTGCTAATGCTAGTCCGAATGTTCTCAAAAGTCTAGATTATATTCAAAACAAATCACTTATTCTATGCGGTAGTTTCAATAAAAATTCTCCGATACACGTGCTGGAGAATTAACTATGCATGGGGTATGCATAGTTCATTTTAAATGTTAGACGGAAATATTTATCAGACAAGTTTTTATTGATTATTTTTTTCGCGACATACATTATTTATTAAAAACTATTATTACATTTGAAAATATTAGTCAATCAGGTACACGTTACTGGAATAAACAAAGTCATTTTTATCTTTTGAATAGCTACAAATACCTTAAACATATACGAATATCACACTACAATATTTGGCCTTCTTATAATATTTCCATACTATATTTTGAAATACCAATTGAAGACATATGTTTCACGGATATTCCTGGTATTAATCACTCTCACAGAAGTAAAGAAACTATGTCTTCGCTTGAACTTAAAATTGCTAGTGAAGAACTTTTAGCCACTAAATATATTGATTGTGTTCATGTATATACTGATGGTTCAAAATCTTTAGGTTATGGAGGTTGCGACTTTTATGATTCACGACGTAAAATAAAATTTTAATTTCTGATTGGTAATGAGGATATTCCGATCATGAGCATAGAATTAATAGCCATACTAAAGGCACTGACATATATAGAGAACTCTCATTACCAAAACGTGGTTATTGTAACAGACACTCAAAGCGGCCTTCATCATGTGGTATTTGTGGAAAGGGTAACATGGACAGAAACGAGACTTTCCTCCTTATTTAAAATATTTACAAATGAATAGGTAATGGGGTTAATGATCGTTTGCAGTGGGTACATGTTGGAATTTTTCGTAACGAGACAGCTGACTCTTTAGCAAATGCAGCACGAACCGAGGGTAGCTTAATCAATGTTATATCATATTTTAAGGATTATTTAAAACTGATAAAAAATACTTGTTATGACGAATGGGATCAGTACTTCCAACAAAAGTCACTGAGCTCTGGCATTTGGTATAGAACCATAGTGAGTAAACCACCCAAAAAACCTTGGTTTTTAAATATAAAACTGAAGAAGAGAGATTTGTCCGTTTGTTTTCGAATGCGTGCTAACATGTGCCTTTAAATAATTTTCTTTTTCTGATGGGAAAAAACAACAGTCCCGCTTGTACAGTATATAATCAATATGAAGATTTAAATCATGTGCTCTTGGAATAGTGATTGAAACTAGTTTCTAAGAAATGAACTTATTTTGGACACCAAATGCAGTAAATCGGATTTCTATTTCTTTATACATAATATTGCAAGTTCTGATTTCAAGATAGAATACAGTGATAGATTGATAAGTTGCATTATACACTCTTTACATTTAAGAGATTTTGACTTGTAAGTTTACCTAATTTAAGTTTGTTAAGATTTAATTAAGGCCGGCTTAATCTTATGATGCATGGCCTTCATAAAATAAAAGAATTAAAAATATATATTGCTTGTGGTGTACATCTCTTCATGGCGTATACTTATACGTGCTATTGTTCAGTCGCGGACAAACCTGGTGTACCATATTTCGATCTTATTACTAAAGAAATAAGGTTCATAAGTGGTTGTCGACGACTGTCCATCACAGTTTTGATCAGCCACCCTTTGACGAATATTTTTTAAACCCAATTTAACTCGCAATGATTACAATTCTAATGACGCGAACCGTTCTCTCGCCTAATGATTAATATTTATTATTAATCAGTAGGGGAGAGAGCGGTTCATTTTAATTTGCAGCCTTCCATAAATCGAGGCTTATGTTGAAATTCACAACAAATATTTACAACAAATCACAGGTTTGGTTAGCGTTGATATAAATATATTTTTTATACTGATCTTTGTATTTAGTTAATTAGAGCAAAATGGTCATCAAGGTACTTAATTTTTCTTACCGGTTCAAGCCCTCTTTTCGATTGGTGATGGTTATATGGGAAGTTTCTCTTTCTGGCTCCGTCTCACTGTACAATGTCGCGATGTCAATGTATCTGTCTCCGACTGTAAACGCCTTTACACACATGCTGCAGCTTCTGCGGCGCCGTTGGAACTGGTATGGATCGAACGCTGCGGCGTTCGCCACCGGCGCCACAGAGTAGAAAATATATGTACTTACAGACACAGAAACAGCTTTCATAGAACGATCAAATCGATCCAAATGTGAAAATTTGGACGTCAACTTCAACGGCCCACAATTGTTTTACGCAAACGTGAACTCATCGTATGCTTGTAGTAGTGCAATCAAATCGTAAGAAAACTATGTAGCTGTTTATTTGCTCATCTTTCTTTAATGTGAGCTAGCGCTTCACTGTGGCAAGAAATGAGATACAAATCCTAGTGCAGCGGCGCCGCGGGAGCGTTTATATTATCTTAGCGTAATTATTATACAAACATAATTATAAGTGTAAAATATTTCTACGTCTTTCACTTACCATACGTAACACAACGGCTTATCTTTTTTCTATAGTACATCCTACTACTATTATAAATGTGAAAGTTTGTGAGGATGGATGGATGGATGGATGGCTGGATGGATCGATGTTTGTTACTCTTTGACGCAAAAACTACTGAACGGATTTCGATGAAATTTGGTATGGTAGTAATTTTGGATCTGGATTAAAACATAAGCAAATTTTTATCCCCAAAAAGTACAGTATTTCCGTGGGATGCCCAATTCTACGTTTCCGCGGGAGGAGCCGCGGGAAAAAGCAAGTGTAATATAATATTGTCGATTTAATTTGCTACTGACAAGTAATTGAGTTATCGATGTTTACGTTTACAACCCTTCCGTGTGAGCGATCTATCTTGTTTCAATCAGATCCCGGACAAAACACTCCAAAAATACGATCCTCTCCAAACAAGAATGCGTCATCGTAACGAATAAAGATTTAAATTAAATGTCATCCAAACCGCCTTTTTTAACGGAGGTGAATAAAGGATAACTAGCTCCTCTCACGTTATTAATCTTAAGGCTCCTTTCGTCTATACTTGTATATTAATATCACAGAGTAAAAATAAATACTTACGTACAGAGTGACAGCTTCAATAGAACGACCCAAAACGATTCAAATATAAAAATTTGACGAACCCTTCAACGGCCCACAACGGCACACATGGACACTCCGTATGCTTGAAGAAGTGCAATGAAATGGAGAGCTAATATAAGTATAAAAACTAAAATAAGTATGTAGCAGTTTATCTGTTCCTCTTTAACCTGTGCTAATATTTTAAGAGAGCAAATTTATCTCTGTATCTTGTTATTGATTCACTACACCCACACGCACATACAAACACACACACTCACACACCCACATAGACAAAACGACAATATAATTCATAATGTAGTTTTCAGTAAGTGCTAAGTGTTCCACCTACATTTCGCTGTAATCTAAAAATCGACTACCCCATCTGCCGCTGATGATGATGACGCTGGGGTCGCGGATCGGAAATGAGATAGGTATCGATACGGGATGACGTTCTCATAAACAAGATTAATTTCCTCACGTTTTCTACGGGAGGTGCCGCTGCGGGGCGGGGCGAGGGGCGCCCAAATCCGGGAGAGGTAAAAGCATTAGCTGCCTTCGACAAATAACTGATTTATGTAATACTAGCTTTTGCCCGCGGCTTCTCCCGCGTAGTAGCAGTAACCCATGGGAACACTGTACTTTTGAGGTACAAAAAGTAGCCTATGTGTTATTCCAGAGCTTAAACTACTACATTAATAACTTTCATTAAATCCGTTCAGTAGTTTTTGCGTGAAAGAGTAACAAACATCCATCCATCCTCACAAACTTTCACATTTATACTAGTAGTAGGATTTATTTAAATGTAGGATTCTCAGTGATAGCTTTCATCATCATCACCAGAGATGTAAATTACATTTCGGATCTAGATACGGATAAACGTAGACCTTTATTACATAGACGAGGTATGTCGAGGCAAAAAGTGTACACTTACACCCCATACACGGTCCGGTTTTCCTTCAGTTCGGCCTGAACGGATGCAAAATCGTATCGTCTGTGTGCAATTTCGAGATCGCATCAGTCGGCCGTATGGACTGAAGCGATTCGTTCCAGTGTTGCCAACTCTCTTTTTGCGAAACTACTAAACTCGCGTCGTTTTCTACAAAAAACTACTAAAAGAGTACCGATAACTATAAAAAGCTACTAAACATAGGAATCCCTAAAAGTCTTTTTAGGGATTTTGTGTTTACAAACATACATACATTTTCAGTTTTAATATTTAACCGTTAAATTAAAAAAATATAATAGGAAATATTACGTATATAGAAATTAAATCGGTAGTTTTAAGCGACCTACGGATGCGTGCTACTATGTGCTATTATGATAAGGTGTCATAATAGCACATAGAAACAGGCCATTTTGCATATTATGATTACTGTCTAGCTATTTTCTACAAAACCACTACTAACAACTAAATTCCTACTAAGGAGGGAATAAAATACAAAATTTAGTAGTAAAACTTTGTAAAACAACTAAGTTGGCAACATTAATTCTGACCTGTACGGATGGACTGAACGGCAATAAAATTGGACTGAACGGTAATAAAATTCGAGTGTAAAATAAAACCGGCCAAGTGCGAGTCGGTAAGATGAGTTCCGTACAAAACGGAAAAAATCACGGTTTGTGAGCCTCAAATTTTTATTTTATTCTGTTTTTAGTATTTGTTGTTATAACGGCAATAGAAATACCTACATCATACATTTGTGAAAATTTGAACTGTCGAGCTATCACGGTATAAGAAGGTTAAGATACAGCCTGGCGACAGACGGACGAACAGCAAAGCCTCAGTAATAGGGTCACGTTTTTACCCTTTGGGTACGGAAATCTAAAAATGGCAACGAGGTCTAAAGAATATTTATTAGATTTCATTGAAGTATTTAAAACTTTAGAACGGCTGATAAAATCTAAAGACTATTACTATAAAACAAAGAGAAATGATTTCTATAACATATTACTGGAAAAATGTATGACACAATAATTCGGTTTCGTCGGTAACGTGATTACAATTGCAGCAAAATACAATTAATAAATAAAATAATAGCCTAAACTGACCAAGAGCATGTCACGACATGTCTAAGGAGGGTTCCGTAACTATCAACGCGCAATAGGTTTTCTTTGAATTACTACAAAAGTTATTGTCATAAAGTTATTACAGAAGCTAGGAGAGCGGCGGACAGACAGACGGACGGGCAGAGTAAAATTATAAGAGTTCATAAAGTATTACGGAACCCTAAAAACACGACCGAAGCTCGCGGCAATTTTTCGTGTATGTGCTCGAATCCGTTCAGGCCGAACCTTAGATTAAAACGCCTAGAAACCGGGTACGCGCATGAAAAGTGAAGTAAATCATACTGAGCCATATCGGCTCAGTTTGTTCGAACGACCCGTCAGTTGTCAAGCTCAAGCGCTAGTGCATACATTTCCGACTATTAAAAGCATTATGATGGTTTGTGTCGTTATTGGGTGTCACAAAGCATCGGAAAAGAATTAAAAAAGCTTCGAAAATAATATTTCATATGTAAGTAATGGAATAACTTTCATATGTAAGTAAGTAATAAGTAATGGAATAATAATGGACATAACATATGTCCGAACAATTTGACTTGTATTAAGTCAAATATTTAAAACAGTTTAAAATTAAATCATATTATGTCGCCATCTTGCTGCCCTATTGTGAATTGTGAAAGTGTTACTAGTAAAAATTAATTTATTTCAAATTAAAGTAAAATTTTCATGGCTAACTAATAGTTGCAACTAATACAAAGTTTTATAATAATTTGTGATTTTTTTAACTATCAAATTAAAGTATTGCCAGTATTAAGATAATCCTTAATATATTCCTTAATACCTGTTTAATATAAATAAAGTTCGCAAATTGTGCTTAGATGGTTTAAAATGAAATATAAGTTATATTTTTACATCTCACGATATAAGAAAAACAAATACAATAATTCCAATTTTAAGAGTACCTACACACTCCACAACTTTAAAGTTTTGTTTGTGTGCGTGTCGGTATGTAATGCTTACGCCTTCATCTATCTGTTACTTGCTTCACTTTGTACGATGCGTTTGTTTGAAGACTATCTAGGCGTTCTTAATCTAAGGGCCGAACTGACGTCAGTTCGGTCGGATGCGATTTTCTCCGTGTATGTGCTCGAATCCGTTCAGGCCGAACTGACGTCAGTTCTAACTGAAACGAACGGCCTCTCGTCTGTGGAGGCCTTTAAACTCGGGTTAAACTTTTGGAGTTGTTTGGGGCAGTTTAGGTTTGACGATAATTTGTCATCTTAACATCATAATCAGTCCGCAATCAGTTGACATAATCATCTTGAATCAACATGGCGTAACTTTCTCTTGTACTAGCTGTTTCCCGCGGCTCCGCCCGCGTAAATATACTATCGAGTAACCCGCGGGAACAATGTACTTTTCCGGAAAAAACAGTAGCCTATGTTTTAATCCAGAGTCTTAACTACTACAGTACCATATTTCATCAAAATCCGTTCAGTAGTTTTCGCGTAAAAGCGTAACAAACAAACTTACATTCACATTTATATCATTATCATAATGATTGGGAATAAAATTATCTCGGTTTTGGTTACGGAGCCCTTTATCCCAGCATTTGGATATTTTAGGCTAATTAATAAAGCTTTTATAGATAAAAAATGATTTAAAACATAGGAGACAACATATCATCTGACGCGTGATTACAACCATTAAAATACGTTATTTTTATTGCGACGTGTGCTCTGATATTCCCAAACAGAATATAACACGGAAAGTCGTTCATAAAAATGTGTTTGTATTAATAAGAAACATCCTTAAAGTTTATAACCTTATAAAAAGGCCCTTAAAAATACAGTGACGTACATATGACCCAGTTTCGGCACTTGAAGTAAGCTAAAGGTAAAAAGTTCACTCACGACGCTTAATTATTCAGAAGATTTGTCGGTAATCCTGTTGGAGCCGGGCTCAGACTGTCGGGGGCTGGTGACTAATTGTCAGTATTTCCAGGGTTCAGGGTCACCGTTAGGTTCAGCCTGCTGCCTTATGGACACACGGCGGGTGTTGAGTAATATAGTATCGGGTATCCCACGGGAATACTGTACTGTTCGGTATAAAAAGTAGCCTATGTGTTAACCCAGAGCTCAAACTACTACCATAACAAATTTCATCAAAATCTGTCCAGTGTTTTTTGCGTGAAAGAGAAACAAACATCCATCCATACATACATACATCCGTCCTCGCACATTTATGATATTCGTAGGATTTAATAAACCTCCGTGCATATGCTTTATTCCGTGTTCAACCCCTAAATTTTCAATCCGAACTCTAAGCTATATTATCTGGCAATGCCTATAACCCTTCTACACGAACGGAGTTGGGTATAAATATTTACATAAAATGTTGTTAGGAATAATAAATCGTACGAGTACGAACGGGATCGATGAAATAAAAAGGTACGTGCGCACGGTGTACGTTTACAGAGGGGTCCGCTCCGACGGCGGTTATCGCCCGTCACGCCCCACGAGCGGCCCAGATAAATCTATGGCTCAGTGGTTAACACATTGGCGCTCAAGCCGGAAGTTGCGGGTTCGAATCCCGCCAGGGAACAAGAAGTTTTCTGTGTTCCTGGGTCATGGATGTGTATTAAATGTGTATTATATAATGAAAATCTTATATATAGTATAATACTAACACAAGTTCTTCCAGAACTTGCCACGGGACCAGATTGACGTGGGTTGAAAGAAGTGGGTCTACAGATATTGTATTATTATTGTCCCTTTTAAAGGATTTTCCTTCGCCAACCCATAGTAGGCTAACGCGCCGCAGCAGATAGTACGTATATCATAAAAAAATCAGAATCAATTAATATCTTTACAAAACGATTAAAAGACTACTATCGACTTAGCTCTGACTTTGTGAAACTTTATGTGTAGGTATGTGTTATAATAATTATTGTATTTATCTATTTTTGTTACATCTGTGTAAATGTGTGTAGTTTATATATTGTTGTCGTAATGTGTAGTATATTATGTCAGTATTAAGTATACACTTGTATATAACTTATATTACTACAATTTTTCTTTTACTGCAGCAATGGTTGTCTGGAAGAAACCGCTTTAAGTGGTAAGACCGCCATTTTGCACATTTTTATTTTAAATTATATGTTACGCTTCCCGTTTGTGCTGTATTTTATTTTTATTGCAAATAAAGAATTTTTGATTTATTTATTTACGTCATTAGTTGGTGATGATGATGATGATGATGAAGTCTTTTAGTGTTATTTATAATGGGTTAATAATGACAGAAGCTAGTTATATATGCTCAAATGAAGGCAGCATGCAATTTAAATAGGTCGTAGCGTTCGTAGCTCGTAGCTGTTGTGCTACGGCGTAGCGCTCCGTAGCGCGAGCAAGTGAGCGTAGCGTCAACAAACAACGTAACCGCCATGTACTATCGAACAAGTTGTCGCTCGACCAGGAATAAGATGAAAATCGCTTAACAGCGCCGATAAATCGTGTGCATGCACATAATATACTCACCCACGTCTGCAACCACGTCTGCAGTCGTTGCGGTCACTTCATTTTTTTTTTAAATATTTTGAGGCGTCCTAGTGCAAAGGAAAATGTTTAGAAACTGATCAAGCAGGAACTTTGTCGATATTGTACAAGGACGTATCTGCTATTTCTTATTTGACTTCACTACTTAGGGCCTGTTGCATAAATCTATTGATAAGTTAAATTTTGCATGTTTTGTCTCTGTTGCTAGATATAAATTAAACAACGACAAATCTTTAAAAAAGATCTAAGCTGGGACTATATGATCCGGAATGCAGAAGGCCGGAGAAAATTCAGAGCATTGAGTTGAATGAAATCGAACACACGAGTGTCGAGTCAATGTCATATATACATACTACATAACAGCTCGACAAATTTTCAACTTTATAGTATTAGCGCAGAGTTCTATTTTCACTGCTCTGAATTTTCCCGGGCCCACCGGACTCCGGATCATAATATAGTCCCAGTCTAAGTGATCACTTAGGCTGGGACTGTAGGTATACTATCAAATACTGATGGAAATTAACTATCCTTTATGCTATTATAAATGTGAAAGTTTGTGAGGATGGATGGATGTATGGATGGATGGATGGATATTTGTTACTCTTTCACGCAAAAACTACTAAACGAATTTCGATGAAATTTGGTATGGTAGTAGTTTAGGCTCTGGATAAAAACATAGCCTATGTTTTTATCTCGAAGAAGTACAGTATTCCCGTTACTATGTTTACGCGGGTGGAGCCGCGGGAAAAAACTAGTCTATAGTGAAGCCAAAGTTTATTGAATTATTTTACTATTAATTAGTACTAGTTTTGTGGATTAAATCGATTAAAATAATTGTTTAGTCTACCACTTAACGTTTCAGACGTTTTTGCCTTCAAATGGAAATAATATCGCTACTTGAGAGGCTCGAAATGACCTTGAATAAATCTCTTTATTAAGCGTTTGCTCGCGTCTGCCTTGTGTATTTACACAACATATTGTGTGTGTAAATGACACGTTTATTCAGTATTCGGCGCGCACTCGAATCCCCTTGAATTATTTCGTCGGCTGCTCGGTTATATTCCGTTTTATTTCATCTCAAAGTCGAGGATGAAAGGTCAGTCAGCGCCATTTTGAGGTCATTTTGCTGCTTGTCAAGCATATGGCAAACGAGCAGATAAATAGTTCATGGCAAGTGATTAACATCTGCAAACGACACCCGCTATATTAAATAGAGAAAGATATAATATGACTGAAGGCAGCTGCTTAGTATGAATTTATATAGAGCACTAAACAAATCCTGCGACCGCGTTGCGCTACCGTTGGGGGGGGGGGGGGGGACGACCAGAGAACCTGATTCGGGTCGCGCGTCGCAGTCGCTAAGATCAGAAGACTACTTTAACACATAAAAAACTTGATTCGATTTTTAACAAGAGTACTTATAAAATGTATGTATCGTGAAATGTATGTATCGTGAAATGTATGTATCGTGAAAATTCAGTAAAAACTTTAGACAGCATCGAGTGAATATTCTTTTTATGAGGTGCTTTGACCAACGAAAAAACTGATAGTCATAAATAGTGTTACTGTACTTGTGTTACTGTATTTTTTCTTTCGTCTCGTAAAGTGGCGCCGCGCTATGCAGAGCGGCGCAGTTTGACATTCGAACTCTTGCAATGCAACGTGTACCTTCTTATGTACTGAATAAAGTTCAATTTAACAATTTTTAATCACTATTTTTACGTGATAACGTCTTATAAATCGATGGAGCCGGCTGCACGCACGAAAAAACATGACTCATGCGTTACCTGTTACCCGTTATCGTTACCAAGTACCGTTATCAAGTACCTAAGTACCAGCGTTACCTCACATTGCCTTTACCTCATTATTATTATTATTGTTGTTGTTGTTGACGTTGTCACGTTCAACTGTCGTCAGTAAACCGACTTTACAGACAACCGGTATGTTTTTTTTTATTATCTTTTTCCTCTTTTCGGTTCTTCTCCCCGGGCTTATTTCCGAACCGTTCGTAGGCATCATAGTCTTACTATCTATAAGTGTTATTTGGAAATGAAAATTTTTGTGTTGGAGTTTAGAAATGCAGCCACGAGTCATGTATCGTCTCGTCTCGGTGTCAGCTGATCCTCATTTGAACGCACCGTGCCGCAACACCGTGGACATGGGGACAGGCCGTAAGGTTTTAAGAACAGAGAAAATATTAAGTTAAATATGTATTTAAAATAATTAAAGTGCATGTCCACAATCTATGTATATAACTTAATATGAAGAAGCCGAATTTAACACCCTCAAAGCCGCAGGCAAATGCGATTCGTAATTACCATCACTAAAAAGAGATATTTCTATACAATAAATGTAACGATCAAAATATATCACTTATATAATTATGTAGCACAATATATTTGATATTAGAAAAGTTGAAGGCTAATACTCGTAATAAACAATTATTATTTATAGTTTTTTTATTATCTACAATATGTTGTCCGTGACTTCGTGCGCGCAAAATAAAATCACGCGGAAATCGTACATTTTGCCGCGATAACAAGTAGTCTATGTCCTTCCCCGTAGTCTACTCTATATCTGTGCCAAATTTCATCAAAATCGGTCCAGTAGTTTTGAAGCCTATTCAATGCAAACAGACAAACAAATCTTTTCTCTTTTCTTGCCTAATATTAGTAGGTGAGAAGGCTGTTTTTTAGGTTATAAAAATGATAGTCCTTCAACTTTTATTCATTAAATAAACTCGTGACGTGGAGGCCGATATCACAAAAGGGTCATTCTTCGTTGTGGCACAAACCTCGCATGGAAGAAAACTCAGGAATAATGATCTTGTTTTTATTAATTTAATAACAGGGTCTTTGTAAGAATTAAACTTTGTGTACCTACAATAAGTCTGTTTTTGAATAAACTTGAATCAAAAATTTATTTGGTCGCCGACAGGTTACATTTTCATAAAAAAATATTTAATAATAATAAACTTGATAATTTAAACTTCATAAGCTGCCTCTCCATTGTTATCGTACGGAAACGCAGAAATTAGATCCTTTTGTATCGCCAAAGTAAAAATATATTAATGTACGAAAATTTAACACCATATTTCGCTGCTTTAAATTTTTTTTTGAAACGAAATTCCACAAAACCGAATCCGACCTATTCTTTCGTCTCTGCGAATAACACAATACCGTTTTCGAATTTTATAGAATGAGTAATACTAAATTACTGATATATGTAATAAACTGATAATAAACTGATATATGAAGTGTGGTGTATGTTCAAAATAAAGGTTTTCCGAACATTCAAAATTTCTCTCTGTTATTGTATGTTCCTAATATTTGATGCTAAAATATGATGTGATGGAAGAAGGAAGAAAAATGAAAACAGATTTTGTTTCTGTTTCTCACATTTTTTTTGGTAATGGATGGCTCTTAAAGTTGTTAATCTTAGTCGAGATTCTAAAAAGGAGACATTGAAAGAATCCCCAACTAATTACCAACCTATATACCAAATATAACGAGAACAAAATATTTTTGATCGTAATTAAAGCGAACACAAACAATTTGCGGGCGCGGGCGGACGCCAGCGTCCCTGCGGGCGCAACTCCTTCCCGCCGAAACTGCCGCGTCAGCCTTCCCTTGTGGACGTTAGAGGCCCTTCACACTAGGTCGCGGCGACGCAGCAGCAGCGACGCGTGATTATCGCATCGAACTACAGCACGGAAGCTGCGTTAGTTTAGACTTCATTGTGTATTTAACAAATCCACATCGGTTTTATATTTTGTTGTGCAACATTGTGCATCACGACTAACCAATCGGCAAATAGGTACCACAATTTTGATAAGCTATGTGACTTTTCGCTAATGTTGATCAACTTATAACGTTGCTAAATAAAAAAGTTACCCCGTGTACACCATAATTCAAAGATTCAAATACTTTATTAGCAACCTAGTAGTTTACATAATATGTACACAGTATAAGGACGACCTTAGCAACAATGCTACTGCATTTTGCGATCTAATGTGCCGGCTCCTTTACAGTCTGGCGTCGCGCCAAGGAGGTAATTTACAGCGTGCAGAATCGATTTCGTGATTTACCGCGACAATCGTAACAGAAAAATACTCGACTAACCTACATTCCAACCCTCATGTTTGGTACAAATGTTTTGAATGTCTGTGATTTTTTTTCCTATATATATCTAGAAGTATTGAAAAAAAATGATATGACCAAACATACGATCTTGGTACACTTCAAATCAATTTACAAATCATATTAAAATGTGTTTCTTAAAAAAATATGTAAAAGCAGTGTTTTACCATAAAATGACAATAATTGCAAAAAAAGCAAATGCATATATTTAATTATCATTTTTTTTATTTACATTTATTCATAAAAATATTAACAATATGAAACAACCATAAAAATCGTCAAACTGCGAAACAGTTTGTTTGCGTTAATAGCACAAACACTCATACAACACACTGATGGGACATCGCAAACCAGGGAATTATTGACCTCTGTTGTCCTACTAATCCCACTATCTTACTAATATTATAAATGTGAAAGTTTGTGTCGATGGATGGATGTTTGTTACTCTTTCACGCAAAAACTACTGAACGGATTTTGACGGATATGGTAGTAGCTTGAGCTCTGGATTAAAACATAGGCTACTTTTTATCCCAAAAAGTTCAAATACTTCATTTACGCGGGCGGAGCCGCGGGCATAAACTTGTACTATATAATGTCGTGTACATAAAAAAACACACACCGCGGCAACTCGCCTTACAAGGTAGGTGTAGTTTCGTTACATGTGTGTGTGTGACACTGTGAAATTACGCGACGATGCGTAGCTTAGACCGGGTTCACTGTGTGGGTAGTAGAGCTCTGTCTTCACTTTTTTATTTGGTCTGAGCCTGTAAATCTACTATACTTAAAACCTGTATAATAGGTTTTAACAGCAGCACATTTTGCAAACCTTCTCAACCAAATGAGAAATATTTATTATAATTCTACTAGCTATTAGTTTATGAAATATTGTAGACAAAGCTCACATGCACAAAAGAATATTTAATAATAAAACTTATGAGTTAATACGGAGTTCGGTAACTATGCCGATATATTGGCATTTTTCCGTCTCCAGATATTGTTATTTATTGAATGATTACAACAAATATTGCATATCCCAATATTGTGACGGGATTTCACTACTGCTCACATCAAACGTTTTCGTATTAAACTATTTCAATTACATTTTACATGTTTTTATTCTGTTATGAAAAATATCTAGGTGTATCTTGTACTTTCGGGAAACGGAACAAACATGAAAAAAATATTAATCTGAAATAGAAGCTTAAATGACATGAAATTTATACAATCGATTCTTCACTGAACCTCTGAAATCTTTATTAATTATATTAATATTAATTTATCTTTATTACCCGACTGGGTTATGTTTTTCGCGCGTATTTTGTATGTATGTTTGTATGCATGTTATTTGTTTTTTAATTATTTTTCAATATTTATTTTTATACAGTGTGTTTAATTGGACTCGCATGTTGCATATGTATGCCTATTATATCTTACTCCTTAACTTTTTTCTCACTGTGACAGTACATAAAATTTTTGTTAAGTCATCAACATATAAGCCCCAGTACGGCTTCTGATGATGGCTACAAACCGAGACAAAGAAATTGTATTTTTGTATGGCATAGTAATAAATAATAAAATAAATATTTTGTGATTAATATTTCACAATAGATTTATTTTATCTAGAACACCTTTACAAAAGGTAGATTTGGCAGATCTGTTGCGGGGACATTAACAAATCGCTGTTGTTCTGTCGTGAGTAATCACCTACTGTTCCGCGGTCCCCACTCCCCCCGCGCGATCCGCGGCCCCCACCCCCTCCCGCGATAATGTATTATCGTTAACGATGTACCAGCTTTGGCTCATTATATCGTGAACAATTATTGCGCGTCAATGTTAGTGGAAATATATTATATGTACTAATTGCGTTCATATTCATAGGTATGTGACAGGTGACTGGAAGATCATAGTTGCTATTGTAAAAGTAGCGATTTTGATTTATGTCTTACATACATTTAACCACGGTTGCAGTAAAGTTATACGTAAAAACATGACGTGTGCATAATGCGCGTGTCAGAAGTGAAAAGTTCATGGAGCATTTAAATCCCAAAAACACTCGCACCGTGCCTAAAAACAACACTTAAAAAAGGAATAGAAAAATAATATTTGTTATGTAAGAGGTATAAGTAGCTTCCGAAAGATGGCGTTATATCCAAAATTATGTCGTGACTCGACCTCGAAATTTCACTCTCAACGTCGTTAAAACAGTTTCACTTTTGAATTTTAACACGTGCGTACAGTAGGGCATTAATTGCAATGTCCTAATCGATTTTGCGATAACTTCAAACCTACGACAACACCAAAGTGTTTCACTGAACGTGGTTTAATAAGGTCACGTGATGAATTCACGCGGTGAACTCATGTGCCACAAGGTCCGGGTGTCCACAGTGTCGCGTGCGTGATTGAGCGTGTATTGTCCCCCAACCTCCCCCAACAATGCGTGATACCTGCGGGTTTTGTTGCCCTACCTCCCTCCGCCGGTACCATCAACAAAGCATGTGCGATACCGTCGGCATAGTTTTTGTTACAGTCCTCTTGTTGTCCTCCTCCTCCTCCTCGACCCCCCCCCCCCCCCCCCCTTCAGGTCTCCCGCGTATGGTCAGCAACAATGCGTGAATCGCGTGCGGGATGTAAGGGCCGCGTAAACTCTTGTACGCTTTGTCCGTAATTACATGTTGTATCATAAACAAAGTAAAATAAATAATAGAATCGGGCGTTTTTTGCGGAAATCCGGAGCATACAATTTAATTGCTACTATATTAATTAAATTATTATTAAATAATACAATTTAACTAAATTATATTAATCAAATTGTAAAGTAAAATAACTTTAAACAGAATGTTTGTGTGATATGAATATTGATGGTTTTAAATCATCCTAACATTGTCATCATCCCAGTATATTTTAATCATTTTTTTTAATAAAAAAATTTTAGCTTAATATACACACACCGGCATATTTAGCGGAACATAAAATAAAGGTTTGATATCAGTATCATATAAGGTTGCTGGCTGGTTTATACGTCATTTAATTTAAAAAGAAATATTTTCAAATTAATAAAACAACTGAACATCACATTTTATGCAATTGTTTTAATTTTATTCAAATACACCTTATCTGGAGCGAACTTCGAGTATTTCTTCCTTCTAAATTTGATTTAAAATTTCATTGAAATACTGTTTTTTGTTAGTTTTTTTTTTAATCGCGTATCTTTTTGGAGTTGAGGACTGAATTATGCCAGACTTAGCCCCAACGGAGATTGCCAGGGCACTCGAAATGCGAAGAAATGGTCAAACCTACAGAGTGATATCCAGAGATCTTCGTCGACCAGTTTCAACGGTCCATCGCAGTATCCAACGGTTCAGGGAGACCGTGAGAGACCGTACTTATGTGAGAAGAGCAGAACAAGGCAGAAAAAGACGCACTTCGAGTAGGGATAATCGTTTCATTCGGCTACGTGTACGTAGGAACCCCGTTTAAAGGCCGTGCAAGCGCGACATGAGTTAGAAGCAGTGCGGGGTGTAACCGTAAGTGAGCGTAAGGTACGAAGAAGGTTCGAAGAAGCTGGTTTGGGTTCATTTGTGCCCGCCAAGGCTCTAAGGCTCGAGGTAAATCATCGTAGTAACAGGTTAACTTTTGCTCAGGAACATCGACTTTGGAACGCGGACCAATGGAGTAAGGTATTGTTTAGTGATGAGTGCAGAATTCTCTTAAATCAAATTGACAGCAGGCAAAGAATATACAGACGCAAAGGAGAACGATACATTCAGACAAATTTTGAAACTACAGTTGCATACGGTAGTGGATCAATAATGGTTTGGGCGGGCATTTCTTTGGGAGCTCGCATAGACTTGGTAGTGATTGACAGAGAGAGTCTGACTGCAGACCGCTATATCAAAGAAGTTTTAGAAGAAAATGTCGTACCGTTTGCCCCATATATCGGTGACGATTTTGTTTTTATGCAGGATAATGCTCGGCCGCATACCGCTCGGGTAACTCAAGCTTATCTTAATGATATGAATATCACTGTTATGGAGTGACCGGCGAGATCACCGGATATGAACCCAATAGAGCACGTTTGGGACTTGCTGAAAAGAAAAGTTAAGTCCAGAATTCCAGCTTCTGCCAACGTGGGTGAACTGCGAATCGCCGTAGTTGAGGAATGGCGGAGACTATCCCAGGAGACCATCGATAACATCATTCTCAGTATGCCTAGACGGGTAGAAACTTTAATAAGAGCACGTGGAGGAAATACGCGATATTAATCACCATTTTTCTAATTTAATTAATTGTTATTTTAATATTAATTTTCACTTTTCCCGGTTACATGAAAAGTTCAAAAATGTACCATTTTTCACAAATAGCCTTTACTCGCAAAATCTGTTCTTAATGTGATCTCATTTTAAGTAAAACAAATAAAACTTTAAATAACAAAAGAAGTGTAGTAAGTACATTTTAAAATAAAACCATATTTTTTTTAATTATGGACCTTTTATTGTGTTCCGCTAAATATGCCGGTGTGTTTATTATGCATTCTTAGTATAACAACATTAATCTATTTGCAATGCTAGAAATAGCTTATACAAACATTTTCCAGTCCATAATTGCCATAAAATTATGGGCTCGACTTTTGAATAAAAAACATCAACGTGTTAACCCATATCCTAATGCAGTCAATTTCACAGACAATAAAAAGGTTATCACGGCTACGCATAAACTGCACAGTAAAAGATTACTCAATGTACCCGTGCAAACACTGTTAATGAAAAACGCGGGAAAGTTATGACAAAATCCGCCATCTAATAAATATATAGGTAAATGTTTTATGAAAAATATAGACAGGAATGTTTTATGTCTGTAAATGTCAGCTTTCGGTCAGAACTCAGATTTGGGAAAAAACCCAAACCAAACGTTTATTCGTATCTTTATTTTAAGTATTTTTATAGACGTTTTTAATACTCTTTATGGGTATATCATTGTAATGATATTGGGTGAGGAGAATATTGGTTTGCGAAGCAAAGCCTGTCATATACGTAATTATGCTTAATCTACTTTTAGTCTAACTAGAAATTTTTGTTTTGTTACAGGTAAACATCTTAGCATAATTACAATTTATATTGTTATGTACTTATAGTTGGTTGGGGTTGATGATGAGCCGATTCTGCTAGCGAGAGAGGAACCAGCACAAGACTTAACTCTTGTGTCAAAATGAAATTAAAATAAGAAATAACAGAAGAACTATGTTTAATAAAATTAAGGGATTTAAATAGGGACGCTCGAACTTTGGCTGTAAAATTTGGCACAAATACATATTAAGTAGTGACAATTTACTGCATGTTAAAAAAAATCGTAGAAATTATTAAAATTTTTCTAACAAAATCAGCGCTCTATTCGCCTAACGTTCCGTCATCCGTGCCTTTCGTTTTCTTTTGAACTCTAGCTTCATAAAAAGCGTAAGCCATATAGTATGATTGTCAAACGAATCCAAAATTTAATAACTAGGTTGTTAAATTGTTGTTAAACACACGACACGCGATACTATTCAAGTACTTATGTAATTAACTTTAACTTCATCATGGCAGCAATTTCAGGCTACGGATGTAAAGTATATTTTTAATTACAATTTTGAATTTCAAAAGATACACATTCCTTACAAACGAAACGTTTCGAAAACATGCAAACTCCTAATAATTATGCTGACGGTATAGCCACGAGGTTTGTTTTTCTTTTCTGAAATAGGACCAGTAAATGAGCAGACAAATCGCCTGATGATAAGCGATTACCGCCACACAACACAAGATGAGTGTGCGTTACTCCCTCACTTAATCGTCGAAACAAAACGCAAGCGTTGATTCACGCCGGTGATGTGTAAGGTCGTGTTATCTCACCGTTCGAGCCAGCCCATTAATGCCGTGGCTTTCTGTGAATAAAAGTGGTCACAGACTTTTGAGTATCTTCGGAATGTAAATATCCTTCAAAGAGCTCCCTTCTGGTGACTAACCTATACATTGTACCTGCCTATACCTTTTGGGCGTTCTTAAATAACTTGTTACGCTTGTGTCGTAGATACTTTGTTTTTAGGGTTCCGTAATACTCAAGGAACTCTTATAGTTTCGCTCTGTCCGTCTGTCTGTCTGTCCGCGCCTCTAACGTGTGTAATTATGAATATAAATGGATTAATTTAGGTATAGTTAAATACTATGTATAGATCTCGATTTTGGCATCGTAAAATAATAATAATTTTACATTTTAGGGGTAGACATGTGAAGTGGGGATAAAAAATATTTTTTATTCTACCCCATCGTGTGGGGTATCGTTGAATAGGTCTTTTAAAATAATGGCAATGTTTTATACATGACTTTTTTATAAATTCAATAATTTTTGAGTAATCGGCCTCCATAGTGGTTTATAAGTTGATCTCCCCCCCCCCGGGAATATCTAAACTATGAGACTTAGAAAATTGCAACTTTTCATACTGATAGACTATGCTAAATACTCTTTAGGAAAAATATTTGGAACGAAATCGGACAGTAACTTTTGAAGTAATTATAAAAAAAATCTATTACGCGTTTATAGTTACGGAACCCTCCTTAGACATGTCCTGACATGCTCTTGGTTAGGTTTTTGTGTAATAAAATAGCGTAGAAAATTGTGTCTAAAAGATATCATATTTTCTATATAGTTGTGCAAGAGTTATTATTGTAAGTAGTAACATTAAATCGTGATAGAAACGTTGACCAATTTTATCAACAATTTTTCTTGATGGAATTGGTCAACTTTTTTAAAATTAACAATATTTTAAACAATAATTAGGACATTTGAATTCAAAAACTAAATTTGCCACGCTGTGTCCTGTTGCTGTGGTGTGCTTATAATGAGTTAGAAATACTTGCAGCCGTTTCCGATTCCGAGATTCCGAGATTCCGATTTTTTTTTTTTATTGACAAGATGCACCAACAACATATTGCAGTAACATTCATAACTTAAATCTAGTACAGTTTTATTTAATACTAACACAATAGGGTGTATGCAGCGTTTACAGAGATACTCCACACATTAGAGAAATAAGTTTTATCAACGAAAAAATATAACAAATAAAGTAGAGTGAATCTGTAATTATATGAATACATAGTGATGCTTGATTTTCACAATAATTTTGAACATAACTTGTTATAAATAGAAATTTACAGATATTTACAATCTGTATAGTTTTGATACTTAAACAAGATTTTAATATTAGAAATTACATATTAATCAAAAAATTATACATAATAAAACGTAGTTTTAAATTTTGTACATGTCAAATATACAATTACATATTTGATATTACTATTGTACAGGACTGTATAATTCCACAGGGTTTCAACCGCCGGCTCAAATTAGACTCGAAGATAGCAAGGTTACACCGATTTGGGCAGAGCTGGGGCGATAATAAAACACTTAATTGAGGAGAACGATTTTCACTTTTTTCGTCTCGCTTACCTGGCAATGCCGTATAGAGAGCCGCGCCCGTACGCCTCTTTCGGGCCTATTTGCTATGTCGCTTTTGCCTCTCTATACGGCTATTTTCCATAATTTTCCCTATTTTCCATGAGCCCCAGGTGAAGTAAAACGCGTTGTGTGAAATTCTTTATTGCTATTCCTAAATTACATAAGTTCTTATATACTAATAATCTTATTCCATATAAAAGATATTCATAACCTAAGGTACACCATGTATGAAATCTTATGTATTTTGACCATTTTTTGCCTAATAACTCCGTATCCATTTATTATATAATCCAAACTATTATTTTTCCTATTAGATATTATGTTTATCTATATAAATCAAAAGAAACTACGTTAAAATTCACTACACTTTAAAATATATAAGCAAAATAGCCTTAAGTTCATAAAACACCATTTAACACGACTTTTTGTACACTGATGCTATAGAAATCTATACATATAGTCACTGAATGTTCACCATTATAGTTTATGTACTGTTTTAAATCACTTGTTTATCGTTCACATTTCAATTCACTGGTATAATTACGTTACGAGGCCGCTGTCCTCAACAACTATAGTACCTATTATAAGTCAAGATAATTTGGAAAAAATAACATAAGTTTAATATAAGAACAAGTGATAATATAATACAATAATACAAGAAAATTTTAAAATTATTCATTCGTGGTTTTACTGTCTAAAATTCTAAACAATGTCGTACAATTTATTTTCAAAACTTACACGGGAATCGTGGAAAATGTCGTTGTCATGATGGACAAGTTTGTAGTAGGAGTCAGTAAGTCGGTTGACTGAAGAGTATTTAAGTAACCTAGGTTTGTTTTGGTAGGACTACATGTAAATGTTTTTGTTGGGCGCCTGGGAAGACAGCGGGACACGTGTATGTTGACAAGGTTCAATAAATTCGTTGAGTCCAGTGTGTTGTTGACAATTTTCACCGGTTCATATATACAAGATTGGCTCGTTTAAAGCATAAGATTTACCTATATGTCAAATCACCGAGTAGATTGAATCCAGATAAATCCAAAGTTACGATTGCGTAGCTGCGGCGGTCCGGTGACCGCCGACCGGCGCCGTCAGTTGTGGTCTGACACAAACGTACAGGGGCCTTACTCCCGAAACTGATACGATTTCGATTTACAAGTCTGATCCGATATCGATTTTGATTCAGTTTCGATCCTGATGCGTACTCCTGAACAAAATCGAATCGAAATCAAGATCGCGTTGAGATCGTGTCTTATCAGCGTCGTTAGCTGTATCCGGTTGCTGACGTCACGTCCACAGAGTAAACAAGTTACAGCTGAGTGCCGTAGTCTATGGCGAAGATTAATAAAAATATGGAGAAATTATATATTTTTCACTTTAAATAACATTTTGTGTATGTTTATTCAAATAAATCAGGCTCAATCTCATGCAATGATAGGTTTTTAAAGGATATTTAAAAAAAAACTGTGACAATAAATAATAGGTTTACCTATGAAATTGCCGTTCTGCAGTACTGGCCATTTCAAATCAAAATAATTTTTGTTTGGCTAAGAATTCTAATTTCAAATTAATTTTATTTTAAAAACATGGAATTCTTTTTCAAAAAGTAGTCATTTCTTTATTGATTAGTGTTACATTTTCATCGCATTTCAATCTTTTTCGTCATCATGTATACGTTAAAAATTCGAGTAATTATGGAATATGAGTACCGTCGTGGCAGCAACGCGGCACAAGCGGCACGCAACATCAACGACGTTTACGGAGCTAACACTACAAACCAACGCACCACCTGTTATTGGTTTGCTCGCTTCCGTTCTGGAAGTTTCGACCTGAAAAATGAACCTCGCGGTCGTCCGAAGACTTTGGTCACCAATGACGAATTAAAAGGCGATTGTGGAAGCTGATGATACACAATCTACGGCCGAATTAGCAGCAGCTTTCGACGTTAGCGTCAAAACAATATTGGTCCATTTGCGTCAAATTGGCAAGGTAAAAAAGCTTGACAAATAGGTGCCCCACGAACTCAATGATCGCCAGCGCGAAGTACGCGTCGAGACGTGCCTTGCACTGCTCAACAGACACACAAATAGAGGAATTTTGAACCGCATTGTTACCTGCGATGAAAAATGGATTCTGTTTGATAACCGCAAGCGCTCAGCAAGTTGGTTGGATCCTGGTTCAGCACCTAAACAATGCCCTAAACGAAAACTTGCCCCTAGAAAAGTGATGGTCACTGTTTGGTGTTCTAGCGCCGGTGTGATTCATCACAGCTTCTTACCAAACGGGGTGAGCATTACTGCAGATGTGTACTGTGAAGAACTGAACACAATGATGGAGAATCTGGCACATCTCCAACCAGCATTGGTCAATCGCTCACCTCCGCTGCTCCTGCACGACAACGCGCGGCCTCATACTGCACAGCAGACGGTCTACAAGTTGCAAGAACTGGGGTTGGAAGCTCTCCGTCATCCGCCCTACTCACCAGACCTTGCGCCTATAGACTACTACTTTTTCCAGAATTTGGATAACTTCTTGGCGGGAAAAAAATTCAATACTCGAGAGGCAGTACAAAATGCCTTTGAAGAATTTGTTGCCTCCCGTCCAGCTGATTTCTTTAAGAAGGCCATCAATAAACTGCCACTGCGTTAGCAAAGATGCATTGATTGCATGGGTGATTACTTCGATTAATACAAATAAAAAATACATAAAAAAATTAGTTTAAATTTTTTCATACAAAACGGCAATTTCATAGGTGAAGACCTAATAATAGTTTCGAAATTCCTGTTTATAATCTTTGACATTCTGTCAAATGTCAAAGTCATAATATTTTGATTTATTTTGTCAGCAAAACTCAAGTGTTGTGCACAAAACACATTCAATAACTACAATAACTGGCCATAAATAGGTAATTGGCAGTATTGTTAAAAGGTAGTTAATTGTTAATTTCGGTGAAATATAAGTCGTATATTTAATTTATGTAAATGATACAATAACAAATTCGTCTTTAGTTTTTACATTTAGAAAACCCGAGCATAGTAACAATATCAACATAGGACTTTTTATAACTATTTATTGACTTTGTTTATTCAAAGACAGTTTGAGATAAACTAAATCTTCATATTATGATACGTTAATATTGATCATATTATATAGACTTCATTTGTCTCAGTCCCTGTCTTAAGTGAAAATATAATACATGAATTAGCGGCCAAATGTGTAAACAAATGCGTAAAGGTTTTAAATAACTTTACACATAACGGTGATATAATTTCAGTGAGTCGGTTTCTTCATATGAGTAGTTAAATCTGCGACTCGTACATCAAATAAATCATTTTTAAGGCGGTAATTGCATCGAAATTCCTCACAATCCATGTCCATTGCTAATGTGTTGCTATTAGTGAATCTTCTTAAATTGTGCATTTCCCGAACGCGTATTCAATAACATTAAATAATGCTGCAATACTACAGTAAAAATCACGTAATTTAGTTCAAATACACTAAAACAAGCAAACTCGATACTGTAAATGAGACCTCTTTAGCTATCGTGTAATTTGACGTTTGTATTCGATCCTGCCATTCGATTCTCATTCGATTGATTTCGTCGGGAGTACCAAAAGTTACGATCTAACGAACTTCTCGATCCAGGTTAGTTACAAATTGAGCCACCGCACGATCGTGCGCTAGTGTAGGTGTCGGGAGTATCAAAAGCTATTGAGATCGAACTGATTCGATTCTCGATTGTGTCGGGAGTAAGGGGGCTGTACATTTGACAATCAATAATTAAACAAAAGCTGGAAAGTATAACCCGACTACGAAAACTTTATAGCCCATGTTACCCGAGCGTTACATTATTACGAATCTATTGACACTCATTAATTAAAATCGGATCAGTAGGTTAGGTGCTACAGTGAAACAAACATACATACTAACATACACACATACATACATACATACTTACATAGACTGCCAAAATCGTTACTCTTACTTTTAACTTCGCCTTAGTCGGTTTAAAAAAAAAAGTTTTGCTGAAAAACAACGAGTTATGTAAATACTAAAATTAAAAACTTACCTTATACATAATTTTAACAATTAAAAGTGACTGGATATCCATCAACACGCGGCGCTTATGTATCTTAAAATGAACTCAACATTTATTCAACTTTTATCGCGAAAATAATTCAAAATCACACACGAAAGTAATTGTGATTTCACAATAGGCTTTATTAAAAGATTATAGACGAAACAGAGTGTATTACGCGCCCGCGGGTAGACCGAGGAGGGGAGAATGGGGTGGGGGGAACGGGGGAACGGGGGGTGGGGTTTATAAAAACGTTGCACCGCGAGAGAACCATCATCCCGGATTAATTGAGGCTTATTGTATCGATTTTGTATCGGGCGGGCTCAGCGCGAGTCGTGTGTGAATTTTAATTCTATGTTATTATTGAATACAGGTGGAACGTTCTTCGAAAATAATATTCGAATATCGTTCCGATGTTAGTCTATAATGTGAAAATTGCACTTTTAACAATGAAAGCGCAAAACGTCATAAATCTAACGCTGACGTTAAATTATAGAAACTGCAATAATAATAATGACGTTTCTTAATTTTGTATATAAAATCACCTTTTAGAAGCTGATTTTAGTAGCTCCATAGAAATATAACAAATGTTAAATGTTTAAAGACATATATTTTGTTTTCAAAATATTTATACAAATTTATTACAATACAAAATTCAGCCACTCGAAAGTGAAGGAGCTCAGAGGCTAATATTTACATTTACGGACGAATATCGAGCTCTCGACGCGTTTCAATTATCGCGTCTGTATCGTGTCTACTCTGTGTGTGTGTTTCTCTAATTAGCCCGCCACTTCAGTAGTAAATTGAGAGTGTTGAGTAACGTAAATGCTTTCACTCCTCGTATTAATATTTTTGCAGTAACTATCACTTGGTTTTAAAAGTTAAGGCACAATATAAAAAGAAAATCAATAGTAACTGAAAAAAATAATAATATTGAGCTTTATTTTCTTAAAAACAAAGAACTGACTTAAGACATGTCAAAAATTTATGTCCTTTCTCTTTCTAATCTATATTTGCCTATTCAATGCAAATTAACAATAAACAAACAAACAAATCTTTCCACTTTATAATATTAGTATAGATATATCGGTGATCAGACTTAGCAAAGTAAATCTTTTAAAGGTCAATGTATACGCCTATGCAATAGAATCCCAGAAAACGTTCAAAATATTTTCAAAAATAAATTTAAAAAAGCTTAATAATTTATTAACGATTGCACACCTTGGGAATAAGATGCCCCCCTGCAAGGCTGTTTCTACGTAGGTATTTATGTATATCGAGTTATGTAATAGATTGTATTGTTTTTTTTTAATGAACAATTTTCCTATCTTTTTGCTAAAAGGTGGGAATTTTGGTGGAAGAGTTAGGGCGAGGTTCTTACGCCCGCCGTTTCCTTTCGCCGGGCGAGTCTCCGAACCGGTGATAGGCATCATGTACGACAATTCTATAAGTGTTATTTAATCCTACTACTATTATAAATATGAACGTTTGTGAGGATGGATGGATGGATGTTTCTTACTCTTTCACGCAAAAACTACTGAACGAATTTAGATGAATTCGGTATGCTAGTAGTTTAAGCTCTGAATTAACATAAAGGCTACTTTTTATCGCGAAAAGTACATACTGTTCCCGTAGGATACTGTATTAACGCGGGCGGAGCCACGAACAAAGCTATATGGAAAATATAAAAAAATTAGATTTTTTTGCAACTTGCGCCGTAAAGTTAATTCGCCTTTACTTCTACTCCGGCAGCATTACCCTGAACGAGCGGGAAGCCGGCCGCAAACGGCGTTGAAAGCAAAATCTGCGATTATAAAAAGCATTAGCATCAAAGGCTGCAGCTTCACTATTAATTGGAGGCTTACTATATTGATTTTGTATTAATGCGGCTTACTTATTGCTCCTGGGGAGCAGTGGTTATTTATTCAAATTGCCCGCTCCTATGAGACGGCTTACTGAGCTACATTATTGATGTGCCTATTACGGTCGTACGCTGAGCAAGTTTCCCGTAATCCCGATTGTTATATATCTGTTTGGACATTTGACTGCAAAGGTTAATGTTGTTTTCGGGAGTCTTCTTTTCTGATACCTCGAATATAATATTATGTCTTGACTAGCTTTTGCCGCCGGCTTCGCTCACGTAAATAAAGTGTCATACGGGAAAACTGTTCTTATTCGGGATAAAAAGTAGCCTATGATTTAAACCAGAGCCTGCAACGCGAAATTTCATCATAATCTATTTTGTAGTTTTTCGTGAAAAACTCACAGACATCCATCCATCCATCTATCCATACATCCATCCTCACAAACGTTCACATTTATAATAGTAGTTGTATGTATGTCAGATATATACAAACATCCATCCATCCTCACAAACTTCCACATCAATAACTGTATAATGTATAGTCAGATATTTATGTATGTGTTAAAAGTTCCATGGATTCCAGTCATAATACAACAAATATTATATTTTGCAATTTTTATAGCAATTTTTATAGCAATTTTTATAGCATTAATATATTTTAATATTTCGGCGAGGACTTATAGACCTGACAATATTATTTTGTTTGCTGACTCTCGCAAACATAGACGAACGTTATGCTTTCTGTAATATTTGTTTAGTACGAATAAAAAAAATTACGTTTATATTTGAAAATACACTATTTGCTTACACAACGGGTAAATACGCCAAAATTGCGTGTACTATGATCAAAGCTAAAAATCTGTCATCACATAATATGTATAACCCGCGTCAACCCAAGCTACAAGTATTCGAGCTCATAATACAAAATGAAAAATGTAAACCAACTTCGAGGGATTCGCAACCCTTGGATCAAATTAAAAAAACTGTTTAATGGCTTTGTCGTACACTTGAGTAATAAATGTGTCAAATTTACTTTACGGCGCTGTACCGAGGTGTAACTGAGGGTTGACGATTGATGTGTCAAACGCTAGATTGTAATTCGACCAAATGAAATTGTTAAATAGTAATTTAATTTTGTCAGCATGTTCTTGTAGTTCCCGTAGCTCTCAAAGGTGTTGAAGTAGGCCGCCGTAGGGGTTTTTGTGAGTAAGAATCCCACATAACCTTCTAACCCAATCCCCTGGCTTGAGGTATCTAACCGAAGATTTATCCTGCGGAAACAAAAAACTTGATTAACAAATGTGACAAATTTACTAAAAAACGGCGCCGTACCGAGGTATAACCGAGTGTTGACAATTGCCGTGTAAGACGCTAGATTATAATTCGACCAAATGACATTATTAAACAGTAATCTAATTTTGACAGTATTTTAACACATGATCAATGTTTACATAACTATTCTCGTGGTTTCTAGTTTATTGTTAAATCCAATCACTCAACTACGAGCATTAGCGGCGAGCGAGTTTTGCAGTACCTACAAAGTTACCCGTTAGTTCTTCATAATACATATACTTACACATTTAAAACACTAAATTAATGCGAATAAGATGTGTTGATTATTGGAAATATTCAAATATTAATTAAACCAATTGTATTACACCCAATTTATACTTTATGCCGAAACGAGAAGATGTAAATCATTTTATGTGAGCTGCAACACGCGTAATTATCTCAATTTATTGGGTTTAATGGTCCACATTATCCGGACATGTAGTTAACATGGCGTTCGGTTTTTTTAACCGACTTCCTAATAGAGGAGGCGGTTATACCTCTGGCTGTATGTAGTTTCAACGATAACTCCGCCGTCTGTTGACTTAACTTCAAAAGGTTTAATTGTAAAGGGTGTACTTTTAAGTTGGTCCTGTTCTTACTTTTTATACTCTGGATCCAAAAGTACTGAACAGAACACCTGACTCCTTATAGATACAACTTTGGGGATTTAGGTGTTGCTTAAAGAACTGCAAGCATAAGCCTCTATGTCAATTAAAGTAATCATCATCATCACCACCATCATCACCACCATCATCACACCATAAATTATGACATAATGATGATATAATAGGTACGTCCCATAATATTTTTTACCGACATGGATATCTTTGAACATTACTCTGCCGTTTATGAACCGATTTTCAAAATTAATTTTTTAATGTATTGGGTATAATCCGAAATTGGTCTCGTTGTACCAAAGCGGTAACCTGATGATGGCATCCATGAGGAATCGAGGGAACTGCTCGAAATTCACATGGACATATATAGTGATTTTGATTTTTTCAGAAGTAACCCAAGCATATGATACCAAAAAGTAAGATTCTGCACCAAGGTATACCAAGGCACTGAACATAACTCCTCAGTCTTTATAGATACGCATTTGGAAATTTCGACATTGTTTAAAGAACTGCAAGCATATGCCATTATGTAACTTACAGTAATCATCATCATTATAATATATACAATACCTAATGGGAGCTTGGCGCGTATTCAATTATACATGCGATCGTTTATTTTAAACGTTTAAAATGTGTTAATAATAATTTATCAGATATCACTAAAAAGAAAAAAAATATTATTATTTTTAAACAAAAAATTAAACCGACTTCCAAAGTAAAAATGCACAGAAAATCTTATTTTCTAAATAATTTCCTTTTAAATTTGGCTGAAATTTTAACTACGAGGGATGCACTAAAAGTATCGGGGAATATTTCCACTGTTCCTGTCATATTAAAATCTTTTTAATTTAAAACTCCTTGGTTTTAAAAATCGAATACCGTTTATTTATTTAAAAAAAGATTCTCGGTCTTGTCAAACTTGTTTAGTCGTTGAGAAAATGGAATTGACTCGAGAAAATTCTAGAGCGATGATTTATTATGACTTTCGAAGTGGTTTAACACAAAAACAGTGTGTTGACCGGATGATTTCTGCATTTGGTGATGAAGCCCCATCCAAAACCACAATTTATCACTGGTTTGCTGAATTTCAACGTGGACGTGTCAAGCTCAGTGATGATCCCCGTCAAGGTCGTCCAAAAACTGCAGTCACCCAAGAAAACGTTGATGCTGTGCGTAAGCTGATTGAGGAAGATCGACATGTGATATACCGCGAAATTCAGGCAACTTTAGACATTGGCATGAGTCAAATACAAATAATCTTGCATGAACAATTAGGTGTAAAAAAGTTGTTTTCCCGATGGATACCGCATTTGCTCTGTGAAGAGCAAAAAGCGGCTCGCGTTACTTAGTGCGTCAGAACTCTCGAAAGATTCCACGCAGGATCCTCAAATGCTGTATACGACATCGTATCAGGTGACGAATCCTGGATATACGCGTACGAACCCGAAACAAAAAACCAGTCACGAGTTTGGGTGTTCGAAAATGAGTTAAAGCCAACAAAAATTGTTCGTTCATGGAGTGTTGCAAAAAAAATGGTGGCCACGTTTGTCTCTAAAACCGGCCATGCTGCGACTATTCCTCTTGAGGGACAAAGAACGGTTAATGCAGAATGGTATGCTAACATTTGTTTGCCACAGGTCGTTTCTAAACTCCGTAAAGAGAACTGCAACCGCCGCATCATCCTCACCATCACGACAATGCGAGGTAACACACCGCGCACAGAACAAAAGAGTTTTTAGAGCAAGAAATCATAGAATTATTAGACCATCCGCCGTACAGCCCCGACCTAAGCCCTAATGATTTCTATACTTTCCCTAAAATAAAGAATAAATTGCGTGGTCAGAGATTTTCATCACCTGAAGAAGCTGTGGACGCCTACAAAACGGCCATTTTGGAGACCCCAACTTCCGAATGGAATGGTTGCTTCAATGATTGGTTCCATCGTATGGAAAAATGTGTCAAATTTCGCGGAGAATACTTCGAAAAGCAATAAATACATTTTTAAATAGTAATGTTGTGTCACTTCCTTGATTCCCGAAATTTTCAGTGCCACCCTCGTATTTCTCTATTCAATAGACAAATAGTTAAAGTTTCATAATTTTGAAGTCGGTACCAGCCCGAAAACGTTCAAGTTGGCTGGTACCGACTTCAAAATTATGAAGATTGAGTAGAGAAATAGTTAAAATTTCAGCCAAATTTAAAAGGGGAATTATTTAGAAAATATGTTTAATTTCATACTTTTTTGTGCATTTTTACTTTTTCGATTATATACTTAGCAATAGTAATCCTGAGAATTTATCTTGTATAAACCAAGCCCAAACTATGAGGGTTAAAAAAACGTAGGCAGTGCTTTCGCTTTGCGCTTCGCTTGGCTCATCTTGGCGGTAAATAATGTCAAAAATCTCAAAACGATCTGCGTCTTTTAACGTGGCATTAGCTTTTATTACATCATGACTATCGAGCCACTAATTTGTATCACCTTTTGTGGGTAATTTATTTTGACGTTTGCGACAGACGCCATCTTGCGTCAGCGCGTCGCTATGGAAAAGCATTGAGATGTGCTACTTTAATCGCCGCCCGACCTAGTTTTTGCATTTTATTAGCTACTAGTTGTCCCGACACACGTTGTTTTGTCTTAAGCCTCCAATATTTCTCAACGTTAAAACCTTTCATGAACTTCAACAATTAATTCAAGACTAAAATTAGCCAAATAGATCCAGCCGTTCTCAAGTTTTAGCCTGACATTGGAATTGCAATTCATCTTTATATATTATAAGATTTATTTATTAATGTCCGTTTACTTACGTGATTCAAATGTTACAAGTGTGGGTTAAACGCAACGCTCGCGTATTTTGTATCGCACGAAAAACTTTTACGAATTTAATAGTTATCTACTAATGAGGTGAGTAATCTACAAAAGAGATGACTGACAATGAAGACTTTTTCACACGAAATTTTCCTGAAGTAATTAATAAAAATTTAAAGTAAGTAATTAACTTTTAAAAATGTTTCACATTTAAGATTTTCGTAGGAACCCAAAGTTAAGACATTCTATTAATCAGGGGTCGTAATTAATTTTTGGCCCCTTTTTAAACGGCTCCGTCTTAATTAGACCTCTGACATCCGTAAATAAAAATGGCGGAATACTTAATTTAAAGCACCTTCGCAAGTATTTTACCTTAGTGACGGAATGAAAGCTTTTGATTTTTGCTCGATAAAACAAACGGTAAATTCGACATTGACGCTTCGTTCCGATTTTAAATTGAGGAAAATCGATGTGAAATTATATTTTCCCGCTCCTCCCGCTTACGAAACTGACTACAATGGACTCGACTTATTAATCTATACATCATTTATCTACATCAAACTGAGTATATAAAATTAAAGCAAAAATATTTTTATGCGACTACATAACAAAAATGGAATATGAAATTAGCCATATATTTTGGCCGCGACTCCGCCCTCTTAAATAAAGTATTCCACGGGAACACTTTATTTACGAGACTTTTTCGGGATAAAAACTAGTCTATGTTTAAATCCAGAGCACTAAACTACCATATCAATTTTCATTAAAATCTGTTCAGTAGTTTTTGCGCAAAAGAGATTTAGTCTTCTTTCGAACTTTTTAAAACATCCATCCAAACATCCATCCTCAAAAACTTTCACAATAATAATAGTAGTAGAACACAGGCGATAAATCTTAAGTTTACAAGTCTTTGTGTTATTTCTAAAACACAAACACACTAACAGATTATAGAGCCTCTGCGTTAGCGCTATTTAACTACGTTGAAATAAACGCGCGTCGTCGACGGAATAAATTTGGGAATTCTGTTGGGAAAAGAATAGTTCGGGAAATTTACGAGCGGCGGGGGGCGCTAAAACCTCGTTAGGCTGAGCTACGACCCAATCGAGAACATTATGTTCCTACAATTTTTTTTTTTATTACATAATTTGCATTTAAAATTATGAATAAGGTGGCCAAAGACAAAACATATATAGTGGGGGCAAATGTAAAGTAAGAGGTTGAAAAATGTTATTTATCGTAGCTATATTAGACTGAAATTTTAGGCCTATGCAAAGTTATAACTATAGCTGAATTTGGAAATGGAATCGAACCACCCACGCTATAGTAATTAATAATAATAAAAAATTTATTTGCAGCTACATACACAGATTATTACAAAATAAATAAATTATATTTATTGGTTTCAACATAAATAAAAAATAAATGAAAATAACTTAAATCTAACCAGCAGCCGCAAATTGGCTCGAGCTCGGCATGAGCTGACACACCTCAGGCATACTAGCACCGGTCTTCTGTTAGAGCCACTAGTGACATCATAGCTGATCTAAACGATCCAACAGTATAGGTAAAATACATAACACACAGCCCGCAAATACAAAAAACAATATAAAAAAACCAAGCAAATAATCTAAATGACAAGAAGAAGAAAAGAAAGCAAAATCAATAATTCAATAATCTTATACATTAAACGAGACGATCTTCTAGGTATATAATAAATATATTACTAAGTATTGCCATGAAATTTAGTATGCAGGGAGTTATGGGGGAGAAAAATCAATTTAGCTAATTCTTATCCCTTAGAAACTGCGCATTTTTAAGCAATATATGTTTTTTTTATTGCGTCGTACAACAATACACCAATAATTTCGACTCTCTGACGTCAGTCTGATTGGCAGCTTGTGATGCGCACCTACGTGTATTTTTAGCATTGTTTGGAAATTCGGAATGTGGTTGATTCGAATCCCGGTAAGATAATATTATAAATATGTTTCGCCCTGTCGCCAAAATTCGGCCATAATAATTAAATCATTTTTAAAATTAGAAGGGTAACTTTATTTCTAAGATACTCTAAGATAAAAAAAAATGTTGTGACAGATTGACAGACGCGTAACAAAGTTGTATCTGTCACGGTAGTGTGTATTAATAATCTGAGGTAGTGTGTGATGTTGTTATTTTTATTAATTTTATGCATTTCTCAGCATTATTTTAAAAAATATTAGCTTTCTGCAAACCTTCCTCCACATAAACTTTACTTTACCGGCCAAATTTACTACTCCTCCGGTTTCACAATTTTCGTAAAATTGTACTGAAGGTTGTTGCTTCACGTATTAATGTATGGTAATTTCGTAACAGTATAATATTAGTTTTCCTAACTTTGATATTTCATATTCACAGCTTCACCATACTCTCACGTAATATTATGATTATACTATATATTATAAATTTAGATTCTTAAGCCATTAAATGTAGGTATGAAATAAATATCCTTGTAAATTTTGCTGTCACTAACATATTCTACGTTAGGTAATGCTCCAATAAGTCAATATTTACAGAAATATAACATTTAAATTTTGTTCCATAGAAATTTATTAGCCTTTGTTATTTTCTTTCCCCCTAATACCTAACCCAACCTAAAACTTTTCAAAGTCTCGCAAGATGTCTACAACTTTTTAAAACATCACATTTAATTAAAAGAAATTCACTTAATTGGTGCGATAAACTTCGCAAACAAAAAACGGTTTAAAGTAAAGAACTGTAGAATCAAGATGGCCGATATCTCGCAAGTGGTCACATTAATTATGCTAAATGGCTCATTAAGCCATAAGCTGCACGGTTCTAGCTCAAGATTTGGGCCAAGGAATAAAGTTAAAGCCGTAATCGTTTACCACACAATGCCTACCAGTTTCTTATTGGCTTTTAAGCCCAATACTGATCTCTGTTTTGATCTTTGAACTGCGTGGAATTACTCACAAATGCTTTTAATAGCAGTAAAACTTATATAGTAGTTTTAAGTTTAAATAGTAGTTACCTCTATTAATATCCAACAATACATGGCAATAAAATAAATAAATAAATAAACAAAAACAAACAAAACATAGCTTTCCAGGCCCCAGCCCTTCGGATATTTAAAACTAGTGACAATCAAAAGGCGTCAAATACCAACTTTTTGCAATTAGCCTCAATGCCACGTAATATTAGATGTTTCATTCATAAAAGAACTCGTGGCATTGCCAAACAGATCTTGAGCAGTTAAGATCTTGCTTAAGTGACTGTTATATTACAGAGCACGTTTTGACATCGATTCTATTCTCTGTAGTCTGTATTCCTTAAGCGACCCACACTATACTAGTATTGCAAACAGTTCTGCTGTTTTATTAATAGTCTCACACTCGGCTCGTTGCCTTGGATACTTAAGCTGCTACTACACTTGCAGGTCGCGCGCGGCCGCCTCCCGATGCCGACGTTCTCGCCGCGCGCCGTGCTGATGTACAGCGCGGCCGTGGGTGGCGAGGGCGTGGCGCTGCAGCTGCGCGAGGCCACGCCGGCCGAGATCGACGAGCGGCTAATGTGCCACGAGCCCGACCTGCTCGCCGACCTCTTCCACGCCGCCGTCGATATTGGTAAGGAGATCTGCACGTCGAACACGCTGGGCAATCTGCTTGGCAAGTCGGATCCTCAAAAGTTTAGCTGGGTCACATTCACCGGAGAAAAACAGGTTTACTGTATATTGCAAACTGATCCTCTAGGATCATCAGATGACATTATGTAGTAGAATCGACAAGAATATGATGATAAGCGATCGCCTTCTCTGGTCCTCCAAGTGAAGCAGGCTGCCAGTCCAAAATACAACCGTTACTTCACGAATAGGACTAAATAATATAAAGCATCTATTGTCTTTGTTATAAACCTGATCTTCACCTCGGCAAATATTTCATCGTCTTCAGTAAAAATGTCGTCTGTAATCCTTCATTTATTCATGAAGTAACGCATGTAAGTACAATACAATTACGTATACGACTAAAAATATCGTCTGTAATCCTTAAACAAGCTACTTCATTAAGTACTACTTCATGAAGATACAATATTAACCCTCACACGCAATATTTGTCTAATTTGCGCGTACATAATATTAAAGCAAGTGACGTGTTAAGGCGACACACGGGAGCCGTGTACATTTTACATTGGCATTCAGTTGTCGCCGCTCAAGTTGTTTTATTAGAGCGCGGGGATCACAGGCATTTCACTTGGCTCGCGGGCTCGTGGCTCGTGGCTCGTGCCGGTATTTTGAATTTCAAATATCGAATTGTAAATTCAAAACTTGCACCGAGCATTCTGAACAAGCTTTTATTTTCCAACTGACGATTATTTTTATTGTCCTTTTGCGTTCCAATATGCGACGTCCTTTTAACGGATGTATAACAGCTCAAAATTCAATTTACTGCTTGTCGAGGACTTTTGGTGAATATGAATGTGGGAGATTGGAATCAAGTATCAGGGGCTAATCTAGTAAAAAAATGTATAAAATTGCTTCGGTAAGACGTAAAAGTATGTCATAAAGCTGGTACATTACATGCCAAAATATAATGTGACTCATGACAATCAGAAGTAAACAATATTTGGGGGAACATTTTAATAAAATATATAATGCATCGAATATAAAGTAAGTGAGGCAACAAAACGTTTCCAAGTCAGCGGGCTCGAGCGCCGAGCGCCGAGCGCCGATGGCTACACATCAACTTTACGAAATTCCCAACTCGCCTCGCTTCCGCTTAAAAATGCAAACTCATGCAAACGAGCTTGAAAGGCTCCTAATTGAATTAGATCTCCTCAAGCAGTGATGAAATATTCCGCCTCGTTATTGGACACAAATTGGAGGGTGCCAACTGTTGAGCATTTCTGCCGTTCTATTTATTTAATATCATATTTCTATAGTCTATTCCAAGTTATTTAATATCATATTTCTATAGTCTATTCCAAGCTTTGCACAATGTTTTTGATAAATAAAAACTGTACATTTCAATTTTAAAGTTCTCTGTCTCCATCTCAATATTTCAAAGATTAACATTATCGCTTAGAAAAAATAATATATTTTACACCACACTGGAATAATTTAATCAAATATTTTGACCGGCCGAAGCTAGTGGTATTTGCTGTACAAAATGCATTAGGTTCCTTACTCCGTACTAGCAGGGTTCTCCGTCCGTGACTTGTAAGTAAATATAATATGAGAATTTCACTAAGTCCGCCCTTAGGGAGTATATAATTACCAGACATACTGCTAATTATCCCTCCAGCGGGCAGCCTCACGCTGACACACAGACCCCGGGACTTATTACTTATCACCGCCGATCAATTTCAAACGCGTTTTTATATTGTCTGTGGAATAATTTTAAGGCTGAGGGCCCATTAGTGCGTGGCGTTCCGTCGCGTCGTCGCGTCGCGTTGTCGCAACGGATAAACGCATTGTATGCCACACCTGTGTTGCGTCGACGCACGATTCTAAACGCAAGAGGGTGATAACGCAGCGGACTCCTCGTATCCTGTCCGTCGTTCCGTTGAAACGTCGCGCTCGACGACGCGAGTCATTAATGGGATATGTCATGTTCATGTCATAGTCTATGAGAAATGACGCAGCCCCGACGCTGCGATAACGCAAGGCAGCGCAACGCACTAATGGAGCCTGGCTCTAACAGGAGTTTAAATTATCTGTGAAATAATTCATGGGTTAAATTTAATTTGAACTGGACAATGTAATCTTTGGCTGCAATTTATTGGCAGTTGCGAGTCGTACTGTAATGGAAAATAAGAAATTTTATGGTAGGTGCGGGAAATGCAAAAATATTGTTTACTGTTGTGAAATTACACAAAATATTATGCCGCGTATTTTGTACACTATATTATGTACAATCATTCAAATATGCGAAACGACTAAACTCCTCGAAGATTGAATTATTTTCACTTATATGAAATTAAAAATGAATCAGCAAAAAAATACATGTTTTAGTTGTTAAAATATTATGTTTTTCGAGAACAGTTCTTTGAAATATGAATTGTCACTTTATGAATTGTTTTTTGAGGACGGAACGAGGGTATGAGCTCACAAAATGGCGCTTTCGTGAGAGAAAAAAGTGAGTTTTTGTAAAGCTACACCGCGAATTTATAGATCTTATTGTTTAACCAGATTTCAAGTTTTTGTTACCCGACTACGGCGAAGCCAAAAGGAAGGAATGATTTTGGCAGTATATGTACCTACTACCTATGTATGTATGTATGTCTCTTTGTTCCCCCGTAGCGCCTAAACTATTGATCCGATTTTAATAGATTCGTAGTAATAGCCCGGGTAACATAATTTACGTAGTCGGGTTATAGTTTTTATTTAAAAAATGAGTTATTTAATTTGTCCAATTCTCTCAAGTTTTTTTTATGTGTGGGTAACCCGCTAAAGTGTGTCAGATAGATACATACCCCCTTATTAATAAAACGATTTACACAATGAATAACTTAAACAACGTTGTCTAACAACTGTCTGTGTATGTCAAGTGACATTTCCAACGCATCAGACAAAGACAGCGTCGTTGTTTAAGTTATCCGTTGTGTGAGTCTTTTTATATTAGTGAGGGATTTGTAGTGTTATTATTTTGTCTGGTAAACTTGGATTCCAAAGACCCAAAAGTTCAAAATATTGTATGCCGTTATTAGATAAGTAGAAGCCAAAGATTTAATTAGGCAGATAAAAATCTCTCGAATAACTTGAAGCCTAGCCTTCAGACAAGATTGCTACAAGAAAGTTCTGTTAAAAACAAATTATAAAATGCACTCGGAATTGAGGCACTCTTTTTGTTTGCTCAGCTCTGACGTATCTCGCGAATTCTTTTACATTAATTAAGCCGGGGGAAGCGTTCAAAGAAACTCATTTTTGTAGAATTAGCGGAATGTTTTTTCTACAAATGTTACGTTTTGTGCAGTCGACTCGATGTGATTCTCGTAATTAAAATCATAAGATCGTTATGTTTTTTCGATTCTTTTTTATTAGACTTTAGAACTTTTTAAAGGTGCTCTTGAGACTTTATTAACAAAATAACATTTAACTTAAGTGCTAATAGAAATTGAAACCAAATTAAAAACTCCAAACGGACAATTATATTGAGACTTCTATTGAAATATTTAATTCTAATACTTTTGTAAATGTGAAAGTTTGCTAGGATGTATGGATGGATGGATGTTTGAGACTCTTTCATGCAGTAATTACTTAACGGATTTTGATCAGATTTTGTACGGCAGTAGTTTAGGCTTTGTATTAACATATTATGGGCTATTTTTTATCGCGTCAAAATGTACGGTACCCGCAGGATTTCATTTAGCGCGTACGAAGTCGCAACATCTAACAGTTCATAAATATTTTCCATATTTCGTACATCGAATAAAATTTGAAGATTACTCTAGTATGAAAATAGTATAAACTTATTTTTGTACAGAGCGACAGTAAAACGAACGCCGAATTACGAAAGCGAATATCGATAACGCAAAAGCAATCATTCTGGGAAACTATGTGTGAGTTTTTATGAAACGCAAACTAAGGAATGAATTTCAACGAACCCAACGCACCCATAAAGTTGCAAGTGTAGACCCGCCGAAACCCGACTTACTAAACTCCGAGTTGCTGAATCCCGAGCTTCTGAACGCCGAGTTGCTGAAACTATAAGTGCTCACGAGATACAATGGCGGCTATTTACTTACTGTCATTTAATTAAGCTAAACAAACGGAGGGAAGTGACGCTGCGGACCCACTTACCTACTTTGTAATTTATGTTGGCCGTTCACTTCGATCTAACACACTTTTTCCCGTCTTAAATATTCAATGTTACTTACTTATTGAATAGATTTGTAATTGTAAATTGTACCCAATATTTTTCTGATACAAGTGTTATGATTTTGTGATTGATATAAGTGCACCTAATGCTATCTTCAACTCAAAATATATTTATTTATTGGTAATACAACGTTCGAGGGCTGATTGATAAGTTTCCGAAACGACAAAGAAAAACTTCAAAAATCTATTTAAAATAAATTTATTTCTCAACGTAGTTTCCTTCTACCTCCATGCATTTAGTCCAGCGCTTCTCTAATGCCGTTACACCAGTTTGATAAAATGTTTTCTCCAACCCCTCAAAATACTCGTCCACGGCAACAATGACTTCTTCATTTGATGAAAATATCTGGCCACCTAACCATTTCTTCAGGTTTGGGAATAAGTGGAAGTCGCACGGGGCCAGATCCGGGGAATAGGGTGCATGCGGTAGCAATTCGAACCGCAATTCATGGAGTTTGGCGGCTGCAACCATTGACGTGTGTGCAGGTGCGTTGTCATGGTGGAACAAAATTTTTTTCTTGGCCAAATGTGGTCGTTTCTTCTGGATTTCTTCACTTAATTTTTGCAGCAAGCTTGCGTAGTACTCTCCATTTATTGTTTTTCCTTTTTGCAGATAATCCACTAAAATAATCCCTCGAGCATCCCAAAAAACAGTCGCCATAACTTTTCATTCATCACACACACGGCCGACAAAACCGTTTTTGCTTTCTTCGGCGCAGGTTTTCCGCGCTCAGTCCACTGCTTAGATTGTTCTTTTGTCTCGGGAGTATAATGATGTATCCAGGTTTCATCGACTGTTACATAACGCCGCAAAAACTCATTAGGATCTCGGTTCAACAGCGCCAAACACTCCGATGAATCGTCCACTCGACGTTGCTTTTGGTCTACAGTGAACAAACGCGGCACCCATCGCGCGCAAAGCTTTTTCATTCCCAAATGTTGGTGCAAAATATTAAAAACGCGTTCAGATAAAATGCTCACCATCTCTGCTATCTCTCGCAACTTTAAGCGCCGATCATTCAATACAATTTTGTGAATTTTTTTGATCATGTCCGGATTCGTGACTTCATTTGGACGGCCAGACCTGTGGGCGTCTTCGCAGCTCTGTCTTCCACGTTTAAAATCAGTTACCCAGGTGTGAATTGTACTCAATGCAGGAGCAGAATTACCTAAAACACTGTCTAGCTTGGTTTTAATCTGGGTTGCTGTTTTCTCTTTTAAAACGTAAAACTTTATCACCGCACGAATTTCGTTTCTTTCCATTGTTAAGAAAATTTACGACAGAGAAAGTTCTACGTCCTCTCAAACAAATTCCATCAGTTCGATTAAATTCAAATTTGGCGTTCTATTTTCAAAAAGATGCCAGAATATAACGTAATATTCCTTTTTTGCGTATCATTTTTTTAAGTTCGTCGTTTCAGCCAGTTATCAATCAGCCCAGGTATCTACAAAAAATATATACTTTCACAAATTTTCAGCGACTGAAAATTTGTGAAAGTATATATTTTTTGTAGATTATTATTAACGTACAACGTATCCACAAAATCAAGTACCTATTTATATTATAATGTTAAAATAAATTATATATTTATTTTAAGTTCACTATCTTGAAATCGATATTACATTCAAACTCACAAATAATGACAGATAATATGTAGATATAAATTAATATATGTTTGACAGCAAAACGAGACAAAAGTGTACCATCTGCACCGAAGCTTTTATTAAGCTTTGGGTCAATACACATACACACCGAAACTGCATTTTTAAGATAGCTATTCAAAAAAAGTTCAATTTTCACACGTTTCATTGTAAGAGATTGAATGTCAAGTTGCACAGCGCATGGGCAGTGTATGACTGATGTCATATGAAAACTGAAACGTGTATCTTTTTGTGTAGAGAATAAAGTTCAAATTTAAATAGCAATTTTAATAATGAAGCGCCTTGTCGCGTCGCGTATCGTTGCGGTGCAAAATTACCCTGACATTTGCGAAATTCCCAGAAGTTTATGTAACGCGCGGTCACCGTGATACAGAATTGTAATATTGGTTGGCTATGGTAACGGTTTAGCGGGTTATAACTTTGCATTGTATATTAGTGTGGGCCAGTATTATATGCCTCTTAATTTGACTATTCATTAAAATATTATTCACTTTCTATTTATGGGTAATGAGTGCCCATGGACACAATCCCATGGGATAGATAGTTTTTCTTCCCACATACAAAATATAAGTGTTAAGACAACGTTGTTCTCTTATTACTTTACGTATATACAGAATGTGTGGCAGAACGTAGTCCAGAACGTAGTCCAGAACGTAGTCCGTTAAATGGAGATCTGAAGTCGATTCTGCTAATTAAATCCTGCAATAATACAGTTACAATCCAGTCCCGATATTATGTCAAACTGCAAAATGGTATTCTCGTAAACGTCAGACCAACGTCGAACCCGCTTTGATTGGTCCAAACTTCTTATATGAGTTTATGATATCAAGACTATTTATTTATGTATACTAATACTAGCTATTATCCGTAGCTCCAACCGCGTAACTACAATATCCTACGGGAACGCTGTACTTTCTGTATGTAATGTAGTCTATGTTTCAAGCGAGAGCCTTAACTACTAACATACCAAATTTCATCAAAATTCAGGAGTACTTGCGTGAAAGAGTAACAAACATCCATCCATCGATTCATCCATCCATCCTCACAAACTTTTACAATTACAATAGTGCGTTTGCATTGCGGTCCTCCGAGAGTACTGGACCGATTTTCATGAAATTTGGAACAGATATAGACTAGACCACAGGAAAGATTGCAGACGACAACTAGTAATTCGATAAAAGTATAATGAAAGTTAAATACCATAATTGCGGTTCTGGGGACACGTGGGGTGAAGGCAAACTATTTTAACTCCGACATTCTCTATTTACAAATATTTCGTCCTACGTACCATCAAACATCCTGCAGGGCAATCGCGCTAAGATTTTTCAGTTGAACCGCAAACGAACCGTGAACGTTAGTCGACTTTTTTAATCATTCAGTATCGCGCTAACGTTTTGACAGACAGTTGGAACGCAGCCGCACCGCAGCCCAAGCGCAAACGCTGTCAAAATAAAAAGTTGATACGATGCTACTTTCTCTCACACGTTTCTGAAACGTTTCTTGTTTTGGTGTGTTAAATATATAGTTTAATATATTGAGGATATAAGGTATAAATGAATTTACCGATACATATGATATTTCTAAATTTAATACAACAATGAATCGAGCTGTATCCAGACGCGAAAATTTAAGTGATCACATAAAAAGAAATGCCTTTACGTTATCCGATTGTTTGTTCATTAAAAGGTACCGTCATTCAAAGACAAATACCAAGAGGCCTAATTAAAAAAGTGGCACCCAACGTGCCACCAACCTTGCGTTCAAGACACTTGAGAAACTTTATCGAACTACGAAGTATGTCAACTGACTTCTTCTTCTTTTAATTATGGTGGTTTCGGTGAAGTCTTTGACAAACACCCATAGACCACAAAGCAACTAGTGTGAGTGCGCAAGCAAAATCAATGCTCGCTTATGCTAAAATCATAGATATTTGCGCAAATATTAGGTTTGCATCCCTAATGTCTATCGAAAGTTTCGTTTGAGTTTCGTCTGAGGTTTAGTTACGTTTTAAAGGAGAGTCCGATAGTGAAATCTGATCAGACGCATCAGAACCGAACCGAAACTGAATCACAACCAAAGCAGAATTGAACCTGATTTCAAACGGTAAACAATAGCGCGATTGCCCTGCTGTACTACATGTGACGCTCCTAGCTACAGGTTGTTCATATTTCAGAAGGTGATCACGAGGGGCTAACGGCGCTGCTGGGCGCGGCGTCCCCCGACCTGGCGCTCGCCTCCGACGCCTCCGACAGCCTGCCGCGGTCCGACGACCACGGTGAGTGTGTGTACTATGTCACTTATAATATAATCAAAGTAAAATGAAAGTCTGCTTTAAATACGAGGATAGAGGTTCTGATTTACAGTTAACCCTTATGTTATGCCTTCTCCTTCATAAATACGAAGGACGAGAGAGATAAAAGGATATTTAACCAGGGTTAACTTTAACCTAAATCTGCACGAGTGGACCAATAACAACTTTCAAAAAGAAATTGAGAATTTATTTTTCACAATTAATTTACCCAAGGCCCACTTGCACAGATTTGGGTTAAAGTTTACCTTGTGATAAAAATTTAATTCCTTCTCTTTCATAAATATTAAGAACTAGAGAGATAACTTGGTATTTAACCCATAGTTAACTTTAACCTAGATCTGCGTCAGTGGCCCTAAAAGTAAGATTAAATAAGATCTTTTCTAATAAGCATTATATTAGAAACAATGAAACTCCGCAACCCAATTACCCCTCAGAACTGCACCTGCACGTGCCGCACTATCGCTGGAAATACTCCTAGCCTTTGAAACTGTAGACGCGCGTGACAGATGACGCCGCCGGTCGCCGGTCGCCGGTCGCCGGGGTGTGCCATTTGTTACGCCTGGCAGCCGGTGCGCCGGTGTGTACGCACAAGCACTATGTGACACGACAAATATACTTTGTGACGACGAGAAACGAGGCATACGAAACTACAAAATTGATTTAAAAAACGTGCGATCTAGCAGAGTTGGCCGCGGAAAATGTCAAAAGCGACACCACACGGACTGTTTCGCGCTTTGACACCTATTCGACTCTCTCGCGGCGAATTATATTGATCCTTTACGTTTTATTAAAGAAATAATTAAGCCGACATCAAAATGCGTTCTTGCGTTTGCTATTTACGTTTTTATGTCACGTCTAAGATTCTTAAGAACTAATAGAGTTCAAACTTAAAAGTTTAATGAATTATGGTTGAATTTTGACCACTAGTATACCTAATAAATTCGACACAGTGCGTTTTGTGAAATAATATTCTTATTTCTTAAGTAATTTGTACTTTTCCATGCTGTAGGTACTCGTTAGGAAAATTTACCATACCAGACTATTTAGACTGATTTCGTTCGAGCGGCGTCCCTAGTCGGCTACGACTAAAATGCTAGACGCAGCTCCTGATTGTATGTGACAAATGGCCGTACGAGTGTTGAACATGTACAACGTACGAACGTTACATATTTTATTTACTTCTCCTTAGTTTCATGTGAATCACAACGTGAATTATAAATATTCGACAATGTATTCAAGTTATGTGCTCAGGTAAAGGTGAAATACCCAGCGAAATTGCAACAGTTTTGGTGGTCATCAATAACCATAAGTAAAGCGTAATACAATATACAGTTCGTCAATAAATAAATAATACCGACTTGTAATTTTACAGTCCAAATAGTGCTTAAATACAAAGTCAGTCTGAATATTTAATACCCTACAAACTGTGGCAATGACCTTTGGAGCTCTCAAACCGAAATTCTTAGTTAAGTCATAAAAGTCACTATTAAAGTACTTTAAAATATGAAAAGGTAATTTTAAAAAGGTCATGTTCAAAACGTCGGGCCTCAACAAAAAGATTAACATAAAAATTGTGCCAACATCAAACGAAAATACAATAAAGTGCCGTTGTTACGCTCACCAAAAACCACCCCAAAAATTTACCAGAATAATTTTGGGTAAAGAAATACCCGAGCCGGCGAATACTCTTTATCGCATTCAATAATTTGTACAATTTCATAGTCAGTTAAAGGAGAAAAGGTATAACCTAGCCAAGAGCATGTTCCGTAACTATCAACTCGCAATAGATTTTATTTCAATTACTTCAAAATATATTGTCCGATTTTGCTCTAAATAAATTTCCTAAAGATTTTTTAGCATGACCTATCAGCATGGAAACTTACAAGTTTTTATCTCTTATAGTTTAGACATGCCAGGGGGGGCGGGAATTATATACCACTTTGGAGGCGGCTGATCACTCGAAAATGGTTGACTTTGTAAAAAAGTTATGTATGTAACTTTGACTTTATTTAATAAGATCTATTTGACGATACCCCGCTCGATGAGGAATAATAATATAATAATAATAATGGACGCTTCACACCACGTCAATCTGGCCCCGTGCTAAGTACCCGAAGAACTTTTGTTACTGGGACCAGACAACGGAAAGTATATTTAATACTTTTATACTATATCTATTGTTCACGCCAGATCGTGTGACGTATAAAATGAATATAAATGAATGGATGTCGCTGTGAGAAAGTGGCGTAAAGACTTGCCGATTGAACTTCTCGCGCGCAGGACGTTTTTAAGCTCATCCAGAATTCTTAGTGAACGCGAACTCTTGTACACATATTTATTAGTGCCCGTCAATACTAAACCTACCTACCTCAGCTCAAAGTCGCGTATGTAGGTCCTAGCACTTACACCTATATTTAAGATTTTTATCAAAGAACACAGAAAAGTAGTCGTCATACCGTACCTATCAAAGGCACGGTAGTGTGTGTTAATAATCTGAGGCAGTCTGTGTTGTTTTTTTTTTGGTTAGTAATTGTATTTCTAAGTATTATTTAAAAACATATTAGCTTCCTGCACACCTACCTCCACATAAACATGAACTGTGCCAAATATCATATTCCTCCGTACGTACAGTTCTCGTAAAACTGCACTCAAAGTTCTTGCTTCACGTATTGATATATAAATCTCATAGGTGAAACATAGATTTTCGTCTCCAAATAAAGTTTCGGGCAAATGTTAGTACTTAATATAATTAATTGAATTAGAGATACCTGAAACACCGTTGGCAATAACATACGTAAGATAGAAACGTTATCTCACTGAAATGACTTTAAATATAACTTGGCTAATTAGCGGAGTGCATTTGCTCTGCGTCCCGCCGTCACTATTCATTATTTAAACGCCTTAGTCAACCTACCTATATGTTAACTTCACCTAAACTTTATCAAAATGGCATCGACGTTTCATTTGACACCATTTATAAATTCAACAAATGAATCTTTATTTATATATTTACTGAAGTTTTAGCGGGCCCCAGTAGTACATGGCCTGTGTTTTTTTTTCGTTTTGTCGATGTCTCTAAAATTACATTTAGTTACAAAAAAAAATCTGATATTGACGCATTCAGACATTAAAAAAAAAACTAAAAAAAATCTTGTTGTTTTACGGGCTTCAAAAATGTCTGTAATTATATGACGAATAGCAAAATATTTAGCGAAGTTACTCCTTGGTCGTTTATTTTTACACTCATAAGAATATTGTCGAAGTTAAAGATAAAAAAAAATAGTTAAAGAATGTCTCGTATATTTTGTCTCGCTCCACAACTCACAAGTCACAACTCGCGACTTATTAAAATTGCGAATTCAAAAGTATTGATAAAAGCTGCCTTGCTTTGTTAGAAAATAATGAAGCGTAATTTTGTTGAAATTTAACAAAATTTTATCTTAATATGTTTTAACTTTTTAGACGTCAAGACTTATATAATATCATTTCGTATTTACCGACTTCAATTATTTTCTTAGCTGTTGTCATTATGTTATATGTATATCTTCTTATTAAGCTATAAAAATAATAAAATAAAAAAGATTAACCTATAAAAAATGTCCATTGAAGACACTATACACAGTTATAGGTTAAGTCGATGTTGGTCCATTAAGGGGCTGTTAGTTCCCATCAATTCCAAGAGAATAATATTTTTGAAAGCGGTATATACGCCTAATTACTGTTTTCACTTCTACCGGCCGCGGCAGTCCCTATAACTGCCAATTTTTAACTCCCAATAACTTCCCGATAGAATTGAAAACAGTATTTAGGCATATACGCCGCTTTCAAAAATATTATTCTCTTGAAATTGGACCTGGGAGACCAAGCAATTCTCGGAGTTTTAGTAGTGCGAGAAAAAATAAAATGAATATAAATATTTCCGAGATTCAAACGCGAGACCAATTGGTCAAAAATCCAAATGCCTACGTCAGTTACGTTACGCGTATGTTATTTGGTGCCGTAACGCGTTACGTAACGAAGCGATTTATCCTCCCATAAGAAGTTATCACTTTAAAAACTTAAAAGTCCAGGTTCCACTGAAGAAAGTGGAAATGATGGGAACTTCAGCCCCATAAAGGATCAGCATCGACTTCATCTGTAACCCTGCATGGACCGTTATATATTGAGTTTTTATCTGGAAACTAGTTAAGTGTGACAAAGTGTAGATCAAACATCGTGATGGAGCTGTCCAACACCACGGCGCGGGTGAAAAATGATCATTTGACGCTGGAACACGCAACACCCATATCATAACTTTCCCGCTTCTCGATTTGTCAATAATCTCTCCAAATATTTTATGACCACGACCCTGTCAGTCATTCCCACAATTACGAACTTCGAGGGTACTTATAAATATTTGTTATCGTTTGCTGTGATGTGAATTACCTTTCCATGATTTTCCCATATTTTAGGGACAAAATTTCAACATTGATGAAGAAAAGAAAAATTTTATGGAATTTCTAACAATCCCATTAATTACCGTTTAATTTTTACGTGAAAGTTTAAAACACATAGGATAACACGTATTATACCCCTAGATTAAACAAATCAAAATGTGCAGTGAACGCAGTGGGTACATTTCATTTCCCGCCATTTTCGTAATAAGCCGCAGCGGCATTGTAGCCATGTGTCACCCCTGAGCGACGTGCACAGCCCCGCGCGTGACGTCTGCAGCGCTGCTTGACTAAAAACTACAACATTACACATTATTGATAACTACTTTATTGGTCAGCTGACATCGAAACGAGACGACGAGGCGCTGCATTTTAAAAATAGTGATTCAAAACTGAATTTTAGCGTCAGTTCACACCGCTACGATACGCTGCACTAGGATTTGTATGTCGCCGCAGCTCGGGCGGCGCGGCGGTGGCGAAATCCATACAAAATCCGGCAGCGACGCGCGACGCCGGGACTGCGGCGCGTGTGTGAAGGTGCTTGTAGCTACTGAATAACGTTAATATTCATAATATAGAAGCGTACTAACCTACTTCAATTAAAATATCAAAGCAATTGAATTAGCACAAAATCATAAGTACCCAAGGATTTATCTGCCACAAAAAGCCAAGCTCGAATATAAACGACATAACAATAATACAGTACAGCCGTATTTGTATTTGCGATCCGGAATCAAAACAAGCCGATAAACGTTGGTACAAGGTTATATTAAATTTACGTCGGTACGTTTCACGTGTAATTGTGTTTTATGTTAAGAAATTCAAATTAGATCTCGTTTTCCGCTTTGTGAGGCCAACGCTCTGAAAATGTTTCAACTTTTGCCTCGTACAGTTTTGCTTTGCGAATATGTTTCGATTTTCTGGTATACAATGCAGAAAACATTAGTGTTTAACTTCTAAGCTCAGTCTTGAGTCATGTACAAAGTGACTTGTGATTTGTTGAGGTTCGCTGTAAAGAATTTTTATGTTAGAGGGTGCAATCATATTTTTCTACTTTGCCCTGATGCTTTCTGAATCATCCGATTGTAACAATGTTTAATTAAAAGCTAATGAATATGCTATAAATATGGAAATATCCAAATACGTAATGAAACATACAATATCCTAATATTCGGCAAAAAATTATTGCGCGCGAGCAATATTGGCTGTTTTCCACTTACCGGCCCGGCACCGGACAGACGACGTGACGTTGCCGTACCGGTTGGTGAGAAAACATACCATTTATTACATTCTTAGTTCACGCAGTTGCCTGTGCCGGTAACAGGTTTTCGTTACGCGGCCGGAGCGCAGGGTTTAATAAACCTATCAAATCCGAAGAAAATTCTCTAATGGATGTAAAGGTTTTGATTTTTTTTGGTTGTTTATTAAATAAAATACTAATAATTCTTTTAAATTACAGTTGCGTTTTACAAATAGTGCTCGCGTACTTTTTGTTTTGCAGCGGTAACATTGAGTTTTATTGGATATTTCTGTTTTGGGACCGTCTCTTTTTTACAATATCCGAAGTCCCGGGACATAGAAATCATTTTAAAAGGGTTGTCCCAAGTGGGCCGAGCTCGGAACAGTTTATGGTGTTACTTTCAAACTGTTTATCGGTACATGCCGTTTTAAAAGCTATAGCGTAAGTTATGGGCGGTCGGTGCTCAAATCCCGTGGGTAACCTGATTCAAAACGTCCGCTTTTATATCAACCGAAATTATTTTCTAATCTATCACAAAAATATTCGCATTCAAATACAAATTTAGCTATGATAGAGTTAATAAATTCCAACACTTTATTGTCTTTCAATGACACTTTATATTCAGTTTATATTCCGAGTGCGGCGTTTGGCACAACTGCATACAACAGTTTAGTGGGAACACATAAAAAGACAGCTTTATGTTAACAGCGAGTGTTACAATTGTTCTTTAGTATTGAGTGTCGGCTTGTGGACGGCTGCCGTGTGCATTCTAAAGCACAGAGAGCTGTCGTAATTGCTCTACGGCTTTTATTCTGCAATGAATGTTGCATAAGAAAAGATTTTTACTTCGAAAATGTAGCGCTTTAAATTACTTCCAAGAATATCTCAAAGAATATTTTCTCAGCTTCTATTTGCTGATTTACAAACTACAGTCGCTACGATATATTTTATGTTATTAATATATTTTATAAACTAACAATAACGATAGCAAGTAGCAACACATGAACGTGTCTGCAAGCAGCAAGGAAGCTGTCGACATTTATGTGCGACGTAAAAGCTGTTTGTATTCAAGTATTGTTTACACTCGTAATATTTGAATAGCGTAATTATTGAAACACAATAAAGACTGTTATCCGCCGCAGGAGCTAATTAATGTACAATAATAGTTGTTAATACGGGATATTACGGTATATTACGGAATATTACGATGAATTACGGAATATTACGGTGTATTACGTATAGCCTGCGTTCAGAGTCGTTAGCATGCGGTTTGTTTCATTAATTAGAGCATATTTCTAAAATTAATTTGTATAAGCTTTATCCCGTTGTGGTTAAAGTGTTTTATTGCGTCTATGCAGGGTTTAATAGCCATATAAAAAGCCCATGGTGCTAAATATTATGTAGTTTTACTGGAGCGTTGTGGAGACCTTAGTAGGTTTTGTTGAATATGTAATAGGCAGAAAAAAAGATTATGTAACATTTTATTTCATTGGTGCGGGTAGAAAGCCTTTTTAAACATAGAAAAAAGAAAATGTCATAGAAAGTTGCTTAAATAGGTAATTTTGCATCAGATTTTAGATAAGCAGCACTATTTAGTATTTAGCCGAGTCCAATTTAAAATATTTGAGAAGCTTAATTAATTATTTTTGTACGGTGCTCAATTTTTTTAATCTTGAAAAGGTGATTTTAAGGATCAGGAACGCAAGTGCGTAACACCATAGTAGTTACAAGTGTAACTAGTTTTGCGGTTGTCCATGGACGGCGGTAGTCGCTTACCATTAGGCGATCTGTCTGCTCGTTTTCTGGTCCATTTCATAAAAATAAACTATTAATATATATAATAACCACGCGAACACTGTACTACTTCCGGATTAAAAGTAGCCTATGTGTTATTCCAGAGCTTAAACTAATACCATACCGAATTTCCGTTCTGTAGTTTTTGCGTGAAAGACTAACAAACATCCAGCTATTCTCAGTAGTAGGACTGACGCGCTCGAGTTACTTTTAAAAAAACTTGGACTCACGTGTGACGTGTGTAAATGAGCTAAGACTAACAGTAAGTATAGTTATTGGAGTGAGAGAAGAGACTTCGAGTAGAAAAAATTAAAGCAAGCCATTGTCATAAGTTCACAATATAAAAAATGGAGCATTCTATGCTCCACTGAGCATCAAATATTGAAATATAGAATTTGAATAGTGTTCGGTTATTGAAAGTTCAATCTGAATTGACGCGGGGTCGGTGTCTGGATGAAACTCAGATGTCTTGATTACAGAATCTTTTCCGTTTGCTCAATAATTGGAAATATGTAAATGGCCGCGCCCGCGCCTTCTCGCTCCGCAGTAATTCCGCTGCGGTTTTATTCTAACAACCAAATTTTTAAGGAATATGCAAAAATAATCATTAGTGACCTCCAAAATGTTTATTTAATATCTTCCTTACTACAGATAATTGTAAAAAAAAAGTTTAAAAAAAAAAATGTTATAAAAATGTTATAAAATTGACATAATTTTATAACATAAAATCGTATTCAAAAACACACACAATATTTAAACCCTTAAATTTTGGCTTTGAATTTTTATTTGCATCATACACAATACATGTCGTAATAATATTTCATCAAATTACAACAGGACTAATGAATGCAAATTCATCCGCGTAACTGAAATGTAACATTACCCTGTCTAAATGTGATACATTAAATTCTGCGGAGCGTGTTCTTTGTTCAATTGTAATATTCGAATTATTATGATGCAGAACACATCTGGCTCCAATTACTCGGCTCTCGCTACATTAGAGGATAAACAAAAGGTTGCGTTAGACAAAGCAAATAAATAAGACAAGTTGGCTCGGATCTAGAGCTAGGAATAAGGAATTGCATTAGCAAATGAAACGCCTGCGGCGGGGTCGTTGGAAAATGCATCGACAGGCGACAGGGCAGAAACTTCACGACGCTGATAAGTTTTAATGCGATTTCTGCTCGTATTGAGTTGAAGAATTTGTGGTATCTGTATCTGACAATGTTTCGCTTGATATTAATAGAAGCATGGTTTGCAGCATCATTGTTACTTTACGTAGAATTGAAAAGGATATACATTATACGGTAAATATATTAGCACCTTTATCGTATAATGCTTTGCTCTAGTTGTCGTAAACTTAAAAAATGTGTGTGTCAGCTCCGACGCACGACTGGAGCTTACTCTAAAATATAAAATTTGGTGTGCAATGCAAAGCGAACGACGCATCTTCGGCTAAGATCGTGTCATACCGTACCATGTGACTGTGTGACATCGTGAATTCGATTTTACTTCCTTAAATTTTCATACCTTGGGCTTAGGACTTATATTATAATTATGAAAGTCGTTTCTTAAGGAGTCCAAAAAATCTTCTGACCAGGATTCGAAATTTTTTTCGAGATTTTTCATCAACAAAAAAATTATACATAACATGCATATCAATCTGATTCGGACTGACCTAGTCAAAAATATTGATATATTGTTTCACGACGAAAGAAAAAACTTCTAATAACTTAAAAATGCCCGGTTTCCAGAGAAAAGACCTAGCTAGATTGATTTTTCTCTCCCAAAACATATATAATAGGTATACTAAATTTCATAGAAATACTTGAAGCCGTTTCCGAGATTCTGATATTATATATACAAGAATTGCTCGTTTAACGTATAAATTATTATGGTATTAAAAAAAATTAAACATATTTATGTTTTTTTATATAAAAAAGTCGAGCATACAACAAAATTTTATGAAACGAAAACTCATAACTGAAATCCCAAAAACGGAGCCTCAAATTTATTTAACGTCAAAATTATTCCACTGTTTGACCGAAGGCGGAGTTCGGTAATCGGATATTTTAATTAAAGCCAGCACCGGTGTTTACTCCTTTACGTAAACAAGTCTGATTACGTTTATAAGGTAATAGAAAATGCTTAATTTTGGCGGCGCCGCGGGGGATCGTAGTTTGTATAGGCCCGACTAGAACTAAACGGGACCATGTTCCATAGTAATTAAAGATGTTGAAGACATCTTGAGTCTCGAGTCTTGACTTCAACGATCACTCAGGGCTGATTTCACCAATGAAATTGAACGCGTTCAATTTCATTTTTAATGACTTTTTAAAATACAAATTGCATTTTATCAACATAAACTAAAGTCGTGTCTTTTTTTAAGTTTTGAACTCCGTATTTAGTCGTTTTAAATTCGTTGAACGCGTTTAAGAGATGTCAGGTACGAAATGTCATGAGATTACAGTTGTGGTGTTTCTAACTTTAAATTCAGTATGAATTTGAGTATAATATCGCATTAGATAGCTCTCACACATATATATTCTAATAGAACACATTTGTGCAAAGAAAGTTTACATCTATATTATTTAAACTCAGTTTTCGTTATCGCGATTAGCTTCAATAAGGTGAAACCTGTTTGAACGCATTTAGTGAGAACTTACTTTTATAAAATGAAGTTTTTATTGCGTGTGGTGAAATCGCCCCACAGTCAGTTAACAACTTGTAACCAATTATACAATACCTTTTTAATCCATAGATACCTATATTGTCTACAATATTTAAACTTAACATCTATTTATTTATAATTATTTAATTATCAGTATTGAAATACCATGAAATCATGTGTGTAAAAAGACCAACAAGCTGAACTTCCATTTAAAAACAGCTCCGCCACTATCTACCGCCGATTGGAATAGATAAGTTTTTGGAAACCACACGTTCAACAGATTTTAAAGCATTGAAAGCTGGATGTAGCGATAAGCTTGCCGTTCACGTAAATCGATTTGGGATTATTCGAGAGCCAAGTTAATGACAAGTTCGTTCAAGTTTACATATCAATTCGAGCAAATCTCGTCTTCAAACTGTAATCAATCGAGTCCGGGGGGATTTGATGACATAATGCAGCATAAATTCGGTGCTATTGTGTCCTGCACAGTGTACGGTCTGACAAGCCGGTGCATCACGTGTATACCTTATCACCATAGTAATAAGGTCGTCAAGTGGTCCACCGGCTTGTCGGCTGCCGTACTTCGATAACTAACGTCTGCGTCGCATGCTCGAGTAATAGAGTTGGATAGAGTAGTACTAGCGTATCTTGTGTCGTGATGCCATACCTGATATTATTATTATGTGATTTTCATTAATTAAACAATAGCTTTTTATGGCCCCTGTGTAAGCTAGGAACTTACACATACGACTTTGAGCTGAGGGAAGTAGGTATATAGGTTAATGTGAGGGCTGGAGAAATCTGGGACTGACCTTATTGTTGAGCTGGTGGTTCTGTATCTGGGCGGAGGTTTCTTCTCACTACACTACACAGCTGTTGAGCGGATTATCGATAGATTTATCGCGGTTCGCCGGCGAATTTGGTATTATATTAACGAGCACAAATAAATATGCGCACACGCGTTCGCGTTCACTAGGTTTCGGGATGAGCTGAAAATGCATCCGGCGCGGGAGGGGTTCTAACTGCAAGTGTTCGTCACTCTCTGACAGCGCCCCTGAGTCGATCGGCCATACATCACGTAGTGATGTCCTTTGTGTTTATTCTAAACGTCGCGCTAGGGTTGGCGTGAACATCCTGGGGGGCCCGCACAGGCGGCGAGCTGAGCCCCATCCTGAGCAGAATCCAGTGGGAGCCGGGCAATCTTGCCGACAGGCCTCCGCAGCTGGCCTTGTGTCGTGTCCAAGTCCACAACTCTGATGACTCCATCCTTCCCAGGTAGCAGACGTGAGATTCTTCCCATCTTCCATTGTAGAGGAGGCAAATTGTCCTCCTTGAGCAGAACCAGTTCTCCAATTTTGGGTGGAGAGGAAGAGCGGATTTGAAGGGTATGGAGGTAGGACTTGGTCCAAAGGTTCCAAAAGCGCTGAGAGAGTGATTGAATGAGCTGAAAGCGTTTGAGCGGAGATATTACTCTTTCATCTAGAGTCAGCTCGGGGAGAGCTGTGAGCGGACGGCCAATGAGAAAGTGGCCAGCAGTAAGGGGCTGATAGTCCGTGGGATCGGACGAAAGTGGACTGATGGGCCGAGAGTTTAACACAGCTTCGATTCTAGTGAGCAGAGTTAAGAATTCCTCGAAAGTGAGGTGTTGCTCACCGATAACACGGTATAGAAGTTGCTTTGTGGATTTAACATTAATCTCATGGATACCTCCCATCCATGGGGCTTTAGGCGGATTGAGTAACCAAGTTATATTTTGAGTTGAGAGTTTATGAGAAATGGCGTCGTTATTGTCATTGAGAAATTGTTGTACCTCTAGTAGATGATTCCTAGCTCCTACATAATTTGTGCCACAATCCGAACGTATCAATACCGGAAGTCCGCGACGTGAGCAGAACCTTTGTAATGTTGCAATAAACGCTTCGGCAGTGAGCGATGAGACTGGTTCTAAGTGAACCGCCTTTGTAGTGAGGCAAACAAATATGCAAAAATATCACTTAATTAACTTAGCATTACGTAATTGACTTGATTTGAGCAGAAACGGTCCGGCGAAATCTGTTGATACTGTAGCGGGCTTCGACCTCTTGGTTGTAAGTCCTGATGTGTGTCTGAGTGGTGATGATAATAATACAGCAACAATTCTTATATTCTCCTTTATTGGTGCTTAACACTGACTACGTATTACATATGAGGTAAATGCCTAATACAATAATATACGTCTACACTATTTATAGCCTTTTGGCCAACTGAAATAAACAAACTAAATAGGCTTTACTTCATGACATCTGTCAATGTCGTTTTTGACATTGACAGATGATTTGATTTGATCAGATTTGATTTTACTTACTTTTGTCAATATGCAACATCTCCCTTTTCGAGAAAAAAGCAAACTAATATTAGTATTAAGTAACTTACATAACTAATAACAGTACATTACTTATCTACTCAAATTTCTCATGTATGTACAATTTAGGACGTCTCACACTTCTACCAGACCTGGTTACGTAACCGGTATTTTCTAGACTTTCCATAGGAACACAGTTATCATCGATAATGCAATTTTGAACAGGACCGTCTCCGAGCTCTGCCGAACTCATGGGATCTATACTGTTTATGGGAGACATATCGTCAGTGCTGCCGTTGCCATAAAAAGAAGGTGGAGGATTTGTATTTTTTAAATTCTTTTTTCTAGGTCTAATGTGTCCCCTATTCCTCCTATACACAACACCATTTGGATCCACTACATAATATGATCTACCACAACCTAATTTCTCTTTAATTATTCCCGGAGACCAAAAAGATTTAGGATTCTTTTTGAAATAAATGTCATCTCCAGGCTGAAACAAATAGGATGTATACTTCGCATTCCTGTCAAAATAAAAAGACATTCTGTCTCTGCTTTTGTTGTGACATCTTTCAAACGTCGAAAATTTGACCACTTCTGGAATGAGCTTTCTGTTTAGAATTGGTAAATTTACTCGCAAGTTTCTAGACATTAATAATGCGGCCGGACTGGGAAAATGGAAACTGTGTTCCTATGGAAAGTCTAGAAAATACCGGTTACGTAACCAGGTCTGGTAGAAGTGTGAGACGTCCTAAATTGTACATACATGAGAAATTTGAGTAGATAAGTAATGTACTGTTATTAGTTATGTAAGTTACTTAATACTAATATTAGTTTGCTTTTTTCTCGAAAAGGGAGATGTTGCATATTGACAAAAGTAAGTAAAATCAAATCTGATCAAATCAAATCATCTGTCAATGTCAAAAACGACATTGACAGATGTCATGAAGTAAAGCCTATTTAGTTTGTTTTATATTATAAAACCCAGAAAACGCATCTAAATGCGAAAAATAAGAGGCTTTGGACAATTTAGACCTGACTTCATCTATATTTTTAATTGGAAAATGACATCTCAATAAATTTTTATTTAAATTTCTAGGATCTAAGCAAATTCTCAATCCACCATTCTTTTTCATGGCTATAACTAAACTACTCACCCAGAGAGTAGGTTTGTTCACCTTCCGTATGACTCCCATGTTTTCCATGAGTTGAAGCTCTTTCCTTAACGGTTCAACCAACGCGAAGGGTACCTTTCTAGGGGGGTCAACGCACGGAATAGCATCCTTCTTTAGCACGATGCTGTGTTCGTATGGGAGGCAGCCTAGACCCTGAAACACATCATTATATCTGGTCACAATTTTGTCACAAGTTTTTTGATACACATTATACACATTTTGCTCAACATTTTTGACATTCTCATTCTTTATATGAAAGTTTTTTGTTATTAAATTTAGCTTTATACAAGTGGGTAAACCAATCACAGTTGGACAATTTAATTTAGTTACAACAAAAGTAATGTTTTCTGGTTTTGTTTTGTTTTCTACTAAACAACAAATGTTTGACACTGAAATTATCGGAATTCTGTGCCCACTGTAGGCAAAGATATTATATTTTTTACACATTTCTTTACTATGTTTGTCAAATTTAAGATTCAATTCTTTAAATACTTGATAAGACATCACATTTATGTCTGCTCCAGTGTCAATTAGGCAATCTACATTTTTGTTGTTTATTTTAAGAGAATAATGCCAGGAATTATTTGTGTTAATCAAATTTGTACTAGCATTTTGTGTCTTTATGTTTTTAATGTTGAATAATGCCCCTATTGTAAATCTCTCAGCCTCAGCACCCTTGGGGCTAGATTCATCATCGAGATTTATGCTACCTACCCCAGAACCAATAGTCCTGACATTATTTTTCTTAAAACATAGATGAGTAAAATGTCCATATTTAAAACATGACCTGCATCTGTATTTCCATGCTGGACAGTTGCGGCGACCATGCGATGTGTTGCACTTTACACACGACGATGTTCTGGATCCAGGTGTAGCTGACCTTGGGTGACCTTGGCGTGATGGGGATCTTGAGTTTTTTCTCTTCTTGTGTGGGGGGAAACTGGTCCGACGATTTTTGTGTAGCTTGTATACTGTGGCTTCTTCTTTTCCATCTGCTGCATTGATTGATTCTTCACTTTTCTGCGCCATCGTGAGTGTTCTACAGAGGAGTTTGGCTCTTTCTAGGGATAAATCTTGCTCTTGTAGGAGCTTTTGACGAAACTGCGAGAAGTTTGTGGCCATATTAGCAATGAAAATGTCCTTTACAAGGGAATCGCGTAGCGAACCAAACTCACAGGCATGACTTGCGTTTTCTAATTCCATTAGAAAGTTTTCCAAGGATTCGTTCACACGTTGCTTCAACGTAAAGAATTTGTGCCGCGCCACGGTCAAATTCTTTTTGGGTTCAAAATACTCGACGAATTTTGCCTTGACTTCTTGGAATGTAGCAGTGCTTAGGTCCAAATTGAAGGAATTGTAGATATTTAGGCCCTTATCTCCCATGGAATGCAGCATGATTGCTATTTTTCTTTTGTCTTCCGTTTTCTCCATGCCCGACGCCAGTAGGAATATTTCGAATGATTGGGTCCATTTCTTGAAATTTTCAGCATTATTGTTAATAATTTCTGTAGAGATCTCAAGCTTCTGCACTCCGTTTCCTGCCATTGTTAAGTTCCCACACTCAGATTGTCTCGAAGCTTCCGGAGTTTTCGATGTACCCCCTTTTGCGTTCATGATTTTCGTTTTCTTGACAACTTATTTTTTTACTCCTTTTTCTGACACCATGTAGCGGGCTTCGACCTCTTGGTTGTAAGTCCTGATGTGTGTCTGAGTGGTGATGATAATAATACAGCAACAATTCTTATATTCTCCTTTATTGGTGCTTAACACTGACTACGTATTACATATGAGGTAAATGCCTAATACAATAATATACGTCAATATGCAACAGATACGTGACTAAACACGGGCTGAGGTATGACTCTATCAGCTGGCAGGTCAGCCATGATAGGTACTTCGGGCTGAGCGCGGCAACGGAAACATCTTATGCATTTAAACGTTCTGTGCCTTATAATGCGGCGGGCAGATAATATCCAAAATTGCTGACGTAAAATAGCATGTAGCGTGTCCGTGCCAGGGTGGCAGTGTATGCGATGATAGTGATCTATTATGAGGTCTACGAGCGGACTAGAACTAGGCAAAATGAATGGGTGTTGAGCATCGTATGTAAGTTCCGAACGAGTGAGTCTACCTCCTACTCTGAGGAGACCGTCCTGCGTAAAAGGCGACAGACGTTGTAGTCGTACTGTGCAGATTCTATCGGTTTGCAGGCGGTGAATATCTTCTGCGAATGCATTCTGCTGTACAGAGCGGATCCAGAAGAGTAATGCTTCTCTACGTTCACTTACAGTTAGAGGGCCTAGTTGTCGCGAGTTTGAATTTAGTTTACAGTTACGAATGAATCGCCTCATGTAGGCAGTGACACCAGTTAGTTTTTCTAAAGAGCTGAAGCGAGTGAGCAGATCACTATCGACACCGGGTATCGAGAAATTGCATGGTACGTATTTTGGTTTGAGCCCTGGCAAGTCTTGTCGAGTATGAGCTGAAGGCATCTTGGGCCAGGTATCCTCTGGCAATTTGAGCCATGGAGGAGACCACCATAAATCATGAGCGGAGAGAGCTTGAGCTGATAATCCTCTGCTTGCACAGTCAGCAGGATTTAATTGGGAAGGTACATGACGCCACTTAAGTGTGAGTGAATTTGAGTTAATTTTTGTTACTCTATTTGATTCAAATGTTTGTAAACGATGGGGCGGAGTTTTTATCCATGCAAGCACTATGGTACTATCTGACCAACAAATGTGATGTGTAATTGTGAGATGAGCAGACAATTGTTGGGAGACACGCAACATGAGCTGAGATAATAGAGTTGCAGCAGACAACTCTAATTTGGGGATTGTGAGTTTATTTTTAATCGGTGCGACTTTAGACTTAGCAATCATGAGGTGAACGTTAACAGATCCGTTGTGAGCTGATTCTTGTAAATATATCACTGCAGCAAAACCGCTTTCCGAAGCATCTGCGAATCCGTGAAGTGAGTATGTTGATTTGAATTTGTGTGGAGCGATATGTCTGGGAAAATGTATATCTGAGATGTGCGGAAGATCATGATAGATGCGCTGCCAATCATCTGTAATATTATTTGGAGTGGGATCGTCCCAGTCCAATTTAGTTAACCATAACCTTTGAAGAAGTATTTTTGCGCGGAATATGACGGGTGTAACCCAACCGTTTGGGTCATAGAGAGAAGCTACTGTGCTAAGAATTGAACGTTTTGTAATGTGGGTAACTGGTGGTAATGAGATGTGATATGTAAATTCATCAGACCGGGGAATCCATCTAATACCCAAAACCTTAATTGATGGAGACTCTGCGCTGATGTCAAAGTCTTTAGGCATTTCGCATTGATCGTCTGGAAATCTTTGCAAGAGCTGAGGTGTGTTTGATGTCCATTTACTAAGTTTAAATCCACCGAGTGATAACAAATCAATGAGCTGAGTTTGGAGTGCTGATGCTTCTTCTATAGTGTCATGGCCGCAAAGTACATCATCCACGAAAACAAATTTACGCAAAATTTCGGCAGCCTGAGGATAGCGATGACCTTCATCTTCAGCTAATTGTAATAATGTGCGGATAGCATATGGGATAGGATATGGACTTGAGCGCAATCCGTATGTAACAGTGTTAAGTGCATATGTGAGCAGAGGTCGATCTGGAGACGATCGCCAGAGTATGAGCTGATAGTGTCTTTGGTCTGGTCTTAAGAGAATATTTCTAAACATCATTTTTATGTCAGTGCTGAATACTATGCGATGTGCGCGGAATGATATAATAATATCTACAATGTCTCGTTGAAGTGCTGGACCTGTGTGCAGGCAATCGTTTAAACTGACTCCATTGGATGACTTACAACTGCCATCAAATACTGTGCGGAGTTTGTCAGTACCTGATTTGAACACGCCATGATGAGGAATATAATAATGAGGTTTATGAGTAAATGTAGACGGATGACACGGTGTCATGTGTCCTAAGTTTATGTATTCGTTCATGAATTCTATATATTTTTGTCGCAGTGTGTGATCGGATTGCAACCGTTTTTCTAGATTGAGAAATCTACGTAGAGCAATAGCATGAGTACTACCTAATACGGGTGCATCTGATAAGAAGGGAAGAGTCACCATGTAACGGCCTGAATCGTCACGAATGGTGGTTGAGCTGAATATGTGTTCACATTGCTCGTGTAGCGGGTTTGAATGAGCAGAACGAGGCTGGGGTTCTTCCGACTCCCAGAATCTTTCCAGGCTTTTGCAAATATCATGAGTAGAATGAGCAGAATGTGTAGAGTGAGCCGACTGAGTATAATGAGTATGAGTAACATGAGCAGAGCCAACTTGAGCTACAGGTGAATCGCATGAGTGCTCAACGAGTCCTATGAGTGCAAAATCAAAAATCGTGCCGAAGGCTATGGGCTTCCCCGGGCCCAAAGCAATCTTAGTACCATCCAAAACGTGACCCAAAACGTCTGAGCCTAAAATGAGATCAATGGGCGCAGGAGTATGATAAGCTTGATCCGCCAATGGAATGAGCTGATGAGCTGAGTCTTGTACAACATCTGGTATTTTTTGCAAAGGTAAATAACCTGTAACGTCTTTGAGAATATGAGCGGTAGTAGTAATAGATGGCGTGTCACGGTGTGTGGGCCTAAATGTTATTGTGACCCAACCTTTAGAATTTTGTATGTGCTGATCACCTACACCTGTAATTTTTAATGAACATTGTTTTGGTTGCAAATTAAGATTTCTAGTCATGCGCTGAGTTATGAGCGTTATCATGCTACCACAGTCCAATAAAGCCCGAGCTTTGTGATATTCTCCGCATTTATCAGATATATTTAAAACGACTGTGGGAAGTAACACTGGAGTTTTTAATGGGTTTTCTATGTGCTGAGTTGAATTTACTTGGGCTGATTCTACAGAATATTGGGCTGAACTAGATTTAGATATTTTATGAGCTGAATGTGATGCAGGTGTACTATGAGCTGAATGACATTTTAAATTATTGGGCTGATCTTCTAATTCTATGTGCTCCGTGATTGTAGGTAGTCATTGTTTTTTGTTTTGAGATTGATGAGTTGTAGACGGTGCATGATCAGACGATTGGTTGGGGTCTGATGATGATGATTGATGTGCACGCGTATGTTGTGTGTAGGCCGTGTAGGTATGTGGCTTGTCTTGAGCACGCCGGCGGGGCTGTGCACGTAAATGAGGAGGAACCAAATGCGCTGACGACACCGGAGAATTTGGAGTTCCGTGACGATGAAGCGAGGTGTGGTGATTTGCACTTCCACACTCTTTGCATGAGTTTGTCGAACGACATTCATTTTCAAAATGCGGACCTAGACATTTACGACATCTGTCGTTGGCTTCTATGAAATCCCAACGACCTTGAGTGGGCTGATGATTATATTTCGGACACGCGATAAGTTTGTGTTCTGTATTCCTACAATAGGGGCAGTAGAATCGCTTGTGCTTATCTGTATTCCGGGCTGAGTACTCACTCCGCTCTGTTCGGGGGGAGGGGGGCCAGTAGCGTTGAGGGTAATGAGGAACTGGGCTGACGTGATAGCTACTTAAAGTGTGAGCCGATGGCGAGCGCTGAGTATTACGAGGATACGCGGGACTAATTGGTCTAAAGCGTGGACTGCGCGGAGAGTTTGCGGGGGGTGTGTGTTGACGAGAGGGCCCAGTCTGTGGTGAGTAGGTAACACTGCGCGTTGCATTAGAATATTCGGTTTCGATACAGCGCGCGTGCTCCTCTAAAAAAGAAATCAAATCACCTAAGGTGGGCAGAGTGTCCGAGATGCCGTATCTTCTTTCGAACAGGGTGCGGAGCTCGCCTCGTAATTTTCTAACTACAATAGACACAAATACGTAATTACTATCCATAGGTAAACGCAGATTATTTAATGCGCTTTGTGCGGAAATGAGCGGAGTTAAAAACGTCGCGCGTATGCTTGATCGAATATGAATATTAGGTAGGCCGAGTATTATATCAACAAACCCATCTATCAGAACACGGCGGTTTTCATACCTACGTGTGAGTATATCGAGCGCGACGCTGTAATTATCATTTGTGATTTTTAAATGCGCAATCATGCTGAGCGCCTCCCCCGATAGGCAAGACAAAAGATAGTGCAGCTTAACTGCATCTGTAAGTGACGTCATGTCGTCTGTAAGACTCCTAAAAATCGTAATAAACGATGGCCAGTCCTCAACGCGTGAGCTGAACTTTGGCAGTTCAATTTTGGGCAGAACGGCAGAAGTGAGCTGACTTGACTCTGAAGTGGGACTTATATTTTCCGCTGCAGTTAAAATATCATAATATTCGGATAGCGCGTTCTCGTAACCGGCTGTATAAAACTTTTCAATTTCTTCTGTAACACTGCCGTCGTCTAAAATTTCGCAGTATAAATTTTCTAATTTTTGTTTCAAATTTTGTAGGTCTTTAAAACGCGCATTAAACTCCGTTTTGTTAGACTTTGAGTCACCTTTGTGTAATGCCAATGCGATCTCTCTGAGCCGACTAATAGATTTTATAGTTTGCCTAAATATGGCCGCTTGCGATTTTGTAGGCATGTTTAAAAATATATGCGTGTAACTAAGTTAAATATTTAAAAGTAATGAGCGGAAAATACGCGCGCAATTAATTAAAACGCAGAAAATAGATTTTAATAATGTGCCGACAATGTATACAATTTTATCATAAAATGTGTACGAGTTAATTAACAAATGAGCTGACCGATCGCCTGATGCTAATATAGTATTAGTGTATGTTTGATGAGCGGAGATTAATGCGTTAGAAGTCGTCTGTAATATTATATTAATGTCCTGAAGTTTGAATATAAACAAATCTTAGCGGGCGCGTTAGAAACAAAATAACGTAATGAAAACAATGTAAGTAGGTATGAGCAGGTTCAATCTCAATAATGTGCCGACTTATTCAAAACAGCTGTAACGTAACACCTTTAATATATTTGTATAAACACAGAACGTCGATAAGAATTCTTATTTAAAACAGCTGTAACGTAATACCTAATAATATTTTTGTATAGACACAGAATGTAGATAGATATGAATTCAATGTGAAGGTCACTATTTATTCTATGAAGAATACCTAATTGAGAATGAATGTAACAGCTGTTGTTTACGCACGGGCGCCGTGTAGGTACCTATTACCTACAGAATGCACAAAAGTCAAGTACCGAAGCGAGCCGACGATGTTTGTATGGGCACTTGAGATGTTATGCGACTCATAACTATTAAAATAATGCTAAGTTAATTAATATTGTGTTTTAAAAATTGAGAATATGAAGATATAAACGTTATATATAGATAAAATACTTAGTAATGCAACGACGATTCACAATTCTGTTATGAGCCGAACGTAATTCACAATACGCACTAGTTATTACTTATTTTATATGCGAATCAAACATTAAAATATTTCGTAAGTAATTAAGAGCTGAGAAAATTATTATATGAGATATTATTGGCACAAATTATGTATTAGGTACCTAGGGAAGTTCTGGAATGTTCGAGTTATTTGTTTGACTATGAGCCGACAACATACCCACTTTTTTTTTTTTTTTTTTGGGTTTTTTCCTATGAATTTATGGGCCGAAATATGAACAAAATAATTTAATTAATTAACATGTAGGTTAATATCAATGTACAGAATAGGGGTTTAATGTTAAATGTGCCGAATTGATAATGAGAATGGACTGTAACTTGGTTTTAAAATGGCGGGGCGGCCTGGCCAGAATTAATTGGACAAAATATAAATAATCGAGCTGATTTTATGTGCAGAATTGGGCGGAGTGGAACTGTAGGTGCTGGTTCTAATGAGGCCCAACGCCGGTAATAGGGAGAAGGGCTTCACGAAGGCTTGATGGACCAAGAAATGTGTAAGCTAGGAACTTACACATACGACTTTGAGCTGAGGGAAGTAGGTATATAGGTTAATGTGAGGGCTGGAGAAATCTGGGACTGACCTTATTGTTGAGCTGGTGGTTCTGTATCTGGGCGGAGGTTTCTTCTCACTACACTACACAGCTGTTGAGCGGATTATCGATAGATTTATCGCGGTTCGCCGGCGAATTTGGTATTATATTAACGAGCACAAATAAATATGCGCACACGCGTTCGCGTTCACTAGGTTTCGGGATGAGCTGAAAATGCATCCGGCGCGGGAGGGGTTCTAACTGCAAGTGTTCGTCACTCTCTGACAGCGCCCCTGAGTCGATCGGCCATACATCACGTAGTGATGTCCTTTGTGTTTATTCTAAACGTCGCGCTAGGGTTGGCGCGAACAGCCCCTATTAATAAAGCGTTCTTATCTCTAAGACAATTCTCAATAAAGTACTTAAGATGTTGTTTTAATTAATAGACCGTACTTAAGTACAGCTGTGTGCGGCGTATCAAGTGAGTGCGAACGTATTAATAAACGAGACTCGTTACTCAAGTACGCTGTCATTGCTGTCAAACTATTACTTGAGACGCGGTTTCGTGGGTACAGTCAAACCTTGACTTGAGAACGGCTTGCTTGGAAATTGGGATATAGTACATTATTATTTGTGATGTTTTTGGGTGTGTTACAATTATGTAAATTAAAATCTAAATACTTATGCTATGGATACTGAACACAAAAGAAAGTTATGAAAAAAAGACGCTTATTGATACTTATTCTTCTTTTTTTTTGACAATCGCAAATTTTGACAAATGCAAAGGTTTTTGCACCATTCTGGCAGTGTCGAGTATTTGTAGAAATATTTTCGATTTTATTTATATATTTATATTAAACGAATTACCTATTTGATTTTTATTAATTGACTTGATTTGACACTTGACAGCAGAACTTTTTTTCGCTGCCCAAAAAATTATATGATCCCTCCCTCCTACAATTCCTCGCCCTATCAAACTTAAATCTGTTCTGTGTTTTGTAAATACTCCTTTTACTGAAACTCTATGTACATACTGTGGTACTGACCCTAAATTTGTGTGTTCTAGTTTTTAGATTATTCAACAGAATTCCTCCTGTACACCGTGCCCTTGTGTATTCATAAAACCTATCATAAGGCAGAGTTTTCGTCAACACAACACATTGGCGAATCACTAAGAATTAAAAATGGAAATCAGAAAAAAAAGCCACTTTAAAGAATAACAAGAAGAAGAACTTTTTTCGAATGGCAATGATCCGCATTCCGTTTTACGTAGTTGTTAAAAAAATATGGATATTAATATGCTAGACAATAATAAATATTAATATCTGCGTAAAAATTAATGAAAATCAATTTTTTTCAAATTAAAAAATACAGACTAATCTTTTTTTGGTATTAATATTATTAAATATTACATTTTTAAAAAGAAATATTGAATAAATCCGTTCTTTGTAGAAGTGTAAACGAAACGTTATTTTATTCGTTCTTTGTCGTGTCGTGACGCTTAAAAGTTGAGTAAGTGATCTCAATAACGTTATCAACTGAGACGGTCTTGAGATCATACTATGAATTAAAGACCATCTTAAGAAGCTAATCGTTACTTCAGACTGTCTCAGCCAAGAAAGGTCTTGAGAACGAGTTTGAGAACGGTTTATTAATACGGGCCTAAGTTTAGTATGTATGTAGTATTAGGTAAAGTGCAATGATTTTAAAACTAAAGATAAGGTAAGGAAAGGTACATTTGATTGAAAAAAAAATCTTTATACAAGAAAAAGTTACGCCATCTTGATTTCAGAAGATTTTAAATAAATGCGGACTGATTAAACTGCGCAAAGCAAAGGTCAAGATGACAAATATCAAACCTCGCTAGCCCTAAACAACCCCAATAGTAGGGCAGTATAAGTGTGGTCACTTTTTGCCTTGACATTCCTCGTGTATAATGTTTAGGCTATGGTAACATGGCATTGATATAATCGCGAATTGTCATGGACTATTATAACTGTGTCCTTATTCCCCACAAGCACAGATTAAGGAGGAACAGATAAACAGCTTCATATTTAGCTTTCGGTTTGATTGCACTACTACAAGCATACGGTGTGCCCACGATAGTGATAAAAAAAATCGTGGGCCGTTGAAGGGGACGTCCAAATTTTCAAATTTGAGTCGATTTGGATCATTCTATGAAAACTTTTTCTCTGTACGTAATTATATATTATAATATTCTCTAAGAACTTGTAAGGCATTTATTCAACTTTGTTTTTCCACGTTAGCCTACTTCGGATTGGCAATAAAACCCTTTGGTAGACAAACCGTTGCACATCTATAATGCGGTATTATACTGTCCTAATATTTGTTAAAAGGAACAGAAAGGGGAGGTCCGGCACCCGAGCGACAGTGCTGATGGATCGCGCCGCTCTGTTACGAGCCCGCGGCCCGGGGACTTGTTTGTTTGCAACTTGTTTCATTATTCACCCGACCGACACCATATGACTTTACTTTAAACTACTGTGATTTATGTAGCGGACGTTCATCACTATGATTTACGGTAATAATGTGTGCTGTGATTGCATTTCATTCATATACATACATTTTGTAGCGCTTTCATCTTAGGGTCAGCTCACACCGAGAAGATACGATTCGCGATGCGGCGCTGCATTTATAAAATAGTGATTCAAAATTTAAGTTTTGTGACCCTTAGTCCTAATTTCACCAGGCGTTAAAGTTAATTGTCGATTAAATATCGTGTTATCCCTCTCGTTATTCGTACTAATAAAAGAGAAGCCATGATTTTTAGACAAACGATTAACACTAACATTGGTGGAATTGGGATTTAGTGCCATAAATCAATACATCTGGAAGGATATTCTCAGAAGACTGACGAACCCGTTCTAATTCCCGCGGCTCCTCAGCGGTACTCCGCGGGCGAGGAGGCGCCGCACGTGCCGCGCTGTTGACTCCAATTTGCCCGACCGGGGAGGTCCGCCGCCACCGCCGCACCGCGCGCCGCATCACAATCAAACAATAACACTTCTTCTATATTCAAATTGGATATATTTTGATGATGAGCAGAATAAGCAAAGTTGTATCATCATAATTATTATGTACACTACTTGGTTGGTAGTATAGTCTTTTAATATTTAAATCTTGAATAATACGAAGAGAAGCAATATTTTATGCATGAAGCACAAAGTTGAAAATATATATATCGAACGGACATCTCATGAATCGTGATAGTTAGACAGTTGATATTTTCACAGATGCCACTTTATCAATAAAAACTAAAAAACAGAATAAAATATTTAAGGTGAATCATGAAATAAAAAATCACGTTTGTTGTATGGGAGATACAACAAAAGTGATTTTTTTGCCGCTATGTACGGAACCCGAGTCCAACTCGCACTTGGCCGGTTTTTTAAACTAGATAATATTATTTAAGGGTCAGCTCACACCGAGTTGCAACGCGCCGCTACATTTTTACTTTATTCACTAGTTATGAAGACACGTTTGTGATTGCAAGAGTGGCGCTGGGCTTGACAGCTCGGTGCAGCTGGAAATTCGAAGACTTGTAAAAAAACAGGTATCTTCTTGTGTAGTGAATAAAGTTCAATTTTGAATTGCTATCCTAATAATGCAGCGCCACGTCGCGTTACATCGCGTCTCAGTGTGAACTGACTCTTACACACTACCTTCAACTTTACATACTATGAACCATTTTATCAATCCTACTTACTTATAAATCCAAAACTTGAGGATGGATAGTTAGGTTCTATCAAAATTTTAAAAACACAAGATAGGCTATGACGAATTGATTTGACAGAAAAAATCTTCATACAAGAAAAAGTAACGACATCTTGGTTTTCACCATACTTCAAATGTCAGCCATCTTGTTTTCACCATACTTCAAATGTCAGCCATCTTGTTTTCACCATACTTCAAATGTCAGCCATCTTGTTTTCACCATACTGCAAATGTCAAAATGACCCCAAAATCTCCAAAAGTGGGGCAATTTAACTTAGACAGTTTTTGCCTCAACATGTCTCGACTATAATATATACGTCTATGGGTTCACACATCACAGTCTAATAGTGCAACCGGACCTAATCGATAAGTGTCAGATAGATTATTTTGATGTTTCGTCTCTGTCGCTCGATATAAAATAAGCAGCGACAAAACTTCCAAATAAGCTATCAGACACTTATTAGAAGATTGTGAAACAGGCCCTTAGAATATTATTATGTCGCTTAGCGCTTTTACGCCTAAACCACTGAGTGGATTTTTATAAAAACTCCGTAGCTCAGAGCCCCAATTCTCGTAATTTATTTACACTATAATTTCACTTTTATTGAATTATAAATGAATCGTCTCGACGTCGGTTTGCCGTTTATGAGAATACCATTTTGCAGTTTTAACATATCGGGACTGGATCGTAACTGAATTATTTATTGCATTGAATTATAATGCAGGATTTAATTAGCAGAATCGACCGGACCAAATAAAAGGCTCTGTAGTTTACAGCTTAGAATAATTTACAGTACCTACCTGGCTACCTAAAGTTAAGCTTTACTCGGAGTTCTGATAAATAAAAAAATAAATAAAAATAGTCAGAAAAATATTTGTCTGACTGGGATTCTGACCTACCACATTCCGTATTTTCGAAGAAACCAAAAATTATACATACGCGCACCAAACTGCCAATCGGACTAGTATAGTAGGTCGAAATTATTTATGTATTGTTGTACAACGTATTGGTCGAGAAACCGATTATATGTAAGATTGTCTCGTTTAAAATATAAGATTTTTATCCACTAATGTCCCTATAGATTCTCGTTCTACACAAATTCGCGATAAATATCTGTCACGAAGCCTATAACTATTAATAGCCAGTTTCAATAACCTATATACCAATAACTATTTGTTAAAAACGTCAAATTTGTATCGCAAAAACTGGCAAATTATTGAAACGGGCCGTTAAGCGCCATACTTCCGGCCCATCCAGCAAATCCAGCACCGGGTCTAATAGCCGGCATTAGTGTCAATAGTGGCAATCATTCGTAATGTTTGCCTACAAGTCCGCGGCCTTGGGCTTGCAGGCTGTATGGTCAGTATGGCCCTTTACAATAACCTATTTACCAATAACTATTTGTTAAAAACGTCGTCATTCAATCATTTGCCAGTTTTTTTTGCGGTACAAATTTGACGTTTTTAACAAATAGTTACTGGTAGAAAGGTTATTGAAACGGGCCGTTACTAAGATTCGTGTTTAGCGGCTACGCGACGGCATTCTTCGTCCGGCATCAGTCAGGCGGTTCCGGCGGCCATTTGTCAGTCTTGTCACGAACGAATGCAGATCCAGCTTAATTATCACATAAACTGGATTTCACTTAGCAGTTAATATTGATGAAGGCCAGAGTCAGACTTGGTATTTTATTTTATGTAGGTATTCAAAGTTTTAAACTTAGGGTACTAATCCGGTTTTCGTCTTTTAATAGGTCTAGTTAGTAGTAGGCACATAAAAATATTGAATTCCGACTTCAGAGGGATTCGGTAGGTTTCGTTACATAGTCATCAGGGTTCCGGAGCTTTTTATATGGAATCCCGTGTCAAACCTTTATAAAAAATATTTGTAAAGATTTGATATGGGGTTCTGTTTTCTTTATAGCTAAGAAAACCTACTTTAAAACTAATTTGGTATTCGTAACGTTATCGAATGCATTTTCATACAATTCTCTTTCGATAACGTTACAAATACGTACCTGTCAATTGTTCGTGCTAGCCCCACGGAGTCCTTCAAAATTACTTTATTCTTGCTATCGTTTATAGTATAGTACTTTTAAATACTATAATATTTACGAGCCAAACGTAAACAGCGAGAAAGAGAGTTCAATCCAAACAGTAATCACAACTAAACGGAAGGCATGACACAATAAATATTCCACAATAGATAGTAAATTGTACGTAGATGCGGGTTAGTGAGGCGCTGTACGGTCGCTGTCAAGCTGGTTTACCCCTCGTCGACCTTATTACTACGGCGATAAGGTTCACAGGGGATTGTCGTCGACCGTACTCTGTAGTTCGCAACACAATTTGGCTACAACGTTGCGCTAGATTATTCAGCTGTCCTGGTGTAATCAAATTTAAAGTTTTAATGTCTGTTGATTGTTGAAATTGTGTAGCCAGAGCTAGAGCTATTGGATGCGGGAACCGCGCTATGGATATCATGAAAGGCTGGGGTAAAGTGATTGAATATTTTCTATGCTTTATTCTGGCTTAAAAGATGTCCGCCCTTAAAAACCATATTAATCCATAATATAAAAAGTAATTGTTGGGTAAGTGTACACCTTCAAAATAATATTGTACAAGTTGTTTCACGCGACTACGTACACGCAAAAATCCCGCGGGAAGCGTTATTTTAAAGGTAGCCTATGTCCATCCCCGTGGTCTAAAATCGGTCCCGTAGTCGAAACTAACTCCGAAGAGCCTATTCAATACAAATGAACAAATCTTTTATGCCTATAATATTAGTATACACAAATAAAAATAAATCAATAATCTCTTGTACAATGTGGTAGAGCGACGCTTTACCTCATCACAAATCAACCAACTGGCCATTCGATGATTCACATCAATAAACGGTCAAGGGAAAACGGTGATGGTGATGGTGAACACGCATGACCACGCCACAGCGATGGTAATGACTGCAGCGGACCCCGGAGCCAAATCGGCGCATCTACATAATCGTAAATAGCGCGCACAATCAACTCTTTTGTCGCTTCCCATTACTTTTGGCTCATCAACGTTGCAGAATCGAGTTTCGTGTTGACAAAAGATTTTACTTTGTCTCCAATATGAGCACACACGCTGCATCGTGCGGGGCGGCGCATGATGCAACGTAGGAAATAAAATGTATAATGTATTGATGTATAGGAGCCCCACTAAAATATTTATTTATTTTATTCTGTTTTCAGTATTTGTTTCGTGATTCCGACCGTGATCGTGATCACGGTTCGTGCGTCGTCTACACAACTGCTACATACAAATTGGTCGCCTTAGAACTGTCTAGCTATCAATATTCATGAGATACAGCCTAGTGACTGACAGACGGACAGCAGAGTCTTAGTAATAGGGTCCCATTTATTACATTTTGGGTATGGCACCCTGAAAAACAACCTTCATGTCATCAATACGTAGTTGATTCATTTGTCCGCTCAAAAAAAAGTAAAAGGGGAAATACATTATTCGTCTATAAACATGTCGAGTTGATAAACATCGTAAAGAGAACACAGTACGTTAATCGTAAGCAAATTAAGACACAATCACATTAGCATACGAAACGCTCGCCAACATTGTGACAGGGCGTATCAGCATATGCAAATAGTCGTAAAATATCTTATTCCTATCTAAGTACGAGGGCGGCACTGAAAATTTCGGGAATCAAGGAAGTGACACAACATTACTATTTAAAAATGTATTTATTGCTTTTCGAAGTATTCTCCGCGAAATTTGACACATTTTTCCATACGATGGAACCAATCATTGAAGCAACCATTCCATTCGGAAGTTGGGGTCTCCAAAATGGCCGTTTTGTAGGCGTCCACAGCTTCTTCAGGTGATGAAAATCTCTGACCACGCAATTTATTCTTTATTTTAGGGAAAGTATAGAAATCATTAGGGCTTAGGTCGGGGCTGTATGGCGGATGGTCTAATAATTCTATGATTTCTTGCTCTAAAAACTCTTTTGTTCTGTGCGCGGTGTGAGAACTCGCATTGTCGTGATGGAGGATGATGCGGCGGTTGCAGTTCTCTTTACGGAGTTCAGAAACGACCTGTGGCAAACAAATGTTAGCATACCATTCTGCATTAACCGTTCTTTGTCCCTCAAGAGGAATAGTCGCAACATGGCCGGTTTTGGAGACAAACGTGGCCACCATTTTTTTTGCAACACTCCGTGAACGAACAATTTTTGTTGGCTTTAACTCATTTTCGAACACCCAAACTCGTGACTGGTTTTTTGTTTCGGGTTCGTACGCGTATATCCAGGATTCGTCACCTGATACGATGTTGTATACAGCATTTGAGGATCCTGCGTGGAATCTTTCGAGAGTTCTGACGCACCAAGTAACGCGAGCCGCTTTTTGCTCTTCACAGAGCAAATGCGGTATCCATCGGGAAAACAACTTTTTTACACCTAATTGTTCATGCAAGATTATTTGTATTTGACTCATGCCAATGTCTAAAGTTGCCTGAATTTCGCGGTATGTCATATGTCGATCTTCCTCAATCAGCTTACGCACAGCATCAACGTTTTCTTGGGTGCCTGCAGTTTTTGGACGACCTTGACGGGGATCAGCACTGAGCTTGACACGTCCACGTTGAAATTCAGCAAACCAGCGATAAATTGTGGTTTTGGATGGGGCTTCATCACCAAATGCAGAAATCATCCGGTCAACACACTGTTTTTGTGTTAAACCACTTCGAAAGTCATAATAAATCATCGCTCTAGAATTTTCTCGAGTCAATTCCATTTTCTCAACGACTAAACAAGTTTGACAAGACCTTGTGACAAGACCGAGAATCTTTTTTTAAATAAATAAACGGTATTCGATTTTTAAAACCAAGGAGTTTTAAATTAAAAAGATTTTAATATGACAGGAACAGTGGAAATATTCTATTCCCGATACTTTTAGTGCAGCCCTCGTATTATCTAAGATATTTTAATATATATTATTATCTTATACTTTAAACGAGCCAGTCTTGTATATATATACAATCGGACGCTTATATAATGTGGACGCTTCTACGTCACTCTGGTGCGATCGTAAGTTCGGTGGCGGTTAACCACTGAACCACAGAGGTCGTCGGATATTGGACATTGAATTAAGTTATTAAGCCACGACTTATCGACAATCGTTGACCAAAATTCGTGAATAAAATATCGTCCACTAGACTAGTTGCCCGTAATCTGTATTTTTCAAGGCTTAGGCGTAACAAACAGAGCTAAGTTCGCATTTATTATATACTAGCATCAATTGCCCGCGGCTTTGCCCGCGTGAAATCAGGTTTTAAACTTTCATCCCCTATTTTACCCACCTAGGGGCTAAATTTTAGAAAACGCTAAAATACGTAACTCATTATTTTTTTCCATACTCAATTCATACAAAATATCATGCAAATATGCCCAAGGAATAAAAAGTCTCATACAAACTTTCATCATCTATTTCACCCCCTTGGGGGTTGAATTTTGAAAAATCCTTCCTTAGTGGATGTCTACGTCATATGAAAAATACGTGTGCAAAATTTCAAATTTCTAGCCTTAACTGTTTGACCTGTGCGTTGATACATCAGTCAATCAGCTTTGCCTTTTATATATATATAGATAATATATAGATAGATAACGAAGGATTACCGTGGTAACAAATGGCATTTCCTGCTAGTGCGGCCCCAATATACAAACGCCAACACCACCCGAGCAAAACAAACATCGGGTACTAATTAAATGCCTCAGGGAAGTCAATTGAAAGACCTCTGTAAAGTTTGTTACCTGGACTAAACAATTGTCCTGTGGGTGAGTCGGGATTATACAATCTAGGACCTAGATGACCTAGCCCGGAGCCGCAGCGTCTCCAGGTACCTAACAGTTTGTACCGGGCTGACACAATTACGAAGTTATAAAGTTGTTACATTCTTGTGCGCTTCTGTTGTAACTTTGAACTCAATAAAGTGTTCAGTGTTGGTTATGCTAATAAGAGAAAACATCACTCAATCAGAATTTAACACGCTCGAATAATTTTCGACTACCTGTACGTTTGCAAGCCGCTGCACTGGGGCTTATATAAGATGTCTGCGATATAGAAATACCATCATGTGTGTCATGTCAACTCAAGGGATCTATTTGACATCTCTTCAACGGACCACAAACTTTATCGGATTTAACCAGTATTGCCGCTTACGCGATAGGAAACGTAGACGGAGACAGAAATAATGTAACAAGACGCCCGGGGCGTGCGTGGCGTTGATAGACACAATCCCTTCAGGGACAACGTCGGCCCGAGGCCCAAGACTGATGAGCCGCGTGCAATATTCGCAAAACAAGGAACTGTGATTGGGAAAACCTTCACCTACGTAGTACATGTAGTTTCCACGTAAACACAGGAAACTTTGTGAAATTAGTCTAACCTGTGGGTTAATCACGAATAATTGACTACAACGTATTCGTAACTATCTGATCATATTAATAAATATGGTAATAATAGCCAGGCTATATAATTATTGTAGTCGAGTATTAGTTTTTATAAAAAATTATAGTTGTAAATAAGTATTTATAAATTATATATAGAGTATTTATGAAAGCTTTTTAGGTAAAAGCATTCATAAATATTTTATGTTTCTAAATTATATTCATACTTCCAAATTTGATACTTAAATCGAACGCACTTGAGGACCAATCGTAACAAATCTGTTTTTTACTATGTACATCGTATGTGTATTAACTCACTGACCATTTTATTTTTTAAATTATTGAAATCCGTCAAGAAATTGTGAATTTATTAAAGTTTTTCTGAACGGCTAGTTTAAAACGCGCGCTTCCGCTAAATTGATTACGTCATCTGTCGCGATCCGTGCGACAACGGCTTGATTGTACTCATACTTCATAGGTATTGCATAAGTATTCATTCTCCGATTCTTGACGCTTGTGCCTCGTGTGCATTGTTTTTGTTTACGTTAAAAATTTTAGTTGTGTTTAGAGGGGAGGTGACGACGACAGTTGACGTCACAGCGACTCGCTTTATTCTCGGGCGCGTTTTTGGAACTAATGCACTAGAATTGCTGTATCTTCGTCATTTTTGGGCCGATGTAAATAAATAATTTCTTTACACTATTTACTGTTTTTTTTGTCCCCATTAGTCTGCATACCCCACAAAATGACTGATCCTCATTGGCTTGTGCCATACAATAATTATAAATTTTCTCTAAACCCAGAAAGAAAGCAGGTTGCCTCTCTTGCCCCAACTAACCTGGTATTCATTATTTCGTTTCGGGATATCACTCAAATAACCTTCCATAAACAAATCGAATTATTGAGTAATACCGGACAAAAGCTTAGAAGTTTGACATTAAAAGTCCAAGAGACCCGGGACAAAAACTCCAACGTGTAAACAGTTAATAAGGTTTGAATTTTGATAACCGAAACCTCCCAGAAGATTCAATTGTTGAAACGAACGAATTTAAGAAAAAGTCGGTACAAACAAGTACCGTAAGTAGTATTTATAACTCTGTCCAATATAGTATAAGAATCGTCATATATATATATATATATATATTCATAAATATATATATATATATATATATATATATATATATATATATATATATATATATATATATATATATATATATATATATATATATATATATATATATATATTTATGAATATATATATATATATATATGACGATTCTTATACTATATTGGACAGAGTTATAAATACTACTTACGGTACTTGTTTGTACCGACTTTTTCTTAAATTCGTTCGTTTCAACAATTGAATCTTCTGGGAGGTTTCGGTTATCAAAATTCAAACCTTATTAACTGTTTACACGTTGGAGTTTTTGTCCCGGGTCTCTTGGACTTTTAATGTCAAACTTCTAAGCTTTTGTCCGGTATTACTCATACGGTTTCCACGGTAGCCGTACATTTTTCCGGAATAAAAAGGAGCCCTTGTCCTTCTCCGTAGAATATTCTATATTTCTGCATAATTTCTTCAAAATCGGTTCAGTAGTTTCCGAGCCTATTGAATGCAAACATACGAACAAAACAAACAAACTCTTTATAATATTAAAGATTTACTTTCGATATCGAGATTCGGATTCAAATAAATGAAAACATGTTTATTAGTTTTCTATGTATTTCCAATTTAATACAATATAATATAATATATATATATATATATATATATATATATATATATATATATATATATATATATATATTATATTATATTGTATTAAATTGGAAATACATAGAAAACTATATATATATATATATATATATATATATATATATATATATATATATATATATATATATATATATATATATATATATATATTATATTATATTGTATTAAATTGGAAATACATAGAAAACTAATAAACATGTTTTCATTTATTTGAATCCGAATCTCGATATCGAAAGTAAATCTTTAATATTATAAAGAGTTTGTTTGTTTTGTTCGTATGTTTGCATTCAATAGGCTCGGAAACTACTGAACCGATTTTGATGAAATTATGCAGAAATATAGAATATTCTACGGAGAAGGACAAGGGCTCCTTTTTATTCCGGAAAAATGTACGGCTACCGTGGAAACCGTATGAACGTTTTTGATAAAATTTGGCAGAGATGTAGATTAGACCACGGTACATAGGCTACTTTTTATTGCGGAAAATGTACGGTTTCTGCAAGATTAAATTTAGCGCGCATGAAGACGCGTGCAACATCTAGTCTTCAATAAGGTCAATAAAATTAATAAGTTATAAAACGTTTACAACAAAAGAACTTTATTAACCCTCGTTAAAAAAGGTTGTTATAAGTCTGACGTATCTGTTTGTCTGCCTGTCTGTGTGTCCGTCCGTGGCGTTGTAGCTCCCAAACGAAAGGTACTATTCAGATGGGGTTTTTTTGTTCGAAATCTGACGTGATCGAGAGTGTTCTTAGCCATAATCATCATCATCAGCTAGCTCACTGCTTTATAATTCGGGGGTTACTTAATTTTTTTTAGTTTAGTTTTTTTTTGCTGGTCAGGAGGACCATACTTTTTGTGTGTCACTAACCATTTTACCTAATAACCTATACGTGAATATGGCTAGTGCTCTATTGCACCATACCGTCAATGATATGCAGTTCAATCCTTCTCGCTTTGAGGAATATATGCCGTAAATAGTATCTAACTTAGTAATCCGCTATAAGTTCGGAACACACGCCAACTTGTTCCCACTAATCTGGTTGTAATTCCTCAGCTCGACACAAACGTCTGGGCAATCTCACCGAAATGTTATAATACTCTATGATATATTCTATGTTATATTATCAAACTTTGTATCTCCAGTGTATTTGGCGAAATTGTAAAATCGTCACTAGATATTGCACCCAGCTCCGCCGTTGAATGTGGTTTCCTATGTATCTTGATCTGTCGATGGGTGAAAACCACATTATAAAGTAGTTCAATTCAATTAATTTATTAGCATGAATGTAGTTACAATAGATCTTAAAATTAATAACACTGTGGCCTTTACACTCGGCACACCTAATTCGCAAAACGACTATTTCGCATAATGTCTAACAAAAATCGCGAAGTACACAACGCAGAACGAGTTATATATAGCCTAATCACCATGTAGGCCAACCGCGAGATAGGCTGAATGATACATTAGACATACTGAGATTGAGTCAAATCTAGAATGACTTTTTACAAATATTAATTGGGACTCAGTATCTACCCTTTCAGTAAGGTCAGTATTTTTTGGAATTGGAAGTTGATTGATTTCTCAATTTAGAGAATAGGGATGTGAATATTACATTCTTATAAATTAAACTTTAAAATTGTTGATTAAAGATACATAAATCTAAAAGAAACAGGTATTTAGATTGACGTGATTAAAAATTATAAGCAAATAAAAAATGTTGCCCATCTCTTTCTCGCAAATCGATTTGTTACGTCACAAAGTTGTTACCGCCAGACATTTTTAATGACAAATGTATGGTGGGTGCAACTCGTGACGTCACAGGTCGATATATCGCTACGTATTGCAAATTTAAATTGTTTGTATCTTCGTTACTTTTTAAGATATACAAAAGTAGGTTCTAGATTGCTTATTAACATGTTGCCTAACATCGAATAGACGAAAAATTTTTAGGCAACATGCCTTATGCCATGCTACAACATGCAACATGCCATAGAAAAGTAAGCCTGCGGCGCCCCTTTTTATCCGGAGCCCCAGGCGTGACCAGAAAACGAGCGGAGTCCGCAATTACCGCCGCCCATGGACACTCGCAGCACCAGAGGAGTTGTACACTGCGCTTTTCGTTCTTGGTCCTTAAAATACCCAACCCCACCTTCGGTCTCCGATAACCTGTGAGATAACCTCACGCACTCGCGGATGGTTTTCCGGTCGATCCTGCTCATTCGAGCCGAAGCATGGCTCTCCCTCAGTTATGAGAAAATAGAATGTCGTAAAAGTATCATTGTCATGTTAAAAGTAGTCAAACATTAGGTGTACAGCGAAGTAGTTCTCGAGTGAAGTGGGCACAACGCGAGATAGGTAAATAGCGCGTAAGCCCAATAGCTATTGTAATGTATACAATAGCTATTGTAATGTATACAATAACTTGTAGTGTATGTCCTTATTAGTGAAATAAACGTTTTTTGTATTATTATTTTATTTAAAATTGACGTAAGGCATAACGCGTGTTAGTCGTTCTGTGAATTAGGTATACCAAAAGTAAGGGCACTGTAGTTGCGTAGCTTAAGAGAACTAAGAGCAGGTACAGAACCGAGAAGCCATATAAATTACGATGTGTTGTTGATGGGCCAGATCTCCAGGAATAAAGATGGCCAGGACCATACAAAAAGTGTGCTTCTCTTCCAAGAAAGTAAAATTAAAGAGTGCCCCTCTTGCACAAACTAACGTTTTTGACGACCTCTGTGTTTTGTTATATACCACATAGCGCGTCGGCGCCCAAGCCAGAGGTCGCAGGTTTGAATCCCGTCAAGGGAACAAAAGTTTTCTGTATTCTTAGGTCGAAGATGTGTTAAATAAATAAAATAAAATATTAAATAAATAGATAAAAGTATTAAATATATTTCCCGTTGTCTGGTCCCCGTAACACAAGTTCTTCGTATACTTATCACGGGGACAGACTGACGTGGTGTGAATTGTGAGGCGTGCTAACATATTATTATTATTATTAACTATATCTAACATTCAATTTATACAATGTAAAAGATTTTTGGCGCAATTTTTCGTCGTACTTGTAATTCGTTCGTTTTGTTTTATATTCAAGAAAGTGTTCGTTATACAGTCGTATTCCCGACGGCTTATTGAATATTTCTCGAAGTCAGAACGGTCACAGTTATGAGAACAGTAAAATAAATTCCGCTAAAATATTATCCGAGTGAGACTGTTAAAAATATCACGAAAATTCAGAAATTAAGTTAACATCGAGGCGAAGGCTCCTTGAAGTTTGTAATGAAACTTAAAAACTCTGAGCCGTGCCTTTTTCAATAAATTGTACCAAACGAAATTTCAGTGGACTGTGGAACTATTGAAGTCAAAATTTATTCTGGCCGGATTGTTCGCCAGGCCGTTGACGAAGTTTCCATTAATCATACCGAATACCAATGATGCTGTTTTTAGATTTCTCCTGTTTGATCCGTGCATATGTTTTTAACCTCATGTTTTTCACAATGACATATATCCTACTACTATTATAAATGTAAAAGTTTGCGAGGATGTAGGGATGGATGGATGTTTGTTACTCTTTCACACAAAAATAACTGAACGTATTTCGATGAAATTTAGTATGGTAGTAGTTTTAGCTCTGGATTACTTTATATCTCGAAAAAGTACAGTATTCCCATGTTATACTATATTTACGCGAGAGGAGCCACGGGAAAAGCTAGTTAAGTACCTATAGTATCAAAACATTTTCGTGCCAGCGCGGGCGGCGCGGCGTGGCCCACCATGGGGTCACGAGTATGAATAATTTTCCAATCTCGGTGCTTTACTTTTTGTCTGTCGCTCAGACAGTTTATTCACAAACGCCCACATTCACTTCTACCATTCAATCTCGATACAAATTCGGTTTGTTTGATGTTACTGTTCAATGTTCTCGGCCGAATGCCATTTTACGAATGTAATATTTTAAACATAATACTAAGCTTTTATTATCAGGGATTGCCGATAATGGCGCTTATAGTGAATGGTAATAATTACCATCTCGTATATTTTTTCCCAAGTATCTCACATCACCAGCAGCGTTTTCCATCAGTGTGACCCCAGAGGAGCGATAGCGAGATAGACGTATTACCGCAATATCCAAATATCCATAAACTAAATGTGAAGCGGTGCAGGTGAAGTTCAGCAGCTGTTGCTGCAGAATAATTTTCCGTATACTCTGACGTGTGTGCAGATGTGCTTCTGTTGCAGCTGAAATATTGATATTGTAAATTATAGTAACTAGTATATTATAGCTATTATAATTCAGTATATAGTTATAATTCAGTGAAATGTCAAAGTTGCTCACTTCAATTGATGAATAACACGGCATTGGTCAATTCTGTCATATACATAATATGCTGAGTCACTGTAAATAAAACGTAGTGTATTACATTATGTTATCTATGGACGCATCCGAAGAACTTGTGCTACAGGTACCAGAAACAGGAAGTATATATTTAATACTTTTATACTATACATATATTTAAGATTTTCATTATATTATACACATATTTAATACACATCCATGACCCAGGAACACAGAAAAACTTTTTCCTTCGGCGGGATTCGAACCCGCGACCCCCGGTTTGAGCACCAACGCGCTGAACCACTGAGCCACAGAGGTCGTCAAAAATTAAATAGCCGCACATTTCTTCAATTTCTGTGCATTTCTAAACATAATCAGCTGATTTCCACAATCACCTCAAAACATAGACGTACTCGTATATATCATAAACAAGGCATGTTGAGGAAAAAACTGTCCTGTGTGTAACTTAAAGGGACCCACTTTCGGAGTTTATTTGGGGCCATTTTGACATTTGAGGTAAGGTGTTAATTGACAAAGTCGTTTGAAATAAATATGGCGTAACTTTTTCTCGAATGAAGATTTTTTCTGTCATTAATGTATCTAGCCCATCCAGTTTTGAAATGCCAGCATCCATCGATCCTAATTCTAAAATCTTTAAGTCCCCCTCAACGGCCGAGAAACAACAAAACACACACAATCTTGTAGCAGTGCAATCAAATCGAAAGTTAACTATGTAGAGCAAGTAGGTAATCATATTGTAGATACGGTATGGTATGTCGCCACCACACCACCACATGGTGTGTCGCCTATTTGATATATAATTATTATTATCAAATTCATGTACTGGTTAACTATTTTGTATACATTAATGAGGTGTCGATTTCAAAGCGACGGCCGTGTACTGCGGGGTGGAGGCGAAATGGAGGCGGGGAGGGGAGGGGGTAGTTAATGTGATACAAGTGTTATTGGCGCGCCACCACAACAAATACATCTGTAATTACTGACTCGTGTTCAGGTAAACATGATAGGTATCAGACAATGTTAGGCTTTCATGTTAAATCTAGAAGTTGGGTAAGAGGCTTCGCAGACGGTGAGGACGCTATAATATTTTATGTTAAGATAAAATATCGCTTGCTAGTTTGTCTGACAAGAAAGACGCTCCATGCATCGGATGGGCTTGTAAAAAGTCGGTCCAGCGCCGTAGCGAACCTTAGGGGGCCCTGTAACAAAAAATTCGCCCCCCACCAAAGTGAAGAGTGGTGAAATGTCTCATTGTGTCAAATGAATGTTTATTTATTTATTTAATTAAGAGTAAACATTTTCCGGGGACACAATATATTTGATACGGCTGATACAGCGGTAGCTACGCCCTTGGTCCTTCGCCTCTCGCCAGTGTTGTCGGTCATCCGTCCCACTGGTTTTCGAGAGTAAAGGAAGAGAGAGTGCTCTTGTGCACTGCGCACATGCTTGGGCACTTTAAAATAACTCCTGCGTAGCTGGCCTGGTTTCAGTGAAACTGGCCACCGTCACCGAAATCGGTGTCGGAAGCTATTATATGAACTATCACAGACGGCTAAGATACTATATATTTTCATAATACATTCAAGCATCTTAAGATAAAATACTATAGTATCTTCGCAGTGTGACGCCCTTAAGAATTTTTGTCATTGTCCAATGACTTTTATTAACGATGCCCATTGCCTAGTACACGTGTGGAAGAAGGTAACCCTGGTTGCGCTCCTTACTTAGCATCACGTTAAGTCTCCAATTCCGTAAAATGATGCGTCGTAAGTCATTTTAGCGCCCATAAAAGTTTAAAATATTTATCAGAGTCCTTAATAACTAAACTTGTTCAACGTATAGACATAGCTCAGCTTCGTTAGTAAATACCCAAAATCGCTATTTCGGTTCGGTCCCTGTTATGATCCTATATTAATCCTCTTCGATATCATTTCTATGGGCTAAGGGATCCGTTCTGCGAGCTCTCGAGGGTAGATATCTCCGATCTCGATCAAATTCAAATACACCGCCCCTGAGGCATAATCTATACTAGACAAAAGGGTATCAAAACGTTCGCCCGAATAAAAATTTATTGGGTAAACATCCGACGTATCGGGCACGTATTATTTATACGATAATAAAATTCTTACTAATATTATAAACTCAAAAGTTTGTATGTATGTATGTATGTATGTATGTATGTATGTATGTATGTATGGATGTGTCGTACGGACGTGTGGATGTCTTTCACGCAATAACTACTGAACAGATTTTCACGAAGTTTGGTGTGGCAGTAGTTAAAAGTAGCTCCGCATCAACACATACTTAAGCTACTTTTTATCGCAACAAAATGTACAGTTCCCGTGGGGAGTTTCTTTGCGCGCAAGAAATCTAAACATCTCGTTTATAGTCTATGAGTATTACGAATTTACGTTGATTTTTGGTGTGGGTACGATTTGTCAGCAACTAGCTACCAAACAAACCCACAAATCAACAACGACAAATCGTACCCGTTAGCTCGCGGCTCCGCCCGCGTAAGTACAATATCCAAAAGGAACACTGTATTTTTACGGGATACATCATCCATTCATCCATCCCTCCATCCATCCTCACAAACTTTCACATTTATAATATTAGTAGGATTATTATTTGCGAGATGAAGGGCAGGCGTTAGCGCCATTTCTTTACTTTCAAAGACATTTTCCATTAGTATCCTACTAATATTATAAATGAGAAAGTTTGTGAGGATGGATGGATAGATGGATGGATGGACGTTTGTTACTCTTTCACGCAATACCTACTGAATGGATTTTTATGAAATTCGGTATAATTGTAGTTTAAGCTCTGGATTAACACATAGGCCATATAGTGTTCCCATGGGATACTGTATCTACGCGGGCGGAGCCACGGGAAAAAGCTAGTAATCCTATAGACTTACAATTATTTTGGCCTATAACAATTTAAATAATGAAACAAAAAATATAATTCTTCAAGTAATTTTTACATACAAGGAATTTCATATCTTTACATACAAGTCCTGTTCAGCTTCCTCAGAAATCTTTCTTTAAATAGCTCTTACATACAAGAAATTATGAAAGTTTTGAATGACGGTTTAATTGTTTAGTTTTGTATACGAAACTCCGCGCGAGTACAACTTGACTCTATGAAAAGGCTTTATAATAAATACTAAGACGTTTTCTACTCGACGTACTTGGAATATAAAGACGTACGGGCCACATAGTTTGTAGGGGTATAGTTACATTCTATTGAAATAATAAGCTTTTCTCCGGAACGACTGTGTAAACACTTTTATATCGACGATTTATTTATCTACTTGACGTATCCCGTGGCTTCGTTCAAGTGGAATGAAAATCACTTTAGACAATTTAACTTTTAATAACACTACTATACTAATGAAGACCCGTTTTTTTATAAATTGTATGCTTTTCATGCAAACACTTCAATATGTTTTCGAAAAAAAGCCACACAAATCCATGCAGACGTTGCAAACACAATTTCCCAACGTAGTTAATTAGTAGAAATAATTAAAACGTGATACTCGCAGTTTTTATTGTAACTACGAGTGTGTTTTACCAAAAAGTTGCGAGGATTACTAATAGTAAATAAAAACAATGTAATATTTGATTTCATTTCGGCGTGACGTGTATTTATCTTCCCTTTGTTGGCTCACAGGCTGAGTGTATAGAGAACACACAATGATTTTTGTTTGGTTTATTTTTGAGTTGTATCAGTGCGTGTGTTACGTAAATATAGGATTTGTTTACATGCGGGTTATATGCTTTTAATAAAGGTTTTTTAATTTACTGAAATACCTAACCGAAATATCGTTAAGAATGTAGTGAGTCATCAGCGCTAGTGTGTAAATTGAGCAATGACGCTTAAGACGGCTGCACATTCACCAGTTAAAGGAAGCCATTTTGAAATTTTACAGTGATGAGTGATGACCGACTGCATTCCTAACGAATAATTCAGTGACTCACAGCATGGACGGTTGATATTTGGTGAAGGTTTACTAAGGAGTATCGATAATTTAGTACCGTGTTGCGACAGACGCATCAAATGCAACACTCATACACAAAACTATTTCGTATGTGTCGAATGTCATCACCGTCACGGCAAGAGCTACTGACAATAATCCAAAGTGTCTATTCACTGATAGCTGCACAGGTCCGAGCTTAACGCAGAGTTAAATTCTAATGGAAGTTCAAAGACAACGTCTGGGCATATCGAGGCATTTCCTAATGGTACTCGCCGGTAACAGTGTAAAGTCGAGCGTTACTTCGTTATAAGATATTGGATTGGAAACTGGGGCTATGTTATTAAATAATATATAGATATATTATATTAATATTGTTAGTTTCGACTTACGATATGTTAATGTTATACTTTAAACGAGACAACAACTATATTATAATCGTAATTGTGTTTACGTAAAAGTTTTGAGGGAGAAAAGTTTATGTAGCTTGGTCTTATCCCTGGAAACTCCGCATTTTTAAGCTACATATGTTTTTTCTTTTGTTGTGCAACAATATATTTAAAAAATCAACTTTATTATGTCAGTCCGATTGGCAGATCGGTATGCTTTTATTTTAGCTTTGTTCTGAAATTCGAAATCTGATGGGTTCGAATTCCGGTAAAATATTTTTGTAATTCTTTTCTTTTCTACTCTAAATTCTTTTTTAATCTACTAGAGCTCCGAGCAAAGCTCGGTGACCCAGGTACTATTATATTAGGTCCTTACATATGAAATTGACGTTTTGTCGTACTGGCCACTTTGATCTCAAATATATATTCTTTGGTTAGGAATTAATAATAATTAATAAGGCTAATTTCATATGTAATGACCTAATATTAAACGTAAAAAGAGTCATTATAAAAAAAAATTGAAGTCGACAATCCATGACGCAGGAACAAAGAAAAATTTTTGTTCCTTCGGCGGGATTCGAACCCGCGACCTCCGGCTCGAGAGCCAACGCACTTACCACTGCGCCTCTGAGCCACTGAGGTCGTCGTAATAGTATGTTTAAACGTCAAATATGAACGCCGTTTAAATATGTCCCTACAGTATGTATTATCACATTATCTAATGTTTCTTACAATCAATATCTCCTACAAAATAAAAAATATCAACCTATTTCTGACATAGAAAGATAGAAAGCAGAAATTAATAATATAACAATACGAACAAAAAAAATGTCTACCGAACGTTACAAATGTGTAGCGGGAAAGTAATATGTTATTGCGTGTCTAACCACTCAGTGGGAGCTTCATTACGTCACGTGGTGGGACATCCGTCCCTCTCTAATGGGGAACAGCAGTAAACACAAATACAGTGGTTATTAGTACAGCTTGGCCGTGACGGAACCTGACTAATGATAGCTTTTTAGAAGTGATTAATATTGACAGTGGTAATAAATAAATATGTTATACAATATACTGATGTCACTACATCAGTATATTGTATAACATAAGTATTTTGTCGCAGTAAGCTTCAGTGTATTACATAAGCAATTAGCTGGATAATACTTAGACACTCAAATCTCATACGCTTATAGCCTAGGGGTCAACTCACACCGAAACTAAACAATATAGATATACAATACATGTAAACAATAAATAAAGTAATTCAAAATTTAACTTTATTTACTACGCAGGAAGAGTTATGTAGAGCGGTGCAGCTTGACATTCGAAGTCTAGCGATTAGGCGTGTATCTTCTTGTGAAGTGGACAAAGTTCAATTTTGAATTGTCATCTTAAAATTGCAGCGCCGCGTCGCGTATTGTCTCGTAGTCTCGAGACGATACGAGAAGGTACGAACCATTCGTTCGCGAGCTCCGAAAATTCCGATTCGCACTTTACTTAAAATAACTACTCCTCTATTTCATCTATTTCTCCTCTATTTCGACGTTTGTCACTCTTTCACGCAAAAACTACTGAACGGATGTTGATGGAATTTGGTATGGTAGTCTTAAGGCTCTGGGTTAAAACATAGGCTACTTTTTATCCCCAAAAAGTATAGTACTCCCGTGGGATACCCAATACTATATTTACGCGGGCGGAGTCGGATAAAGCTAGTCAGTTATAACTTCGTGCCCAGGCCTCGGTAATGTTTTGCACGGTGGCGTAGCGCTCACCTACCGCAGTACAAACGTTCCCCACCTAATACAAATTGCTGGTTCATATTTTATTGCGTCTTATGACAGACCTAAGTAAACGTTCCTAATTGTTACGATATTTATTGGATGATTTTCTCTCTCGGTCTCTACCGAGAGTGGGGCGCAGCACCTTTTTCGCCGTATTTATAGCTCCAATTCGGTGATACGAGCTGTAAATACGACGACAAACCAACACAATCGTGTCACGTGTGTGTAACTTAGAATAAGTTTTTCAAAAGACTTTAGGCGTTTTTTGACGCGCTGTTTTAAAAGTGGCGACCACAAACCAAAATACTGTTATATTATACAATTTTCATTCAAATTTAATTTACCGTAATTATTTTAATTCAAATACATTGAGAAGTGGAAATAAAAAGTAAATTGTGAATGTTGGGCACCAGTCTCTCACTATCGCATCTATTTTGTAATCACATATTTTTATAAGTACAAAATATGTAAGTGTGGGAGAATTCAATAAACTTATAATATAATATTATTGTAATGTAATTAGCTACATAAAATACTACATGTTACCCGCGACTTCGCGCGCACAAAATGAAATCTCGCGGAAACCGTACTTTTGCCTCAATAAAAAGTAGCCTTTGTCCTTTCCCGTAGTCTACTCCATATCTGTGCCAAATCTCATCAAAATCGCTCCAATAGCTTCGGAGCCTATTCAATGCAAACAAACATACAAACAAACAAACCTTTTCTCTTAGATATATGAATATAGATGTAAGATACATTATTGATTACGCCTAACTTGATATTCCTTTTGACGTGATAACATCTTATAATTTGATGGAGCCGGCTACACGCACGAAAAAACATGACTCATACCGTTACCACCGTAATATGACGTATTTGCTGTTACCTCAGCTGGCCGCGTCTTAGGTATGTGAGCGGTGGGACGGAGACGCGGGGGCGCTTGATGTTATTACTCAGTTCGGCGCCGGACTTCGCGGCGGCAACACGCCTACCTAAGGCGTGGCCAATTAGTTCCGCGCGCACTATAAACGACGTTGTCTCGTTCAACTATCGTCAGTAAGCCGACTTTACCGACAACCGATCTTTGGAGGGATCTATCCTGATATTCAGCCCCAACAGTCAACACCCCCTAAGATTTTTTAAACCTAGACTTGTTCTTACTCTTGCTTTTTGTTGCAGACTGCTCGACGTCTGTGTCGAGCGCTCACGGCGTCACGACGGTGTCGGTGTCGCTGGCGGGACTAGACCCTCGCCCGCTCACCGTCAAGAAGGTGCGCCCCAAGCCCGCCTCGCCCAACCGCCAGGGCCCGCAGCAGTGTCAAGTGAGTGCACCTTCATACCTTACAGTGGCGTGGGGTTCCTATAACCCCATTCCTATCGGCTTCACTTTCCACTTACCGTTTGAGGATCCGCATCCAAATCCCTACAGGCTAGGGCTTCGCTATGAAGGAGAACCAGCTTTCGTCTCTGATACTACAAACCCGTGCGGATTCCTCATCTCACAGTAATAACACACAGGACTTCTTGCACTATTTCCACTTTAATAAGTATTTTACATTAATTTTAATATATTACACGACCGGTTTCGACAAAGTCATCATCAGGTGATTGGTTCCTCATCTGCCACGGCTTCACTTAGTTCAGGTTCAGATTTTTGTCTACTAAGATTATTTTCACCTAAATTCTCAATGCTAGAAATAGTTATTTTTTCTAATACTTAACAAAAAAAATTACGTGGTCATTTTTGCGGAAAAATGACCAAAAGGAAGTAAATAACCTATTTTAATAAAAATAACCTCGGTCAGAAGTACGTAACATCTTCAAACACTTTTTTAATCACAGTATTGGACAGACAACCGAGAACAAATAACTTACAAGCAATATATGACATGAAAACATTCTGTGCCTCGGTTGGCATTTTCTTTCGCTACAATTATTATCTTCAATTTACTATCCCATTAAATGTATTTTATATGTGAAAATCCATTTCTGATATTTGATTACATAAAGGTCCAAATGGCTAATAAGAATGTAGCAGAGAAAGGCCAATTTAGCTGGTCGGTCCTGTCCATAACAAATGCTTTATGGCGACCTCAGAGTAATTGGTATGTTTAGTATATAAAATATAATACTCTCATTATGTTCCGCAGTAAAAATTGTATATTATAACATGTAGGTAATTTTAGGATTAATTTACTTTATCGATAAATCAAATTGCAACATGTTACGTCTATTTTATTAAAATTAAAGATTAATGCTGACACTTGTAATATGGAAAACATTTACTTGAAGAAAATGGATAAAGACTACTACGATGCTCCAAACTAAGTTATCTTAAATGAATGGACATTATTTTATATGTGTCACCGTTCGTCAAATTGTAAAAACCGTTAGATTGTAATATAAATAATGCGTATAATTGTAAGCAGAATATTTCGGTTCACAATTTTTCAACATTTTACAAACTTACTAGTCTATACTAATATTTTAAAGAGGAAAGGTTTGTTTGTTTGTTTGTATGTTTATTTGTTTGCATCGAATAGGCTCCGAAACTACTGGACCGATTTTGATGAAATTTGGGACAGATATAGAGTAGAGCACGGGGAAGGACATAGGCTACTTTTTATTACTTTTATTATTTTTATTACTAAACTTACTAGTCTATACTAATATTTTAAAGAGGAAAGGTTTGTTTGTTTGTTTGTATGTTTATTTGTTTGTATCGAATAGGCTCCGAAACTACTGGACCGATTTTGATGAAATTTGGGACAGATATAGAGTAGAGCACGGGGAAGGACATAGGCTACTTTTTATCGCGGAAAAATGTTCCCCGTGAGATTTTCTTTTGCGCGTACGAAGTCGCGGGAAACATCCAATTATATTATAATCTAACGGTTTTTACAATTTTACGGTGACATAATATATACTCAAATAGATTACACAAAACTTTTTAAACTACTAAACGAAGGAAGAAGATTGCTTTTCCTAAAACGAGCAGATGCATCACCTGATGGAAAGCTACTACCGTAGCCCATGGACACCCGCAACATCACAGTAGTCCCAAATGCGTTGCCAGCCTATTAGGAAGGAGTACGTAACGGTGTGTTTTATACGTGGGTTTCGAAATATATTCCAAGGTCATTTGGGCTTCATGACGCGGTAGTAATACCGGCAAGTCACCTCACGGAATAAGATGAGATCAGTAAGTAGAGCGGGCAGGGGGCACCCGGTCTCTGGGTAATACAATAAATATACATAATATAATGACTGTTAGGATACTTTTATGAATTGATTATTATAGTATTTATTATATTATATTTATTTATTTATTTATTATTCTGTATTGTGATTTAGTTGACGTGATTTTGCAGGTTTTTAATATTATTATTATGATTTCGATAACTTTTAACATTACTAAGGATAGATATGCTACTTATATTATAAATGTGAAAGTTTGTGAGGATGTATGGATGGATGTTTGTTACTGTTTCACGCAAAAAGTATAGGATTTCGATGAAATTTGGTATTGTAGTAGAAAAGTACAGGGTTCCTTTGGGATACTGTATTTACATGGGAGAAGCCGCGGGCAATAGCTAGTATAGAAGATAGCCGTTACCGAGTGTGTTACCAATACACAGCTCAAACTACTGAACTGACGACGCTGATATTTAGCACACAGATCATACTCATATTGTCATAGGCGTCTTTTTCGAATGGATTTAAATAACTCACCCTCAAATAAATAGTACTGGGTTACTACTTACTGCGTTAGTTAACATGGCTTGATTGAAACATATCTTTTGCCACATATTTGGTTCGGTATCACATAGCATCGTCCCGACGATGATTGTTTATCAAAAGAGGAAATTATAAGTCCTCGTGTCCAAACGCCAGGGCGGAAGCGTGGCGCCGCCCGCCCGCCGCCCAGCGTGACAGACGACCGCCCAAACTTGAAAAATGGCGAACGCAACCGAACGGAAATTGGGTCTCTTTCATATTTAAAGGTTTTCAGTTGAGATGTCTGTATGAGTAATGAGACTGGGGAGTTACAGCTTGAGATGTTTTGGTGACGCGAACGGTGACGTGATGAATTGACTTTCCCCAAGTATCAATTTTAAATCTTCAAGTTAAAGCTAACAGCAATTTATTATTTTCGTTTATAAACAACTAGCTGTTGCCCGCGGCTTTGCCCGCGTAAATATAGTATCCCAAAGGAACACTGTACTTTCGGGATAAATAGTTTAGCCTATGTTTTAATCTAAACCATAAACTACTACCATACCAAATTTTATCAAAATCCGTTCAATGGTTTTTGCGTGAAAAAGTAACAAACATCCATCCATACATCCTCACAAACTTTAACATTTATAATATAAGTAGGACATCTATCCTTAGTAATATTAATAGTTATCGAAATCGTAATAATAATATTAAAAACCTGCAAAATCACTTAATAAAATCACGTCAACTAAATCACAATACAGAATACTATAATAATCCATCCATCCTCACAAACTTTCACATTTATAATATTAGTAAGATTAGTAAGACTAGATGTTGCCCACGGCTCCGCCCGTGTAAATACAGTATCTCACGGGAACACTGTACTTTCTCGTGATGAAAAGTAGCCTATGTTTTAATACAGATCATACGCTACTACCATACCAAATTTCATAAAAATATGTTCTGTATTTTATGCGTGAAAGAGTAACAAACATCCATTCAGCCATCCATCAATCTATCCATCCTCACAAACTTTCACGTAAATAATAGTAGGATATGACCGTTGATATGCAAAATAATTTGGCAGTCAATGTATGTATGTTTGTTCCACTGTAGCGCTTAAAATACTGGTCCGATTGTAATGAACAATGTGTCAAACGATTGGTAATAAAAGCCCGGATAACAAAGGCTATAAAATTTACGTAGTCAGGCTATAGTTTTTATAAAATAAATATACTTAAACACAATCTACGTCAGATAGCTTATTTACACGTTTTGTCTCTGTCGCTCGATATAAAGCTATTCCGCACATACAAGGCCATTGAGAAATAGGCCCTCACTATAATAAACTATTATTCTAACCTTTATAAACAATAGTAAATTACATGGATTAAAAGTTACCAAAATTCCTGTACGCGCTGACCTGTATAGATTCCAATGCGGTCAAATGTAGGCCCATTTACGAGGGTATAAGCCTGAACACAAAGTTTTGACCCTTTCAAGTTTGTTATTGATTTCATATCAACCATCTTTGTCCATGTAACCATGAATAGTCTAAACTTTTAATAAACGTAGTTGAATACTTTCCCCGTGATTGGCATCTTATTGGTATTTTGGATTTAAATTTACGCCTCAACTGCGTTTAAAAAAACGGCAAATTATAATATTAAATCTGTTAAGAATGCTGTCTTGATTCAGTCTCGTGCGTCATACTGTCGCACTTTTACACGCGCGATGAAAGCCTTTTTTGCGAAGGCATATAGGACTGAGACGAGGCTGCATTTTTAACAGACCTAATTAGTTTAATCGGCCTTCAGAATAAATCTTATTGGATAGACAAATTATTACAAATGCTGCAGAAAAGACAACTCCTATACATTGCTAGCAAAATTTTGCGTGAGGGTAGCAGAGTTATCCCCTCCCCCTCCATTTTTTTAGAACGCACACAGACTTTATTTTTTGGCATCATAAAATACATGTGAAGTGGGGATGAAAAATATTTTTTTATTCTCCCCATCGTGTCAATCCCAAACCCATCGTCGAAAAGGTCTTTCTACAAAAGACTAGGTTTGATAAATGAATTATTATCATTTAAACCGTTTTCGAATAATGGGCCTCCATAGTAGTTAATACATTGGCCGCCCCCTGGCATTTCTAAATTATAAGAGTCAGAAACTGTTGCATATTGACAAAAGTAAGTGTCAATGTCATTTTTGACATTGACAGATGTCATGAAGTAAAGCCTATTTAGTTTGTTTATTTCAGTTGGCCAAAAGGCTATAAATAGTGTAGACGTAGGTATATTGCTATGTTAGGCATATACCTCATATTAAATGTAATACGTAATCAGTGTTAAGCACCAATAAAGGAGAATATAATAATTGTTGCTGTATTATTATCATCACCACTCAGACACACATCAGGACTTACAATCAAGAGGTCGAAGCCCGCTACAGAAACTTTTAACTTTCTGTGCTGATGGGTTCTCTTTAGGAAAATTATTTTGAGCGAAATGGGTTGATGATGATGGAAATTTAAAGTAAATTGAAAGAAAAATACTTTTGCGCGTTGATAATTTCGGAGCACTCCTCAGACGTGTCTAGCTGACACGCTCTTGGTTAGGGTATTATCCGATGATTTCAAAACTGTGGACGGGCTATGACGTACATTTGACAGAACAAATCTTCATACAAGAAAAAGTTGCCCCATCTTGATTTCACCATACCTCAAATGTCATAATGGCCCGAAACAACCCGACAAAACCAGTTTTCGCCTCGACATGCCTCGTCTATAATACACGCGTCTATGATTATAACATAATGCATGCTCGCGCCCCTATCGGCTGTGAACACTTCTATAGAACGTTCACAGAAGAGTTTGTAAAACTTAATTTACTACATATACGTCACTAATCGTATCTGGCGAGTTTTAATGCGACTAATTGGGGGGGCTAATGACCCCACCAATTACGTCGGTGTCGTCCCTCGTCTCAACTCTCAACCCCATCCAGCCGATAATTAATTAATTAGACGATTAAGAACATCCAAACTGGATTCGGACCTCGGAGTCGGAGTCAACTGGACGCGGAAACAGGATCGACCGTGGCAACCAACCACAAGAAACCCTTTGATATGATCTTACAGGTGCCCGAGGGATATGTTAAATCTATCTTGGGACCCGCAACGACATTAATCAGAAGATTGTAGGAGAAGTAGGAAGAGTTAATACCTACATCTACCAACCTACTGAGGCCTGCTGATTATTTTTAAATAAACCAAACAGGTAAACTAAACGTACCTATAAATATTTGACAGTCAAGTAACAAATTAAACACAGTGCAGTTAGCACGGGAATAATCAACCGTCGATGTGAGTATTTTCCTGCCAATTTTTCCAATATATTCCAGAATTATTTTAAAACCAAAATTAGCCCAATCAGTCCAGCCGTTCTCGAGTTTTAGCGAGACTTTGGAATTGCAAGCCCTTTTTATATAAGATAAGAAGATTTATAAACCTTCGTAATAAAAACACTTTAGGTATGAGTATGACTAATAAATGAAAACAAATGAAAGATGACAAAACCATTAATTTTAAACGTGTTATTTATATTTTTACTATTAGGATATATTATAACAAGAACAAGTTAGATATACCAGTGATCAGACTTAGCAAAGTAAATCTTTTAAAGGTCAATATACTATTTTACAATAAAATCCCAGAAAACGTTCAAAATCTTTTCATCAATTTTAAAAAAATTGATAATAAATATTTGTGTGCTAAAGCTTATTATAAGGTCAATAATTTCATTAACGATTGCACATCTTGGAAATAAGATGGCTCCCTGAAATTCTGCTGTTGTAGTGTATTTTACTTGGTGATCGAAATGTATCGAGCAAATTTTTGAGCTTTTAGACGGCTTCGAATAGCTCTCATTGCGATTTAATCTTATTTTTTTTGACCCAACGAGCAGACACAATTAGGTCAGATGGAAATCTAAACAAAAAAATAAGAATATGCCATGGTCCAAATAAAACAAAAATAATACATTATCCCCCCCCCCCCCCCCCTTAATCGTCTTACGTAATAAATGAATGACCCCCATACGTCTCATTGTATACCATTAAACTTTTAAATTGGTAGGTAAACATTAGGGATTATCTTAATACTGGCAACAATTTAAATTGATAGTTAAAAATAAAACAAAATTAAAAAACTTTGTCTAAGACCTAAGTTGCATGTTGCAACTATTAGTTACACCAAATGGGGAATTAATTTCTTACTAGTATAACATTTTCACAATAACAATATCGCAGCAATATGGCGGCATAATATGATTTTATTTTAAAATGTTGTAAATATTATTGGCCTTAAAATTGGAAGTTCCAGACCCGTTTTTGATCGGTCAAAACTCCAAAAATCAGTTTATGAAATCAAGACGATTCGTTTATAATTTAATAAAAGTATAATGAAAGTGTATGTTAATTACGAGAATTGGGCTTATAGAATCCATGTTTTATTTATTTCGTCCATTATTTTCCTGTAGGTTGGAGTATTACTGAAGAGTAGTTCGGTGGACAGGTCGGTTACTACTTTAGTACTTGTACATACTTCAACATTAAAAACTTGCATCAAAAACAATTAGAAGTTAAAGTCACGAGCAAAATTGTATGTTTTTAAATATAAAATGACATCATTAACGTATACAAACATTATAAAACGTATATTGTTTTAAAAAAAGATTTACATACATACTTAATAATGCCAAACACTTGATTTACATACATACTTAATATTGCCAAACACTTGATTTACATACATACTTAATAATGCCAAACACTTGATTTACATATATACTTAATAATGCCAAACACTTGATTTACATACATACTTAATAATGCCAAACACTTGATTTAAAATTGTATACATACTAATGGCATTTATCTCTATGCAAGTAGTTTTAGTGATGGTGGAATTACGTCACTGGACCCGCACCGCAGTGCCACTTAGCTCGCCGCCAGGCAGGGTGCCCCACATAGTACAGACCCCACACGCCATTCAAAAGCCATTTCCATTCATGGCCGATCGCAGTGACCAATGTAGCGGGGTTCCTGTTAATTAACGATCGAACAGTAAAGTCTATCTGCGATGGAATAAACACACATATATGATACATACATAGACTACCAAAATCGTTAGTAATTACCCTTCCTTTTGGCTTCGCCGTAGTCGGGTAAAAAGGATGTAAGGTTGCTTACATTTCGTGTATAAGATTTTGTAACAAGAACAACTATTGTATGACCTATGGGTTGTTAAACTGAGTCTAAAGAGATAAAAAATCCAGGAACCCCCTCTGTATGTTAAAACAGCCTAATAAATAGTGATCAAATAAAAGTTCGTGTGGCCCAAACGAAAATTTCAGATTACAAATTCGCTCACACTTTCGATAAATCCTAACAGCCTGGAAATGTTCAACATAAAAAATAAATACATCATTTCATTTTAAATCCGGGCAATTAATTTCTAAGCGGATGTTATATACAATTTTGTACTTTCGCTCGTTACATTAGAGTCCATTTTACGGTGCTGCAGTTAAGTGGGGGAAATATAAAGCTTTTAAGTGGGTCGGCCATAACGCGGCCGTTTGAACCGCCCATGGCCTCTGCGAGCCGCGCTGCGAGCTTGGCCACGAGCCGGGCAGCGAGCCAAGCGCAGGTAATCCACAAGCGCAAAACACTTCCAACTTATTGCCACTTAATGCTCTTACGTCAATTATAACTTCGGTTTCAGTACCGCTTCCGATTCTGTGAGTTGTAGGTGCAGGTTATAGGTGTAGTTTTGTTGGTATAGAAATTGTAGTAAGTGTGTAGGTAGTTAGTTCTATTTTATTTATTCCAGTTCATAGTTAGGGCGGTACAACATCTGTCAGGTCAGCTAGTTAATTATATGTTAATTTAAAGTCTAGCCACGCACTTAATTCTAATTCATTATTTCACCGCTTATTACCTTTTTCTAAAAAATAGCAATTTGAATATAATTATTAATCTGTAAAGTGGGTATGTCTGCGACAGTAAAAAGTCGTAACTTTTCTAATAACCCTAATAATATTTGATGATATCAATAAAAATACAATTCCCACTCAAGGTAACATTAAACTTTTCTCATAAAAAAAAACAAAATTAATAATTTTAAGTTACCTCCTAATTAATAAGCAGTGAGTGAGCTGATGACGATGAATTATAGCTAAGGACACTCTCAATCATAGCTTACAAACCAAAAAACTAGATCAAAATCGGTTCATCCGTTTTGGGCGCTACGACGCCACGGACAGACACACACACGGACAGACAGACACTTCAATATTATAACACCCCTCCGTTTTCTTCAGGGGTTAAAAACGTGACAAACGAACGTTTCACGTGTCAACAGCCACGTCTACCAGGACAATAGCGCGTGTAAGGATGTATGGATGGAGTTTTGTAAGTGATTTATCGCTAAGCTGCGGTAATAGAGTGTATCTCTTCTCGCAGGAGGAACGCACGTGTATCCTTCTGTGTCTCCCTCATATAACACTCAAGATGCTCGACCTGTAAGACTTATTAAGCCCTCGATCTACAGAGTGTATGCCAAAGCTCGCTATCTACAGCTGTATCCTACAGGTGTCCTACTAATATTATAAATGTGAAAGTTTATGAGGATGCATTCACGCGAAAACTACTGAACGGACTTTGATGAAATTTGGTATGGTAGTAGTTTAAGCTCTAGAATAACACAGACAGTTAATAATATTTACGCAAGCGAAGCCGCTGGCAAAAGCTAGTATACAATAATGCTTTACAGAATGTACATTGTACATCATGAATCTAATCAAATAGTTTTATTCAGAGTTGGTATTTTTATTATACTATTTTTATATACTTGAACGTCGAGACTACTTGACTCCTACCACCACTTCGGGTAATAATCTATAATGTCCTATAACTTTCTATCTACAGGGTTTCTATCTAAGAGACTTTTCATATTGCGCGGTGCGATATCGCATGTCTCACCAATAAATTACTGAGGCATGAGAGAGACAGCAATAAGTTTTAATATGAAACATTATACCTGTCTCTGTCATTATCGGTGCGACATGCGATAACGGTCTGGATATTGGAAAAACGTGCTTATGCCCAAGACATTAGAGTACCTTGGTAATTTATCGTTGCAAAATACGATATCGCCCCGCTCAATGTAGAAACGCTCTAAGTTGTACAAAGCCTCTACGGATGTATACCAAAACTCCGTACATAGGATGTATACCGAAAGCTTCATCTCTAGAGTATATGTACCAATATTCTACCTAGGTATAGGGTGCCGAAGTTAGCGACACTCTCATAATATTTCCTCAACTGTGCGTGCCACCGTAAAGGTCAGCTCTATCAGGCGACAGGAAACGCACCCGGCTCCACGCTTAGTTAAACAACGAAAATTGACGTCCATTCTACAAAAACAATTATATTTCCCTCACAGTCGTTCTCCGTTAAAGCAACTCTGCAGTTGAGTTTGTATTATTTTCTACTTTAACTGAGACTTATAACTCTACATTCAACTTTTTACCTTTATATGGTGGTGTGTTTCAGTTATTGTAAGAAAGGTAAGCCAATGTTTTCAATGTCTAATGCACATTTGCAATTCATGCTTCTGTATGCAATTCAATTATGCCAAAACTCAGTCTCCACTGTGCGCGCTAAGTGCATAAAATTTTATTGTCTACCGATAAAAGATTTTGTAACAGATACAAACGGAAGGAGAGGGAGACTTGATCCTTATAGGATACACTCAATTTAGAGAGCCTGTTTGGACAATACCTACTTTTACAGTGCCTATGTCGGTAGTATACGATATCAATCGATAGCAATCGTTTCCAAATTAGTAGAATCGTCAGCTATGCACTTTTTTAAATGGTGGCCTAAAATGTTTTTTTTTGCCACAAACTTTTATTTTGTTATTGTTTATTCTAATTAAACAGTAATTATTATTAAAAACTATATTCAAGATGTGGGACCTGCATGAATTAAAAATGAATATTTACCTATGTGTCTAGTCTCTATGTATAAGACTAATTTATTTATAGTGTAAAACTGCTCCCGGGTCCACATGGTACACTTCATTTGGGGAGCCTTTCCACGTATTCCAGTGTCAATATTTTTCAAATGAACCTATATATACAACAGGGGGATCAAGTGTCCCCAGTTTCCTCTACTTGAATAAGCGTACAATTAATACACAAAACTTTGCTTATTTTATAAAACAAATTTAAATTCACCTCTGTAATAACAATGAAAAAATTTAAATGTCGTGAAACAATTTCTTTTGTTATATGGAAGACAAATATCTATAAAATGACGAGACAATGGGCCGGCGAGGTGGGAGCGATTAAAGGAACAATTATTATTTTTAAACAAAAATAAACTTCTACGATACTTCTAAATTTAAACGTAAGTCCAAAGTAAAAATGCATAAATAATTATGAAATTTTCTAAATAATTCCCCTTTTAAATTCGTCTAAAATTTTAATTATTTATCTACTTAGTTATTATATTATTAGTTACATTTATTATCTATATTATTATGATATCGGTGCACAAAACTCTGATGAGTATCTATGTCATCATAATAATATGTTTGTGTTTCTTGTGAAGATGGTGGTGATGACGATGATGATTACTGTAAGTGGTATGATGGCATATGCTTGCAGTTATTTAAACAACGCCGGAATCCCCAAGCATGTATCTATAAGGACTCGGGAGTTCTGTTCGGTACTTTTAGAGCCAGGGTGTATACCTTGGTGCAAATTCTTACTTTTTGGTAGCATATACTTAGACTACTTCAGAAAAAGTCGAAATCACCATATGTGTCCATATAAATTTCCAAGATTTGCCTCGATTCCTCATGGATTCCATCATCAGGTGAAAACCACTTTGGTGAAAACGGGACCGACTTGGGATTATACCCTTTGTACGATAGTACATAAGAGATAAATGAAACTCTGAATACTTTAGACTAATTATATTCAGGTTTATAACGTTAAAATAATACTATATAAAAAAGGCCAATAAAAATATGAGTGTCCACGCGTACGGTTGTAGGCGTAGTGGTTTTGCGTCGGGTATCGCCGCGAACCTTCCCGTGCGTGTGAGTGGGACAAAAGAGCACCGTCGGACGCACTCGTATGGGATCTCGCATATGTTCGGCGCTAACGCGCGAACACCCTTTACATCAAAAAAATAATTTTGAAAATCTGTCCACAGACGGCGGAATTATCGTTGAACATACAGATATATTTATATACCGCCTCCTTTTTTTGGAAGTATATTAAGTAATTTATTTAAGGAAGTATATTAAGTAAGTATTTTACAAATTAAATATCATTAAACCTAAAACCGTTCAGTAGTTTTAGCGTGAAAGTGAAATATCCATCCATCCATCCTCATAAACTTTCACATTTATAATATTGATAGAACTGTGTGTCTGCTTATGCGAGAATGTTTGATATTATGTAAACACAAGGATGAACACAAATAATGTGATAGTCATTTAAATTAAAACTTTATACAATTGGAAATTGGAATTGGACAGATACACTAAAATATGTATATATGTATGTAGATATACATGGCTACTAGCATGACATTTTTTTGTGGAAATTATGTAAATATTACTTTAGCTTCAACTGGATTGATTGATGGATGTTTGTTACTCTTTCGCGCAAACACTACTGAACAAATTTTGGAGAAATTTGGCATACGCGGGCGGAGCCGCGGACAAAGGCTTGTTAGATAATAATTTGACGTTCGTCCGTCGAGGAGCCCAAAGCTAACGTCAAATTAAATTTAAATCATCACCTTTGAGGTTTTCCTAATTTAAGAAGGGAAAATCCCGTGTGTTGATGAAAATGGCTCGTTTTGTTTCGAGTATTGCAAACTACAGACCTCGTTGTTCGCAGCGGAATGGTTCGTGCTTTGGCTACTGGTATTTTTATGGTTACATAACTTTGTGATGAATTTCATAAAATAAAAATTTGTAATTCCCCTTTTAAATTTGGCAAAAATTTTAACTACTTCTCTACTCAATTATCATAATTTTGAACTCGGTAACAGCCCAAACAATATCCTTATAAAAACAATATTTTATAGAACTCACGTTCAAGTTGGCTGGCCTCCCTTTTTGGAAGTCGGTTAAAATAGGATTTATTTATTCATTATAATAATATATTAACGTTACTTATCCTACTAATATTATAAATGTGAAAGTTAGGTTAGGTTAGGTTAGTGAGGATGGATGGATGGATGTGTGGATGGAAGAAATGAAATTGAATTCAATATTGTTTAGTAACCTCCTGAACCATTTACGTCCTCCTGTGATGTGTGATAGTGATTTTGGATATGTAAAAATATTATATCTACCAGATTATCGACATAAGCTGGTCGGTTGTGCAATCGAACAATATACAAGTTTCAAGATTAATATGTTTACTTCAGTCGCTGGCTGTTGGCCTCCTGCCAGGCGCTGTGTTGTTATCCCAGAGCCTGGGGTCGTATGATAACTGCTACTAAAAAGTATTTCGATACCTCCCACGTAAGTTGGTGTAACCCAAAAAAATGCAATTTTGCATTTAGACTATAAAACAGCTCAAAACTTAGTAAAATATACTTTAGAAGTGAAGTTTCGAGGATTTTTTAGACGTAAATAGTTGTAATTTTTGAACGAGAGCATACTAAAATGTTGTATACTCCTTTACAACAACTTACGCTGAGTACGGGGTGGGGGGAATCGTGTGGAAAATATCACTGGTATGTTTTGGTTTTGTATTATTTTTGTCGAAGGAATGGATTTGATGATACTGATTTTTAAGAAACCAACCTAAAGTATTGTATTGATTACTTACAACAGTATACGCTGTTATGTATGTGTTCAAAAATGTTATATTTAATATATACAACATTTTACATTGTCGTGCGCACTTCAAAAAGTATTGTATATGTAATACATACAACGTAAAATATACGTTGTTATTCGTGCATAAAAAAATGTTGTATGTAAAACATATAACACTATAAGTTGACAATAAAATAAAACTAAATGTATGTAGTAAATTCAACGATTTACTTCGGAGTTTTATATTCAAATCACTGTTGTATATCACATGTTTTGTATTTTAAACAGAATTTGAAATGTGTCCTGACTGATTCACTAAGTGTTCGCTACAATACCTAATACGCAAGGCACTATTGTTTGATATAATAATAATTATAATATTAATGTGAGATATGATTCTGTCCCTAACTCTTGGTTATTGAATGTTCTAAAAATATATAAAATACACCCAAAAACTTGTTAAAAACCACTTGTTATAGAAAACTAAACTTAAACTCAAAACTTCAACTAACCTAATAGACACCCAACCAATACAAATACAGACATGTATCTTCCAAGGCGATACATGTCTGTCCACTCTGGTTCTGGTTACCATTAAATCCACTTTCCAACATCTTAAGCTCTACAGCGGCAGGATATCGCTCTACATTTTAATGCATTTAGAATATAAACCATTTACTTTACATGGGTGACAAAACTCTATGCTGACATTGAGTATAACTTATACCAACTGACTGAACTGACGGAGTAATTTACAAGTGATATTAAAATGAACTTTGGGGTAGAAAAAACTAAAATAAATTCTATAAAAGCAGGCCGTACATGAACATAGTTACACATCCGGTGAGCGCATAGAGCCTCTTGTTGAGGGAAAAACATATAAATATCTATGTTATAAATAATCACACCAAATACAGTACAAGGGCACAAAATACAAATTAAGATTCCAACACTGCACCGGCTCAATGCAATTATGAAATAAAAATTATACGCCCGAATCACACTATAAAAGCAATAAATACCTTCGCAATCCTAATATTGGCTTATTCTTTCGGCATTATAAACTGGAATAAATCAGACCCATAAGAATACAAAGAAAAATCAATATCGACTTTGACTAAATATCGCAAACACCATCCAAGACCATACACTCGGAACTCATGACTGATATTACCAAGAAAAGAATGTGGAAGAGGTATTATCGACGTAACAGACAGGTTAAATTTAAGACAGTATTTTTTCATTAAATCCGAATTCTCTACAATCCACAAAGTAACAGTTAAAAATTACATTACACCCCTCAATTTACAAGACTCTCAAAACAACCAACATAAAGTAGCAGATCATAAAACCAAACTGTCCCAATGAGCTAAAACGGATCTTCATGGAAGACATCTGCATGATTTATACCAGACAAATGTTGACAAAGAAGTGTCAAATGGGTCGTGGAGATATCTTCCTGGAGACTGAAGGGTTCGTGATTGCTATAGAGGACCAAACAATATATTCCAGAAACTACCAGCGATATATCACTAAACCCTTACCACTGACAGCTGCAGAAAATGCCATAGTTGCCCAGAAACCATACAACATATTATAGGAGCGTGTAAAATAATTTTACAGACCAACTATACACATAGACATAACCAAGTTGCTTGTATAATTCATCCGAGACTTGCCAAACAACGACACTTTAAAAAATAAAACAAACCTCTAAATGTCCTGTAAAACGCCTTTACCAAACTCTATTTTGATCGAACCATATTGACTGATAGATCTACACACTACAGCAGACCTGATATAACGCTAGTAGATAAAATTTTCAAAGTACAATAGCAGATAAACTTATCAAATATATCGACCTTAAAGACAAAATAGCCCACCTCTGGCATCTGCAAAAAGTAAACACAGTACCAATAGTCTTATCAACCACAGGTGTATATCCTGAAACGATTACATAAATCCCTAAATACCCTCCAGCTATCCCCAAATTTAGTATATTTAATGCAAAAGGCAGTAATTCTAAATACCTGCCGGATAGGAAGAAAGTTTTTACAATCAAATGAGAAAGCTCCTACTCTGCATACACCACAAACACAATCAAACTCACACACTCATATAATCCTACAAGTTGGGCACACCATAGATCATCCTTCTCCTGACACGTCTCCCATAATACATAATAACAGATAGAACACATAGTACTTACCTGTGTGTACTTGGCTTTGGATCGTACATATCAGTTTGCCGGTAAAAACCGAAAAAAAAATAAAATTTATACCTAATAATAATATTTTTTAACTAATAACTTATTTATATACACACTTATATTCATAATTTTTAATCTCTTATAATGTTGTTTACACATAATACACACTTATATTTTCCAGTGAACATTGTGGTATATACAATATACAACAATTAACGTTATCGAAACTTCGCAGTAAAATGTTTTAAGTATAAGATACAACAGCTAGCACAGTCTGTATTTTACAGTAAAGTGTTATAAGAATCATATTTAAAGAAATACTTTAATTTTTTTATTATATTTTGTGTAAGCTAGGAACTTACACATGCGACTATGAGCTGAGGGAAGTAGGTATATAGGTTAATGTGAGGGCTGGAGAAATCTGGGACTGACCTTATTGTTGAGCTGGTGGTTCTGGATCTGAGCGGAGGTTTCTTCTCACTACACTACACAGCTGTTGAGCGGATTATCGATAGATTTATCGCGGTTCGCCGGCGAATTTGGTATTATATTAACGAGCACAAATAAATATGCGCACACGCGTTCGCGTTCACTAGGTTTCGGGATGAGCTGAAAATGCATCCGGCGCGGAAGGGGATCTAAATGCAAGTGTTCGTCACTCTCTGACAGCGCCCCTTTCGGTCGGCCATACATCACGTAGTGATGTTCTTTGTGTTTATTCTAAACGTCGCGCTAGTGTTGGCGCGAACATCCTGGGGGGCCCGCACAGGCGGCGAGCTGAGCCCCATCCTGAGCAGAATCCAGTGGGAGCCGGGCAATCTTGCCGACAGGCCTCCGCAGCTGGCCTTGAGTCGTGTCCAAGTCCACAACTCTGATGACTCCATCCTTCCCAGGTAGCAGACGTGAGATTCTTCCCATCTTCCATTGTAGAGGAGGCAAATTGTCCTCCTTGAGCAGAACCAGTTCTCCAAGTTTGGGTGGAGAGGAAGAGGAAAGCCATTTGGAGCGGAGGTTTGAAGGGTATGGAGGTAGGACTTGGTCCAAAGGTTCCAAAAGCGCTGAGAGAGTGATTGAATGAGCTGAAAGCGTTTGAGCGGAGATATTACTCTTTCATCTAGAGTCAGCTCGAGGAGAGCTGTGAGCGGACTATCGATAATGAGTACGAGTAACATGAGCAGAGCCAACTTGAGCTACAGGTGAATCGCATGAGTGCTCAACGAGTCCTATGAGTGCAAAATCAAAAATCGTGCCGAAGGCTATGGGCATGTATTAGGTACGTTAGGACGCGGAAAATATAAGTTCCACTTCAGAGTCAAGTCAGCTCACTTCTGCCGTTCTGCCCAAAATTGAACTGCCAAAATTCAGCTCACGCGTTGAGGACTGGCCATCGTTTATTACGATTTTTAGGAGTCTTACAGACGACATGACGTCACTTAGAGATGCAGTTAAGCTGCACTATCTTTTGTCTTGCCTATCGGGGGAGGCGCTCAGCATGATTGCGCATTTAAAAATCACAAATGATAATTACAGCGTCGCGCTCGATATACTCACACGTAGGTATGAAAACCGCCGTGTTCTGATAGATGGGTTTGTTGATATAATACTCGGCCTACCTAATATTCATATTCGATCAAGCATACGCGCGACGTTTTTAACTCCGCTCATTTCCGCACAAAGCGCATTAAATAATCTGCGTTTACCTATGGATAGTAATTACGTATTTGTGTCTATTCTAGTTAGAAAATTACGAGGCGAGCTCCGCACCCTGTTCGAAAGAAGATACGGCATCTCGGACACTCTGCCCACCTTAGGTGATTTGATTTCTTTTTTAGAGGAGCACGCGCGCTGTATCGAAACCGAATATTCTAATGCAACGCGCGGTGTTACCTACTCACCACAAACTGGGCCCTCTCGTCAACACACACCCCCCGCAAACTCTCCGCGCAGTCCACGCTTTAGACCAATTAGTCCCGCGTATCCTCGTAATACTCAGCGCTCGCCATCGGCTCACACTTTAAGTAGCTATCACGTCAGCCCAGTTCCTCATTACCCTCAACGCTACTGGCCCCCCTCCCCCCGAACAGAGCGGCGCGAGTACTCAGCCCGGAATACAGATAAACACAAGCGATTCTACTGCCCCTATTGTAGGAATACAGAACACAAACTTATCGCGTGTCCGAAATATAATCATCAGCCCACTCAAGGTCGTTGGGATTTCATAGAAGCCAACGACAGATGTCGTAAATGTCTAGGTCCGCATTTTGAAAATGAATGTCGTTCGACAAACTCATGCAAAGAGTGTGGAAGTGCAAATCACCACACCTCGCTTCATCGTCACGGAACTCCAAATTCTCCGGTGTCGTCAGCGCATTTGCTTCCTCCTCATTTACGTGCACAGCCCCGCCGGCGTGCTCAAGACGGGCCACATACCTACACGGCCTACACACAACATACGCGTGCACATCAATCATCATCATCAGACCCCAACCAATCGTCTGATCATGCACCGTCTACAACTCATCAATCTCAAAACAAAAAACAATGACTACCTACAATCACGGAGCACATAGAATTAGAAGATCAACCCAATAATTTAAAATGTCATTCAGCTCATAAAATATCTAAATCTAGTTCAGCCCAATATTCTGTAGAATCAGCCCAAGTAAATTCAACTCAGCACATAGAAAACCCATTAAAAACTCCAGTGTTACTTCCCACAGTCGTTTTAAATATATCTGATAAATGCGGAGAATATCACAAAGCTCGGGCTTTATTGGACTGTGGTAGCATGATAACGCTCATAACTCAGCGCATGACTAGAAATCTAAATTTGCAACCAAAACAATGTTCATTAAAAATTACAGGTGTAGGTGATCAGCACATACAGGATTCTAAAGGTTGGGTCACAATAACATTTAGGCCCACACACCGTGACACGCCATCTATTACTACTACCGCTCATATTCTCAAAGACGTTACAGGTTATTTACCTTTGCAAAAAATACCAGATGTTGTACAAGACTCAGCTCATCAGCTCATTCCATTGGCGGATCAAGCTTATCATACTCCTGCGCCCATTGATCTCATTTTAGGCTCAGACGTTTTGGGTCACGTTTTGGATGGTACTAAGATTGCTTTGGGCCCGGGGAAGCCCATAGCCTTCGGCACGATTTTTGATTTTGCACTCATAGGACTCGTTGAGCACTCATGCGATTCACCTGTAGCTCAAGTTGGCTCTGCTCATGTTACTCGTACTCATTATACTCAGTCGGCTCACTCTACACATTCTGCTCATTCTACTCATGATATTTGCAAAAGCCTGGAAAGATTCTGGGAGTCGGAAGAACCCCAGCCTCGTTCTGCTCATTCAAACCCGCTACACGAGCAATGTGAACACATATTCAGCTCAACCACCATTCGTGACGATTCAGGCCGTTACATGGTGACTCTTCCCTTCTTATCAGATGCACCCGTATTAGGTAGTATTCATGCTATTGCTCTACGTAGATTTCTCAATCTAGAAAAACGGTTGCAATCCGATCACACACTGCGACAAAAATATATAGAATTCATGAACGAATACATAAACTTAGGACACATGACACCGTGTCATCCGTCTACATTTACTCATACACCTCATTATTATATTCCTCATCATGGCGTGTTCAAATCAGGTACTGACAAACTCCGCACAGTATTTGATGGCAGTTGTAAGTCATCCAATGGAGTCAGTTTAAACGATTGCCTGCACACAGGTCCAGCACTTCAACGAGACATTGTAGATATTATTATATCATTCCGCGCACATCGTATAGTATTCAGCACTGACATAAAAATGATGTTTAGAAATATTCTCTTAAGACCAGACCAAAGACACTATCAGCTCATACTCTGGCGATCGTCTCCAGATCGACCTCTGCTCACATATGCACTCAACACTGTTACATACGGATTGCGCTCAAGTCCATATCCTATCCCATATGCTATCCGCACATTATTACAATTAGCTGAAGATGAAGGTCATCGCTATCCTCAGGCTGCCGAAATTTTGCGTAAATTTGTTTTCGTGGATGATGTACTTTGCGGCCATGACACTATAGAAGAAGCATCAGCACTCCAAACTCAGCTCATTGATTTGTTATCACTCGGTGGATTTAAACTTAGTAAATGGACATCAAACACACCTCAGCTCTTGCAAAGATTTCCAGACGATCAATGCGAAATGCCTAAAGACTTTGACATCAGCGCAGAGTCTCCATCAATTAAGGTTTTGGGTATTAGATGGATTCCCCGGTCTGATGAATTTACATATCACATCTCATTACCACCAGTTACCCACATTACAAAACGTTCAATTCTTAGCACAGTAGCTTCTCTCTATGACCCAAACGGTTGGGTTACACCCGTCATATTCCGCGCAAAAATACTTCTTCAAAGGTTATGGTTAACTAAATTGGACTGGGACGATCCCACTCCAAATAATATTACAGATGATTGGCAGCGCATCTATCATGATCTTCCGCACATCTCAGATATACATTTTCCCAGACATATCGCTCCACACAAATTCAAATCAACATACTCACTTCACGGATTCGCAGATGCTTCGGAAAGCGGTTTTGCTGCAGTGATATATTTACAAGAATCAGCTCACAGCGGATCTGTTAACGTTCACCTCATGATTGCTAAGTCTAAAGTCGCACCGATTAAAAATAAACTCACAATCCCCAAATTAGAGTTGTCTGCTGCAACTCTATTATCTCAGCTCATGTTGCGTGTCTCCCAACAATTGTCTGCTCATCTCACAATTACACATCACATTTGTTGGTCAGATAGTACCATAGTGCTTGCATGGATAAAAACTCCGCCCCATCGTTTACAAACATTTGAATCAAATAGAGTAACAAAAATTAACTCAAATTCACTCACACTTAAGTGGCGTCATGTACCTTCCCAATTAAATCCTGCTGACTGTGCAAGCAGAGGATTATCAGCTCAAGCTCTCTCCGCTCATGATTTATGGTGGTCTCCTCCTTGGCTCAAATTGCCAGAGGATACCGATACAGGAATAAATACCTGGCCCAAGATGCCTTCAGCTCATACTCGACAAGACTTGCCAGGGCTCAAACCAAAATACGTACCATGCAATTTCTCGATACCCGGTGTCAATAGTGATCTGCTCACTCGCTTCAGCTCTTTAAAAAAACTAACTGGTGTCACTGCCTACATGAGGCGATTCATTCGTAACTGTAAACTAAATTCAAACTCGCGACAACTAGGCCCTCTAACTGTAAGTGAACGTAGAGAAGCATTACTTTTCTGGATCCGCTCTGTACAGCAAAATGCATTCGCAGAAGATATTCACCGCCTGCAAACCGATAGAATCTGCACAGTACGACTACAACGTCTGTCGCCTTTTACGCAGGACGGTCTCCTCAGAGTAGGAGGTAGACTCACTCGTTCGGAACTCACATACGATGCTCAACACCCATTCATTTTGCCTAGTTCTAATCCGGCTCGAAGGACCAAGGAATGTGTAAGCTAGGAACTTACACATGCGACTATGAGCTGAGGGAAGTAGGTATATAGGTTAATGTGAGGGCTGGAGAAATCTGGGACTGACCTTATTGTTGAGCTGGTGGTTCTGGATCTGAGCGGAGGTTTCTTCTCACTACACTACACAGCTGTTGAGCGGATTATCGATAGATTTATCGCGGTTCGCCGGCGAATTTGGTATTATATTAACGAGCACAAATAAATATGCGCACACGCGTTCGCGTTCACTAGGTTTCGGGATGAGCTGAAAATGCATCCGGCGCGGAAGGGGATCTAAATGCAAGTGTTCTTCACTCTCTGACAGCGCCCCTTTCGGTCGGCCATACATCACGTAGTGATGTCCTTTGTGTTTATTCTAAACGTCGCGCTAGTGTTGGCGCGAACATATTTCAATATACTCAATAATACTACAAGTATTATTTTAGTACCAAATTGCACAAATATATAAATGAAACAACGTAAGTTGTTGTATCTCCAATGATATATTGAGATACATCAACTTACGTAGGAATTATCGATTTTATATGTAAGATATCCAACAATCCATTTGTTTACTGTACAAAACACTAAACAGTATTTTTGAAAATTGTTTTAGGTGATTTACATGTGCCAGCTGACTCTTAACGACCACTTACTTAATTACCATAATAATGTTTGAAATGTTGTTAAATTTATGGTATCTTAATCGATCAAACTTAACTGCTACTAGCCTGGCCTAGGAAACGCAATAATCAATTATGTAGAGTATAATACTAACGTAATGCGCGGTTTCTGAGGCGTTTATATAAGCGCTATTGAATAGATAGTTCTATCGATAAAAAACCTCATAAACCGGACATTAATCATGTACTTAAAATACGTCACTAAGGCCCACTTACGCAGATCTGGGTTAAAGTTAACCCTGGGCTAAAAATACCATACTTTCTCTTTCATAAATACGAAGAACGAGACATAACATGATATTTAACCCAGGCTTAATTTTAACCCAGATCTGCGCAAGTGGTCCTGAAATAACAAATATTTTAATTCTGAGTCCAATATAAAATTAAACTAGCCTCCCTGATATTTCTGGGAGTTTAATTTTATAGGGAGGAAGTTACCTAACATATGTAACAAAGATAGTTAACACTGCGTGACGATACTAAAAGCTAGTAGAGAGAATAATTTATGTAAAAAATTATCAACTACCAAAATGCTGCCAAAATTTATATAATTCTATATTCAAACAACCCCAAGTAAATACTTGTCATTTGAATTGGTTTGAAACATGAATAGGGATGTTTCCTAGTGTAGTAATATCACATTTTTATAAATTAAATTTCAAAATTGCTGATTAAAGATACATAGATCTCACGTCGCGTCAATATAAATATGTATTTAGATTGACGCGATTAAAAATTAGAAGCAAATAAAAAATATTGCCCATCAAGAGATGGGAAAGATCTCGCAAAACGATTTGTTACACAACAAACGTATGGCGGGTGCAACTCGTGACGTCACAGGCCGATATATATATAGCTCTCTTTCATATTGTAAATTTTAATTGTTTTCTTCTTAATTTCTTAAGATATACGAAAGTGGGTTCAATATTGTTTATTAACATCGAATAAACGATAAAAATATGTTTAGGCAACATGCCTAATATCAACAATCGGTAAGGCGCCAGCTTTGTTATTCAAGTCTATAACAATGAGACGAAACTGTTTTTTTTTTTATTTAATTCAAAGTTTTGTTACCCTAAGTGTTTGTTTACTTTTGTATCTTATCTCCTATACTCGACTATATGTTAACATCGTATACAATGTACAGTCGTCATCCGTCGTCGACATTGTTAACAGGGCAGATCAAACGGCCCAATTAGTGCTCGCTATGGCAAAACAGATCAATACCCGCCTTAAGTGACGGATTATATTGCGATCCGATCGACCACCTACTCTATACAGAAGTAAACCCTAACCCAAAGTGGTAAGACCCAAAATACAACGCGCACCGCTCCATAATTATCTGTCAAACACAGTGACATTAGTTAATTTCCTTTTCCATTAATAATCTCATTATAAAAATTGTTAAATAAATTTCATTAATTACTATAAATTGCTGACTCGATTTTGTCTTTGATGTCACTTTGGAGACCATATTGTAGCGTGGAGCTCGGATAAATAACTTTAACTAGCATATATATAGGCTATTAGCAGAAGGAGGACACATATATATTTCCTTATTCTCCTTTAGAAAGATGCTAATGGGGAAGAAAGAGATATAGTTTTTGATGAAGTTCTCCATATACAAATGACATTTTTATTGTTTTCAAAAAAACATTAAAATGTGAGTTTTTGCCGGGGAATTCAATGGGTGACGTTGTGGATTTTGTATTTCTTTCATAAATTTGTGTTATTTCGGTTCTTAATGTGTATATATTCGTTAACTTTAACAGTACTGCAGAACGGCAATTTCATAGGTTTTTGGAAACCTTTTTGGAATTATGACAGTTGACACTTGACACAACTTTTTTTTTGTGATATGCCCTTTTTTTAATAATGCTTAAGGGCTGTGATATATATTTATTTAATTTATATAACTAATACTAAAATTGTCTGATTTATTTAATTATTATTTAATTTGGTATGATTAATAATTATTGATGTTCCTAATTAACTGTATGTATATATGTAACCTCATTGCTTTTTAGACTGGACAATGAATGTCAACTGTCAAGGGAATGAGACTTATATTTCATTTCTTATGAATTATTTGTATAAAATATTATTTAAATTGTGAATATTAGCATTAAATGTTGTTTCTTTAGTTGTAAATCAACACATTATCTTTTATTTCCATATTGTTAAATAATCTTATTATAAAACAACATTTTCGCTATAACTTATGAACAATGGAAAAACTGAGATTTGAATTTGTAGTAAAGGCGAGTGATGCAAGAACTTCAGCCGGCTAAATTACATGATGCTCTTCTTAAGACGCAAGTATATGATAATATAAAAAAAAACATTGATGAAAAGGCATGAGAGAAGACAAGTATGGATTACAATGACACAAGAAATACATGATACCTATATAGATGACGATGGAAACATTCAATTTAACGGATATTTTTAGAGGAAATAACTTCAAAAATTGAAAGAGCACCACAGCATATAGGAATTTCGGAAGAGTATTTGACAGAATTATTACATAAATGCATGGAATCAATTAAACCACAAATTTCGAGAAATATAGTAGACAAATTTATATTGGAAAAGTTTAACAGGAGGACATCTAATGCATCTCAATGGATGAATAGATTTGAAGAGGAATGTTCACGATTATCAATTGTTGAAGATGCAAAGAAAATTGAGATTATAAGAGCATTTTTAGAGGACCTAGACTGGTATACCTCCATGATGATTAAATATATAATTAATTCGGAATGGAAAACATGGAAGGAATGTTTCTGTGAAACTTATGTTGCAAAGGTTGGTCACCAGTCAAGTATGCAATTTTATTTCAATACAGACAAGGTTATTTATTAGACTATGCCTTGAAAAAGGAGATACTTTTATTGGAAATGAACAAAAACATTGATGTTTGTACATTGATTGATTTGATTGCAACGGGACTGCCTACGTTTGTGTGAAATAAAATCGACAGAAATATTTTAAGAACAACAGAAGATTTATTTAACCAAATAAGAGGTCTAGAATATTTAGTTATCAGAAAGAATTTTGAAAACAACTTTATAAGGAATGCTGACAAAGAATCAGAAAAACAAAATAAAAATACAAGAAACCCACGAGGAGTAGGAGAAAACAGATACCCCATAAGAAACGTTAACAATTCAGAGTTAGAAGTTGAATTAAATGAAATTGATCCAAAAAACTTGATATCCCGCCATTAATCAAAATTGAAGTTGAATTAAATGACTCCTTAAAAATAAAAGGGATCTATGATTCAGGCTCGAATGTGTCCTTAATAAATTCCAAAATTTTATCATTAAAAGGTAGTCAAAATAATAAGAACGGTATAAATGCGAATCTCAAGACGATTAATGGCGTTAAAAAAAGTGTTGGTATGATAACACTCAAAATAAGGATTTTCGATATAGAGAGAAATGTCAATGTATTTGTTGTAGACGAAGAAAACTTCGATTACGACTTTTTGATTGGATTAGACATAATAAAAAAAATTTATCTTGTTCAAGATGAAAACATAGAAATAAAACAAAGTATTCCGTTTATGGAGAATAAGACATATTATAAAACAAAGACATTTTATAGAACAAAAAACTTTGACAAAGCAAAAAAGGAATATGTAATTAATTTTAACGAACATCTAGAGGAAAAAGACTTTACTATTATGGTGAATCACCTTAATGTGTATCAACGGAATGAGATTGATAACCTTATATCAAAATATAAATCACTTTTCGCAACAGGCAAGTACGATGTTGGTAGAGTAAAAGCTTACAAAGCTCATATTGATTTATTGGTCGATAAGTACTGTGCTAAAAGACCATATAGATGTTGTATAGAAGATAAAAAAGAAATAGAAATGCAGGTGGCTAAATTATTGGAAGAAAATTTGATTGAAGAATCGTATAGTCCTTTTGCAGCACCTGTTACTCTGGCATATAAAAAAGAAGACGGACGAAAATCCAGACTATGCATTGATTTCCGAGATTTAAATAAAATTGTAATAACACAGTCACAACCGTTTCCCTTAATAGAAGACTTAGTGGTGAAAACTCGAAATTGTAAATACTTTACAACACTTGATGTTAATTCGGCATTTTGGTCAATCCCGCTCAAAATTGAAGACATACATAAAACAGCCTTTGTAACTCAAGATGGACATTTTGAATGGACCTGCCTACCCTTTGGATTAAAAACTTCACCAGCAATTTTTCAAAGAGTATTAAGCAATATAATAAGGAAGCACAAACTATCGAACTTTACTGTAAATTATATTGATGACATTTTGATTTTTTCTAAGACGTTTCAAGAACATATTACACATTTATCATTACTACTGGAAGCAATATCAAAAGAAGGATTCAGATTAAAATTTTCAAAATGTAACTTTGCACAAGATTTAGTGAAGTACCTTGGTCATATAATTAAGAACAACACGATTGCTCCTTTGAAAGACAATTTAATTGCAATAAAAGATTTTCCTGTACCGAAGACGCAAAAGAAAGTACGTCAATTTTTAGGAAAAATCAATTTTTATGGTAAATACATACCAAATATATCAATTATTTTAGACCCTTTACATAATTTATTGAGAAAAGGGCAACAATTTGTTTGGTCAAAAAAGTGTGAAGAATCTTTTCAGTTGATTAGAAACTTAATGGGCCAGAAGCCTATATTAACTATTTTTGATCCTGATTTACCAATACATATTTATACTGACGCCAGCATATTTGGTATTGGCGCTGTCATGAAACAGACACAGCTTAATGGAGAGGAAAAGCCGTGTGCATATTTTTCAAGAAAACTGAATGATACTCAGAAAAAGAAAAAAGCTATTTACTTACAATGTTTAGCTATAAAGGAGGCTGTTAAGTATTGGCAACATTGGTTATTAGGGAAAAAGTTTATAGTTTTTACAGATCATAAGCCTTTAGAAAAAATGAATATTAAATCTGGACCAGATGAAGAACTAGGAGATCTTACATATTATTTATCTCAATACAATTTTGAAGTTATTTATTCGCCGGGTAAATATAACTTGAAAGCTGAGGAAGCTGATAGTCTTAGTAGAAATCCAGTATTGGAACCAGATTGTAATCATGATGATAATTTAAAAATTGTAAATTTTGTTAAAATAGAAGATATTGAATGTGATCAGCAAAGAAATGAATACATAAGAAAAAATAAAAATAAATTAAAATTTGAAAATTTAATATACTATAAAAAGTCAAAGAAAAAAGAAAAAATCATACTAACGGAAGAATTTAGTAAAAAGCTAATAAAAGATATTCATTACCTTATCATATTGCATTGTCATATTACATTGTCACATAGGAGCAGAACAGATAAGGAATAAAATAAGCTCATTTTATACTGCAAATAACTTGATGAGAAATATAAAGAATATGTGTGACACATGTGAAGTGTGCATAAGAAATAAGTCCAGAGGTAAATATAATTATGGGCTATTGTCTTAGTTGGGACCAGCTTCATGTCCTTATGAAATAATGTCAATAGACACTATTGGAGGATTTGGTGGATCTCGATCTACAAAAATATATTTACACATTTTAGTGGATCACTTTACAAGATGTATGAAAATGTAAGCCATTTTGACCTCGAAAACACAGAAGTCAAATGATTTTATATAGTTATTGCAGAAAGTGACACAGAAACATAAGATTGGCATTATTTTATCTGATCAATATCCAGGTATAAATTCAAAAGAATTTAAATCATTTTTAGATACAGAAAATATAACTATAGTTTTTACTGCCGTGAATGCGTACGGCGCATTCACGGCAGTAAAAACTGCCGTCTCATTTAAAATCATTTGAATACGTTCAAATGGTTTAAATGAGAGATTAAACCAAACTATTGTAAATAAAATAAGATGTAAGATAAATGAAAATAACAATAACTTAGCCTGGACAACTATTGCTCATGAATGTATCAAAAGATATAATGAGACAGAACATACTGTTACAAAGTTTACACCTCAATATCTTCTGGAAGGTAAAAATTACACCCTTCTACCAGCTGAATTAAAAGAAAATTCTACAGTTGAAGATTTAAAAAGGGACATAAAATTGGTATTTGAAAATTCTATGAAGTCACATTTATACAATAAGCAAAAATTTGATAGAAAGAGGAGAGATCTAGATTTGAAAGTTAATGATTTCGTATATATTGAAAATGGAAATAAACTTAATAGAAGAAAGTTAGATGAATTAAAGATTGGGCCCTTTGAGGTTTTGGAAAAGATATCTGACTCTATATACAGAGTAGACACTGGTCACAAGAAGTGTGAATCAAATTTCTATCACATTACGAAGATGGTTCCAGCTCCTACAGCTGCAGCGGTCGGAGTCTGATCTGGAGGGGGAGATGTCACCTCATTGCTTTTTAGACTGAACAATGAATGTCAACTGTCAAGGGAATGAGACTTATATTTAATTTCTTATGAATTATTTGTATAAAATGATATTTAAATTGTGAAATATTAGCATTAAATGTTGTTTATTTAGTTGTAAAGCAACCATATTGTTTATTTCCATATTGTTAAATAATCTTATTATATATATTTAATTTAATTCCAATCTGTTGCTTAAATTTATGAATGTTAACTTCACACACCTTTTGCGCGCCATTGTGATGGCAGAATGTTGGATCCTAGCTACGAGTATTATAATATTTTTAAGTCCTTATGTATACCACATTCTTGCAATAAAGGATTGATTGATTGATATAAAAGTATTAAATATATTTCCGTAATACAAGTTCTCCGAGAACTTAGCCCGGGACCATATTGACGTGGTGTGACAGCTTCCATAGATATTATAATATTTACTAGCTGTTCTCGCGGCTCCGCCCGCGTAAATATAGTATCCCACGGGAATGCTGTACTTTTTCGGGATAAAAAGTAGCCTATGTTTTAATCCAGAGCCTAAACTGCTAGTGTACCAAATTTCATCGAAATCCAGTCAGAAGTTTTTCGCGAAAGAGTAACAAAGATCCATCCATACATCCATCCATCCTGACAAACTTTCACATATATAATAGTAGTAAGATTGAAATCAATAAAGTCGTAATTCCTACGTCATATTTATATTACAACCAGAATAACAAGCAAAGTTTATTGAGACTATTGACTTTTGACGACATTCGTGTTCCTTCTTTCAAGGTGTAGAGAATACAGAGACAAGTAGCACAAACTGTTTATACATATATCCCCTTACTAAAAAAAATTTTACACAGTGGATTAGCTATACAATGTTTTGCCCTTGTCTTATACGTTGGAAAAGTCGCTTGACAGACAAGTACAAAACATTGTACCTATAGCTTGTTCACTGTATAAATGTTTTTATTAGTATGGGGGTTAATATCAAAGATAACATATTCCTTTAATAGACATAGTTTTCTTAGATAAGGGATGATATTAAATTGAGGTATGTTCATCGACAGATCTGGTGTACTTTTTTTAACATTATTGCCATGTAATTGTGACTATATTTATTAGATATATAAAAACCTAGCTTTATCCCGTAAATCCCACGTATCCCACGGGAATACTGTATTTTTTCTGGATAAAAATCCAGACCCTAAATTACTACCATACCAAATTTCACCGAAATCTGTTCAGTAGTTTTTCCTCCGTCCATCGTCTTGTCCATCTATATATTGATATATATTAAAGATTTTTAGAACGCAATTTGTTTATAGACTATCGATAGGATAATCTAGAAAATACTGCTATTGAAACTAGTAACTTTCGGCAGAAGGGGTGTAATCGAGGCTTAACAGCGATGACTCGCCTTGATATGATTAAACTCCATCTGATTGTGCGCAGTAATATAATGTGAGACAGCTGCGAGGTGCGTCAACATCAATCATCCTAATTTTAATCAAGTTGTAGTGTCATTATCATTTGCTTCACGCTTTAAGCGTAATTTTAAGGAACGACGCGAAACGAAATAAGTTTATAATACATTGCCTTTACATTCTTACTTGTATTAGACAACCAAAATACAACCAAAAAAACTTTAAACACAACAACCAATTCTTTACAGTAAATTCAACAGGCTACTTGACATAATATGTGGGCATCGAATGTGAATTGTGTAAAAATTTGTCAAAATCATGACAGTTCCTGCTGGGCCCCTTGGACCTAAAGTTGTATGGAAAGTGCGCCGTCTGCTTTTGGCTTACTTTTACTTCAAACAACTATGAACAAACCTGAGATCTACATTAAATATAAAGAGGGAAGATTTTTTTCTTTAATTGCATTGAATAGGCTCCGAAGCTACTGGACGGATTCGGTCCACAGTTCTACACTATATCTGTGCAAAAATTTCATCACAGGGAAGGACATAGGTTGCTTCTTCGGTCGAAAAAGGTCATTTCTCCCGCGAGATACTGATTAACGCGTGCGAAGCTTAAGACGACTTAATCATAGTCATACCTGAACCGCCAATTGCGTGAACCGAATAGTTTTATATCTGATATTATGATGTTTATTATTGTCTATGTAAAAACTAAAAATGATAACTATAAATAATTAATTTACTATCAAATCGCAAAAATTGTAAACGTAATCTAAAGGCTAAACTATTTTAATCTCACTTGCTAAAAACTGTCACTTGCTTAGTTATTAATAACTCTGTAAAGCCAATTACGAAAAATTCGCAGACTTAAGCTGTAGCTTTAGTAAAGCAAAATTAAAGTATGCATAATATTTCACTTAACATAATGTTTATCGCATTTTTAACTTAATACGAACCCCCTCAGACTTAGAAGGGAAATGTTTTCGCTCTCGGGAACAGTAAAAAGATAAAGATTATATTTTGAGGTTAAATTAAGTTTATGAAATCTCGAATCACGTGACAGATGCCAGCAAAAATAATCCTTATTGTTTTTGTATAAAACAAAGGTGAAATGGAAGATTAGGCGCCGGGAGACGTTTGCGTGCCCCTCTCTTCTCCTGGTCCCTGCGCAGATGCCCCCTTTCCCCTCGCTCCCCCACTCTGGTCTCCCCAATCCCCTCACCACTCCGCTTCACCTCGCCCGGCTCAGCGTTACGTGTCGGTTTGTGTGATCCCTCATAATATCATATTCACTCAAATTTTGACAGAGGAAAATGGGTCTTGTTATCCTGAAATCCTGGCTGGATCACTTTTGACATGCCGGTTTGCACCTGTTTCTTTCGCGTTTTATCATCAACTTTTTCCCGCGGCTATATTATTAATATGAAATCTAAATGGATCTGAAAGTCTTTTTATTTAAGCTGAATTTTGTGATAGAAGTTAGCTAAGAACTCCCTACGGTTGCTTTCACGTGAGTGAAGTTACGTTCAACCACTTCAGTTTCATAAAAAACTAAATTATTTTTATGTTGTTCACCTTTATGTCCATAACTCGTAGCACCCCTACGCTCGTAGCTCTACGCCGTAGCGAGAAGCTGCAGCCGTATTTTTGTTGTAGTCCGATACGTCACACGCGATTGAGCGCAGGTGCAGGTGTTGTATTCCGTAAGGTTTTATTCCGTAACTAGCTGGTGACCGCAACTACGTTTGCGTTTAGCGAAAGAGAAAAAAACATACAGTTCCATGTGGACAGACTAATTCATAATATTTTTAACACGAAATGTTACATGTATTTAGTGTTAGAAGATTTTTATTTATAGTCGTAATCTGAAAGTGCAAAAATTGTAAGATTGATGGATCCAGAGTTACGAACGACAATAAACTGATAAAGTTTGATAGTTTCCCCCTTACCGACGAAGCACTGAACTTTTGACTTTTATGCTACTTTGCTACATTGAGCAATTGGTTAGAAACTGTAAAAATCTTTTTGGACAATTTTCTTATGTATTAAAATAAATTGCAGTTCTTTTGTCTCGCAAAACTCGTGGAGGGCCGGACCGATTTGGCTCTTTTAGATCTTGAAGTAATTGTGGAAGTTTAAGGATATTTCAAACGGTGAGAAATATTGGAAAAATTCGAGGGAAATACTAAAACTTCCCCTCCGATTAAATTTTCCCATAACAACTATTTCTACCAGTCAAACATTTGATGCTCGGTTCATCGATATTTCTATTCTTCAGTGTCACTTGACTGTTAAATATAAAGTGCATTAGGAAATTTTGTTGGAATGCAAAATAGTTTTATTTCAGAAATATAATTTTTTTTCCATAGGAATACGTAATTTTGAATTGACCGGCCCCAGTAGGTGGAGGTTGTAGTAATTGTAGATGTACATTGTAGGTGTAGGTTATAATTAGTGTAGGTTGTAGGTGTACATTGTAGGTGTAGGTTATAATTCGTGTAGGTTGTAGGTGTACATTGTAGGTGTAGGTTATAATTAGTGTAGGTTGTAGGTGTACATTGTAGGTGTAGGTTATAATTCGTGTAGGTTGTAGGTGTACATTGTAGGTGTAGGTTATAATTATTGTAGGTTGTAGGTGTACATTGTAGGTGTAGGTTATAATTAGTGTAGGTTGGTATTGATGTAGATTGTAGGTATACTCGTAATTGTTTATTTATTCCAGTTTATAGTTAAGACGGAACATGACGTCTTAATTTAGTCTTAATTACGTAAATTTATATAAATCAAACAGTGTTAGGTTAGTTTTTTAATCTATAAATATCTTTGTATGTTTGTTTTTTTATGATTTTTTTTATTGAATAGGCTCCGATACTACTGAAACGATTTTGATGAAATTTGGCATAGATAAAGAGTATACCACGGAAAAGGACATACTTTTTATTGCGGCAAAATGTACTGTGACCCCACGAGATTTCTCTTCGCGGACACGCAGTCGTGGGCAAAATCTGGTCATGTGTAACTCAATAACGGCTGTAAAGAGACTTTTTATTTCTATGATATATAATTTGTTGGATTCGTCTCTATTCCAAATTGCAGAATAACTATTAAAATATTCGTTGTGAGTGATTTATTTACTTAAATACAAAACAAGTCACTCCCACTACAACTCTCCTGGCTAATAAGTACACTGTTTGGTTCAATTTTAAAATTGAGTTAATAATATAACATGAATATTATAACCATTTTCTTTAATTTTTTCGATCAAAAGATTTTCGTTAACTTTCCATTGCAATTAAATTTTCTTTATATGAAAGTCACCACATATCGATTGCTAGGTATTGGGTAGTACTGCGGAACAATGCGAAATATTCAACAATGGGTATGACCTACATTTTACTCTACATAGTGTGCTGGTCACTCGAAGCACACGTGGAATAACCACGACAGTTATTACACAGAGATATTCAAATTTACTTTTTACAATTATTAGCTTTGTAGTTAATACATTTTTACTTACAATCAATTCAGACTTTTAAAATAACAAACAATTTAGACTGGCGAAAATTTCATCTGTAAATTGGCTTGCAACAAAGAATAAAAAAGTAAAAATTCTTAATTTAAAGTTTCGTACGTCACATTTGGACATATCTATTTGCGCGCGCGTAGGGGACCCTGTATTTTAAACAGTCTTAATTCACTAATATCTATTCCCAACTTAGACGTATTCCCATCCATCGTAAACATCGATTTGGGAGATAAGACGGGAAGCCATTACATATTTTTATGTCTAAAATGCTGGTTATTCATTGTGCCCGCAGCGTCCCTTAAGTCTATTGTGATATATTTTAGGCAAAGATATTGGGACGACTACTAATCTTATGGAGCTCGATAAAAAATTACTTTTAATATTAGTGTTGTCAAGTTGGTACGCTGTGTGTCGGTAAGATGTTTTACTCGTTAGTTAGAAATGTTTTGAAAGCTTTTGAGTTTTTATAAAATACTAGTAATCATGTATTATGTCGGTACAATTGTAAAAAATTGTTTCGCTTACGGATTTTTTTTTTACATCCATTCATCCAAATGAGGAATGAAAGATCGACTTTGGACGTTTTAGTCGAAATCGTTGAACCGAAATCTTTGATTTTAATGAGATTATGAGCTCCAGTATTTTTTCTAGAAGTTTTTTGTACAACTTGTAAAAAAAGAATAAAGAGCGAGTCGCACTCGCGCACATAGGCTCCGTACAAAACGGCAAATGAGTCACATCTAGCTATCACGGTTAATGAGATATAGCCTGACGACAAACAGACGGACAGACAGCGAAGTCTCAGTAATGGGGTCCCGCTTTTACCCTTTGGGTACGGAACCCTAAATATGGAATGTACCTTATGTTACATACAGTATTTGTGTGCGATGACGTCAAATGATGAATGTTATAACGTCGAAATTATCGTAATCTGAAAAATACTTTTTTTAGGTATATGAGATAATTTTTTTCGCAGCCAGTACGTCACAAAATAATCTCTTATGTCATGAACCATTAGACATAACTAAGCACAACATCGTGAGCTCCGCGCGTGACTCGACTGGCGTATGTCGTTACCCGGCTGTAACACGAGCCGACTGTGACGGGAATACCGGATTCCCGTTACGGCGCTGAGGCCAGCTACAGGATCGGATTTATCTGCGTTTTGTGCATTTGAATCAAACGTCTGTACATGGATAGCACTATCAAATGTTTAAACATTTTGTATGTTGTAACTAGTGAGTTTAAACCAAAAACTTAGGTTGAGATGTAATTTGCAGCAATTTTCTTGTTATTATATTATATAATAATAATGTCTTTATTTCTGAAACATATCATAATACCATATGTCCAAAACATAATTAATTTACATATTGACTAAATACAGATATTTACAATTGGTACAATTTTGTTATATTAAGTTATGTGGTAGTTAGCCTAATATAATATTCCAATGGACCCCAAAACTAGGCATGCCTGTATCTTCTGTTCTATTTGAGATAACAACAAAAAAATTGTTGTTCGTTAAACACTTGATTTAATAAGTGATATAATTTATATTTAACTGCTAGCTTTTGCCCGCGGCCGCGCCCGCATAAATACAGTATTCCACAGTAGTACACGGCAACACTGTACAATTTCTGGATAAAAGGTAGCCTACGTTTCAATCCCGAGCCTAAACTACTGCCATACCAAATTTTATCAAAATCCGTCCTGCACTTTTTGCGTGATAGAGCAAAAACCAAACAACCATCCATCCATCTATCAATCCTCACAAATTTTCACATTTATAATAGTAGTAAGACTAAAATCTACTTTGAGAATTTTTTTCCTTAATTTCGACTTATGTCCGTTTTCCCGCAGGTATGCAACAAGATATTCGGCAACGCGTCGGCGCTGGCCAAGCACAAGCTGACGCACAGCGACGAGCGCAAGTACGTCTGTCTCACCTGTTCCAAGGCCTTCAAGCGGCAGGACCATCTGTGAGTACCTAGTAACATTACCATTAAAGTAAAAACCACGAGAACCAATCAAATAAATGATAATTTGTAAAAATGTTGTCAAAATAAATATTAGGTCGTTACATATGAAATTGGCGTTTTGTAAAGGAGGAACATAAAGTCGTTTTTTTTAAACATAATATATTTATTTAATCAAAGTACATACCATTTCTATCCATGCACTTTTGCCATCTCATATGTAGTTAATTGATTCCTTTACTAAAAAAACCATTCGGACAGGAATCAATAAAATCTTTGAAGGCGTTTGGGACTGCCCCATCGGAGTTGAATTTTTTCCCTTTCAAGAAGTTATCCAAATTTCGAAAAAAATGGTAATCTGTTGGAGCAAGGTCCGGGGAGTACGGCGGATGTCTTAGTCATTCCAATTGAAGCTCCTCTAATTTGGTAGCCGTCTGTTGTGCAGTGTGTGGTCTAGCATTGTTCTGAAACAGCAGTGGCCTAGAGCGAATGATCAACCTCGGTTGTTTAGCAGCTAGCTTTTCCATCATGATGTGCAGTTGCTGGCAATAGACATATGCCGTAATCGTCTGGCCAGATTTAAGAAAAGCTGTAGTGAACGACACCGGCACTAGTCCACCAAACGCTCACAAGTAACTTTTTTAACATTTTCGCTTGAGGCAGGCTTTGGCTGGTTTGCCAGGGTTGCCTGGCGTGCCTGCAGCTAACTCGGACGTGGTTTGCGATAAACCCGTTTCAGCAATAGCCTTCAATTCTTCATTATCAACTTTGGTCTCCGGCCGTCCACGGGGCTTGTTCTGCAGGTCTAAATTTCCAGAACGAAAACGTTGGAACCAAAATCGCACTATGTTTTCTTTTGCGACACCGCCGCCATACACATCATTAATCCTTCGAGCCGTTTCTGCAGCACTGATGCCACGGTGGAACTCGTACTCGAAAATACTACGATATTTCAAGTTTTCCATTTTGTAAACAGAGTGACGAAAAGAAAAAACCAAAAGAGAAAAAAACAAATAAATTACGGTTTTCGAAACACAAATGCATGAGTAAATAGCGGTTTAAATTTGAAATTGGAATTCTTAACCAAAGAAGATATATTTGGGATCATAGTGGCCAGTACCACAAAATGCCAATTTCATATATAAGGACCTAATATATTGAATTTTGCCATTAATACAAATAAGTAATAAGCTCTTTCACTTGATCAGATTGTAACTTTGAATAAAATTTACCAGATTTGTTAAATAAGTCAAAGACGAAGTGGCGTTGTTTTTTCAATTTGATCCAAAGGTTACGAAACCCTGCTTGGTTGTTTACATTTTATAATTCCTAAGGTGAATTTGACTTAGGTAATACTCAGAGCATTGCGTCTCTATGAGAATATCGCCTCAAGTGACCATTTGACAACTCGACGCTCGTGTATTCGATTTTCAGAGTGGTAAGTGTGAGTTTTTCTTTTCGCATTCGATCGTGAGTGCGTTTGGCACTTACTAGGAATTTGTATGTGATTTGCGCGCGCGATACTGCGCCACCTAGTTGTAAACGCGACAACTAGGTTAAATCACGTACAAATTCTTGGTAAACGCCAAACGCGCTCACGATTGAATGCGAAAAGAAAGAGTTATATTACGGCCGGTTTCAATAACCTATCTACCAATAACTTTTTGTTAAAAACATCGTCATTCAATCATTTGCCGGATTTTTGCGATACAAATTTGACTCGAAATCTTTTTTTTTTCTTCGAAATTTTTTTAACAGATAGTTATTGGTAGATAGGTTATTGAATCGAGCCGTTAGTAGATAGAGCTACAGTATCGCGTAATATGAAAACGCTCTACTGACGAATTTTTGCGTCAAAAATGGTGACATTTATTGGATTAATAACGTACTTACCTAATATTTTTTGGTTATTGGTAAAATTTAAAACTGTAAATTTTAAAACCTTTTGTCTGCCGACGTAGGACTGAACTAGAACAAGCTAAGCCCTTTACCTCTGGAATATGACGAGTGTCTACGACTGGAGCCCTTAAACTAGGTAGAAACAAGCGAAAGCATTAAGTGAATATAGAAGAATAACAAATACTTTTTGTACAATCTTTTGAGATTTTACAAAAAGTATTCGTGTAATGTTTTGACATCCATTTGTGTTTTAAGATTTTGGGCGTTTTTACCCGCTTTAAAAAGTGGCGACCACAAAATAACATACAATTACATTTTACAATTTTCATTCACATTTCATTTTATGAAATAATTATGATTTAGTGCCATGTAATGTTAGAATATTCTATATTCATATTTCAATATTCAATATATCATATTAATAAAAAAAAAAATACAAATTATATCATATTTTGTATGAATATATTTTGTTATTATGATTTGAAATAAGTGTGTTTGCTGTAAAATATCACAGTATGTTTGCCAGAAAAGAATATCGCACTCGCGCTTTTTATGTTATAAAATTGGTTTTACAGTTACGCCTAAAAGGGATTTACATACATACTACATAGGTCAATTTTTGCCGCACGACGACGCGGTTGGGGATACGCGCGTTAGGCCCGGACTATATTGTCCGGAATCCGTAATGCCGGGGAAAATTCACAGCACTGAAAATAGAACTCTGCGCTCATACAATAGAGCTGAGAATCAAACACACGAGTGTCAAGGCAAATCTCAATGTCAAATCTGATAACTCGACACTCATGTGTTCGATTTTCATCTCTATTGTATCAGTCCAGACTTTTATTTTCGATGCTGTGAATTTTCTGCCTTTCGGATTCCGGAAAATATAGTCCCAGCCTTACATACAAAACTAACCGCGGGTGCTACCATGCCGGCTTTCATTGTGACTGTAAAACCAGTATAATAATCCGTCGTATCTTTTATTATCAATTTCTTGTGAACGCCACGTCCTGCAGATATGCGATACACCGTAATTGTAATCCAGATATAAATTACCCTTACATCTATATAGATATTTTTAGAGATAGTCATAATTGTAGATGAGTCTTCTTTTTTTAGTTTATTTTAGTTTATTATTTGGCTCTATATTATATTTTAATAATTGAAATAAAGGCAATGGCGCTTACATAAGTAAAAATCCCTAATATGTCTTGTGAATTATTTGCCTATATAATAAAGTTTTCAAAAAAAAATAACATTGAGGCACCGGCGAGAGACACTATATTTTCTTTAAATACGTCCCTCGAACTATCATCAATCGATAGGGTCTATACTTTAGTATCGGCGACGTACTTTTACAAAGACGCCTTTGTAACTTTATGCATTCAAGTTCAAAGAAAATTACGACCAGCTAAAATGTGAACTTCAGTTTTACATCTTTTTATTTGACTGTGCTATAAAATTTCAGCTTCGGATCCGAGCTCTAAAAATCAATTAAAGTCTATTTAAGATATAAAGGAAATAAGTTTTAATTCAGTCCGCTTTTTGTTCTGCTATTGTGTTTTGTACTTAGTGGAAAAAATTGACACATTTCAGTAAATTACCTTACGATACTCATTGGAATTAAGGATTTGATAGTTTCATTCATTAAGCGACTAGTAGACATTGCATAATAGCTCTTTACATTAGAGCTATTATGCAATTTCGACTAGTCGCTGGCGACTGTGATTTAGTATTATATAAATAGGTATGTCTATAATACTTGCTCGCCGGACACCCAGCCGGCTCAGCCTATGTTTTGGTCGCCAAGGGACCGAGTTCCCAGTCGACAGAGTCTACAAATCTCTATTCAGTGCGTGATTTGTCTACTTTTTCCTCAGAAACGGGCATATGCTAACGCATCGAAACAAGAAACCTTACGAATGTAAAGCGGACGGCTGCGGCAAGTCCTACTGCGACGCCCGCTCGCTGCGCCGACATACAGAGAACCACCATCAGCCTCCGCCAGAGAGTGAGTCACACATAGATATAAACACACACATATATACAGCACAAATTGGACGGCTGCGGCAAGTCCTACTGCGACGCCCGCTCGCTGCGCCGACATACAGAGAACCACCATCAACCTCCGCCAGAGAGTGAGTCATACAAAGATATTATGTAGTGTACATAATTATGCACACACACACACACACACACACACACAATAAATATATAATATATATTATAGTTTTATCAAATATATATTATATATTTATTGTGTGTAATAAATATATAATATATATTTGATAAAACTGTACAGTACTTACACATCAGAATAACGGTCTTGAAATAAGTATGTAATGTATGTCTGGACCATACGTCCAGACTTTACAGACAAACAGACACATTCTTTTGCTACATCTAAAATCGTAGCCCTACTCTCGCTGTACGCTCTCGCTAAGTACGCTCGCTGAATGCGAGTACTTAGCTTGACCTTTTTACTATCCTGATACAATAAATATAAATAAACAATAAAATATAAACATACATAATACATCTGAACTCCACTCTTCGTAATTTAATCAACTTCAAAATTTCAATATCTGTTGCTTGAATCGACTAATCAATTTTCTTTTGTAACTTCGTCTTTGATAACCGTGAGCAATCAAACTGTTTTGATAAATTACTCTTTGTTTCCGACAAAGCCGGCCAGGCTCGTATTCGGGAACACAATACACCAATTACGATCATCGATTTGGGAGCGAATTATGAAACAGAGCCGAGGCTCTTTGTGAGCTATTATCATGACTGGCGGATACCTAAGGAAAGGAGGACTATATCTATATATGAAAGTGTCCGTAAATAAGCGTTAAATAACAGTTCCAAAACTGGCCCAAATGTCGCTAGAGTCATAATTGGGTGTGGATGTCAAGTTAGCAATAAGGGATGGAGTGAAGTTGGTTGAGTTTAAATAACTAAAGTAGTTTAATCTACTTTTGTCGGACACTTTTTAGCTTTTCTGCCTTAGTAAGATAGTCCACCTTGCCTCTACCCTCCATAACTAGCAAGTATCATGTGTTATTTCTTTTTGAGCAATTTGTCACTTGAGCGGATATAATAATAATAGCTCCCCACTCCGATGTCGGTGACGGCAGCTGGTTTCAATGAAACAGCTACGCAGGAGTTATTTTATAGTGCCCAAGTGTGTGCGTAGTACACAAAATCATTGTCTCTCTTCGGTGAAACCCATGTAAATCCTGCATGACGCCCTTACTGCCGCTACCTCGATTTTCGCGGTAATCGGCGCGGCGGCGGGCAGCGAGCGAAAGCAGCGGCGACGCGCGCAGTCTGGCACCATATTCGAAATTCTAGGCAGCGGCCTAGGACCTACTGTGCATATCCAACCAACCTTTATTGTTGTTACAACTGCATTTTACCCGTAGTCGGCGGAGCCAAAATAATTTTGGCAGTGTATGTATGTATGTACTAGCTGTTTCCCGCGGCTCCGCCCGCGTCAATATACTATCGAGCATCCCGGGGAATACTGTATTTTTCCGGGATAAAAAGCAGCCAATGTTTTAATTCAGAGTCTAAACTAGTACCATACCAAATTTCATAAATCCGTTCTGTAGTTTTTGCGTAAAAGAGTAACAAACAAACATCCGTCCATCCATCCATACATCCTCACAAACTTTCACATTTATAATATTAGTAGGATGTATGTATGTTTGTTCCACTGTAGCGCTTAAACTCCTGGTCCGATTTTAATAAAATAATGAGGTGTCAATAAATTCGTTATAATATCTCCAATCCTTCCAACTACAGTCCAATCGCTATAACCTCCCAACTCTCGAAAATAATGGAGTCCAGTATTAATAGCCAGACGATATTAAGACGTTCAGCAGTTGCTAAGTGACAAACAGTACAGGTTCCGTAAAGGACCCTCGGCTGGTGATCTATTGGCGTACCTGACTCGTCGTTGGGCACAGGTAATGGAGTCAAAGGGAGAGGCATTGGCTGTAAGTTTTGAAATTGCGGAAGCCTTTGATCGGGTTTGGCACAAAGCGCTTCTTTCAAATCTTTCTTCCTATGGCTCCCCGAGAAATTATGCAAGTGGGTCACGAGTTTCCCAGCAGACAGAAGCATAAGGGTCGTAGTCGACAGTGAATGCTCTGATAGAGAATCAGAGCATTCACTGTCGACTACGACCCTTATGCTGTTTGTTGTTTGTTGATGCTGGTGTCCCACAAGTAATTGTTCGGACTTATACCTGCTGCAACTTTTCGCCACCGTTCCAAGCGACAAAATATTTATCATTATCATCATCTTGATAAGTGACAGTTCTCCACCGTGCGCTTACCCGAAGATTTCTGCCCTTCTTTCTTCTTGCTTCTCATAGTAAAACTCTGGAATGAACTCTCGCCAGCGGTATTGCCGGACCATTACGACCTGCAAACCTTCAAGAAGGTAGCGTATTCCCTCCTAAAAGGCCGGCAACGCTCTTGCTACTCCTCTAATGTTGCGGGTGTCGATGGGCGACGGTAATCGATTACCATCAGGTAAGCCGTTTGCTTGTTTGACCCCTAATTTTATATTTAAAAAAAAAAATTAAAAATAACCCTCTAGTGTCCTTGGGAGGTGGCAATCACTTACCATAAATACGCAGTGAAAAATTGACATTGTGTACAACAATTTATAATTTAGGAATGGGGTCCCACCTGCTACCAAACATAATGTCAATTATTTCACTTTGGCTTTCAGCTCATAGTGTAGTCTGATAAACTAAAATAGAGGTTAAAGTAGGTCTTAGCACATTGCTTTCTCAATGTTGTTTCGGTCTTTTTAGTGCGTTGCGTTTTGTTTATAAAAACCCGACTACAAAAACCCAGATAGGTATCTGTGGTTTTGCAGTCGGGTTTTATATTTGTTTTAATCATTTATTTTATTTCTGTTTGTAAATGAAAGCTAAACTAAACGTATAATACACTGGCGGACACATAAACTGCATCATAGTGCAAGATAACTTTCAATGAAATATAATTAGTGAAAGTGCAAACTATTTTTGATTTATTTCAATGATAATGCTAAGACTGGTTCTTAATCTGATAAAAAATCAATTCATGTCTATAGGTCAACTTTTCTCACTAAAAGAATCAAATTACTCCTTTTGCAGCTTTTTGGAACGAAACAGTGAATAGAATAAAAATGGCTGTATTATGAAAATTTTACAATACTAAGAAAAGACAAAGTTTTTTTTGTTTTTAATATGGTGTATTACCTCCTCTTGCCCTAATAACTGATTCAAATCGGTTTCGCATCGACCTGATCAGTGTCTTTAAAAGATCTTGCGGAGTATTGTCCCATTCTTGTGACAATGCAACTCTGAGCTCCGCAACCGTTGTTGGGATCGGATTTCTTGTAAATACAGCTCTTTTTAGATTGTCCCACACGTTTTCTATCGGATTGAGGTCTGGGCTACGTGCTGGCCAATCCATGGAATGAATCTCAACCTGAGTAAAGTATTGCTCAACTTGTCTCGCTGCGTGCGGACGAGCATTATCCTGCATCAGAATGAAGTTTTCGTCTATAAATCCGCTAAAAGGTTCCGCCTATAAATAAAATATATAAATAAATAAATAAGGGTCCAATATCTCCGTTTTATAGCGATGTGATGTTAAGCCACGGTTACCACGGCCATGTGTATCTGCGTCAATAAACACAAGTTCACTTCGAGCATCCATCGATATGCCGCCCCAAACCATACAAGACCCACCTGCAAACGGAACCCTCTCCTCAATGCAATTCTTCTTCTACGGTAGACTAGTCTGCGACCATCAGCACCGTACAAACAAGTCCTACACTTATCAGTGAATAATACGGAAGCCCTATTTAATCAGCTCATCAGTCCAATTTAAGTGTTCACGAGCAAATCTTAGTCGAGCTTGCCTGTGAGCTGCAGACAATTTTGGTCCATTTGCGGGTCTGAAAGGTGTGATATCACGCTCTTTTAGCCTTCTTCTTATGGTTCGTGCACTAACTGCTATGTCACGTACCTGGTGGAGCTTATTTTTAATGCTTATAGACGTTAAAAAACGGATTTCGCAAGGAAGTTGTCACAATAAACCTGTCGTCACGAGACGTTGTCACCCGATTTCCGCCAGTTCCAGGTCTTCTTTTGAATGAACCTGTCAAACCTTCTGTAAGCTCGGGAAACCGTAGACTAGTTTACATTGAAACCTGCAGCAATTGTTCGTTGTTCTAGGCCTTGCTGCACTAGAGCAACAACTTGTGCGGCTTTTTCGGACGATACGTCCATATTCGTCAGAGAAAAACGTGTTTAAAATGAAAACAGACCAGGAATTAAACGATAAATCAACATGTAACAAAACAAAAAAAAACAATCAATCACAACATTAACGTAACAACGAGTTAATCTTTAGTAAATTGACAAGATTTCTTCTATAGAATATTTTCTTTCTTTTATGCCAATACCAAATTTAAATTTGATTTTGTTTTTGTGTTTATAAACCTGCCTTTATTTTCCAATACCAATAAATGTAAAAAGTTTGCATATTTCATAATAAAATTTGATTGAATGTGTTCTTGCACTATGATGCAGTTTATGTGTCCGCCAGTGTATATTATAGACGAGGCATGGCGAGACAAAAACTGTCCCCACTTAAATGGCCCCACGTTTGGGGTTTTTGGGACCATTTTGACATTTGAGGTATGGTGAAACTAAGATGGCGTAACTTTTTTTTGTATGAAGATTTATTCTGCCAAATGTACGTCATAGCCCATCCTTAGTCTTAAAACTTTGAAGCTAACGGTTACTTGTGATGTGTGCAGAACCGGCACCGAGCGTGGACTCCAGCACGCCCACGGACAAGGAGACCAGCCGCGTCCCCGCGCCTGCCTCACCCCCGCGCGTCACTACGTCAGAGGTGAGTAGCGTCATCACATCATCATCATCATCATCTTCGTCGACGTCGTTCAACGTAAACGTCTCCATTATTGAGATTGGAACCTAGAGGCGATTCATTAAAAATGATAATATTTTCATAATATGCTTTCACTACATAATGATTGTTTTAACTTACTGACAGTAACATATTATGAGAGAATCTAATTATAACATTTAAGTATGATTTGGTAAAAGAATGTAAAATGAATTCCGGTTAATATTTATTATGAACGTGTATAACTTGTAACTCCTGCTTCCAAACTCGGTGCGATGATACCGCTGTGTAAATAGGACTTGGGAATTCGACGCCGAAGCCGAGGCCCTCGTAAAGGAAGCTTGTAGGTTTACTCTATCGCGCCAAAACTTTTATAAAATATGCTAACTTGGAATAAAGTTTTAGTTTCGTACACATTTTTTACCGTAACTCACTTTTGCAATGATATAAAGTAGAACTTATTTTATGTTTATCATAATATTCTATTTCGACATAAATTATTATTATTGACTGAAATATATCTACTCAAATGCGCCTTTTAACTAAAATGTTTCGACTGCAAAAGTCCATTAATTTTAGCGAGCTAATACCACTGATTAAAAAGAAGGAACAGATAAACAGCTAAATTGAATTTGGATCTTTATGTGAAAGCTGTTCCTCTCTATGTAAGCATATATCTTTACTCTGTGTTAATACTAAAATTTCATTGCCATCAATTCTGGGTCAATTTTTGACCATCATCTTTATAAGCGTTACGTTTGAGTTTGACAAATGAAATACTTAGATCAGCACTAGCTAACTGAAAACAATCTAAACAAAAGAAACTAAAATATAATACGTAATTAAAACTCTTATTATTACCCCATGATAAATAGGCGGGACATTCTAACAAGACAAGACTACCAGCGCCAGCGGAGGGGTTAGAATCTAACCCCTCCGCTGGCGCTGGTGGTCTTGAGCTCTGGCAACCCTCCAGCGGCGTGTTGAGTCCCGCCCGTCCTCATTCATTAACCAATTCGCCCAAATCCGAGGCTGTTCGGTTTTAATTTCACGCCACCGTTAAAGGTTTCGAAAAAAGCCACAAACATCCAAACGGGGAATGTTTTGTGCGAACTTTTAATAAGGGACTTAAGTTATATTGCTTTGAGAAAGTTCTTTTATTGGTTCGAGTATTCGCTGTTCGAGTGGGCCGCGTTTTTCTTTTTAATCATTAAATTTGCTTGACTACCCCGCGGATAGGCCGTTTCTCGTTCTTGTTAGCGGTTGTTTATTTTATACATTTCTAGTGCATAAATAGTTTATAACGTCAAATATATTCTTAATTCGACGTTCGTTTCGCGGTTGTATGGTATAATCAGGGGTGTAGCTACCACTGTATCAGCCGTATCAATTATATGGGGCCCCATATAATACGTTTATAATACGTTAAATTAAATACGAATAATTGTTTCCCTTTAGTGAATTTTCAGCCTTGGGCTGGGGGCCCCCAAAAATTTTTTGATACGAGGCCCCCCTAAGACTCGCTACGCCACTGGGTATAATATCGTGATAATTCGATATTCTTTGTCTCGTCATAAGTCTCGCATGTAGTCGTCATTTGTCTCAGTCCCTCTCCGTCCTTAAACGTGTAATATAACATATCATACACCCACAGTCCAGCAGCGGGTCGGAGAAGAGCTGCGGCGGCGACAGCAGCCCGCCGCGCACGCCGCCCGCGCCGCCCGCGCCGCACACGCCCCCCGCGCGCCCCAAGCCTAAGACCGCCAAGACCAAGAGCAGCACGGTAAGTGTTCACTTTTATTAGTATTATACTAGGCAAAGAAGTATCCTACTACTATTATAAATGTAAACGTTTGTGAGGATGGATGGATGGATGTTTGTTACTCTTTCACGCAAAAACTACTGTACGGACTTTGATGAAATTTAGTATGGCTGTAGTCTGAGCTCTGGTTGCTCAGGCTCTGATTAACACATAGGCTACTTTTTGTCTCGAAAAAGTACAGTGTTCCCGTATGATATTTTATTTACTCGGGCGGGCATATCTATAGGCAATGAAGTATACGAATTGTCTTTATAAGGCGGGTTTCTTTCGAAAGCAATCAAGGGTATCTAACGAACGGGTATCTAATTAATAATCAATATTAATCTCATTGAGATCAAGATTTCAATACATTTCAACGATCTTAGGATTAACTTCACGTCAATTTACGTCAATTTTTGTTTGAGAATCTAAGATGGAAGTCAATCTAAGATTTTAGATACGTTTTTAATTTCAGGCGTTAGTTGTCTGTGATAGGATCTAGGAGTTGGTAACCAAATTTTACTTCATTGAGAAAGGTCTTAATTTTAAAGCAAATTTATGGAGACAAAATGTGCGCATTATTTACGTAAGATTTGCTTTTCCTTTTTACAAAGACATCACGACATGTTTAGACAATGTAACAAATGTATAAAATCTTTTGCGTTAAATACACCAGTAATAACAACTACGATTGGACAAGTAAGCAAATAATTTTATTTTTAACAAAAATTGATTAAAATCTACACCACTTTACAACATTAAAATTTTAGTTACTTTTACCCAAATTATAACCAACAATCAAAATGTCTTGTTTCTAATTGAATTAACCGTAATTCTGAACCTTTCGGACTTAAAACATGCCCTCACAATTAGCCCTTAAGATGATAATCCCCCGTTTGTAGTCGGTGAGCCCGCGCTGAAATTACACCTAACTATTCCCGGGTAAGATACCCCGAATTTATTATTTAAAAGTTTCTGCTGAGTGAGTAGCGCGAAGTGGGCGGAAAGCCTGAATAATATTTACCGAGGACAGACAAAAGGGCACACTTTTCTTTTTTAGTATGCCTTAAACTGTTCTGAAATGTCAAAGGGACTAAGGACATTTTTAATTTTGTCGTTATTTTAAATTATAAAAGTTAGCGATATGTTTGCAAACATGAACATTATGGACGATGTAACTTTTTTTGATTCCAAACAATAACGTTGTCGATTTAAATTTCAAAAATTACAAAGTGGCACTTAGACTGCACATAAATTTTGTAGTACGTAAGCAACTATATTCAGAGAATGCAAAAAGAGCTGGTATTTAATTAATTACTATTTAATAGATTCAGTTACCAATATTTATTTGTTATCTAAAGATAAGATAAGATAATAAATTTTAAGCACTGAAGCTTTCTTAGCTTAAGGAACTTTTTAATCGAGGCTAAAATCTTATTCACTTATATGATAAGTGTATTCAAAATTCAAATGAACCAGTATCAAATAGGTCAATACAAATTAAAATTCAGCACCTATTCATTGAAGATCGTTATAAAATAGAATAATTTAATTTGCAAAAACATCGCTATTGAATGAGATTTGAATATGTAAAGAGGTGAGCAAAATTCTCACAGATTCCCATAGATGTAGACGATTTCGCCATTGTGAATACTAGCAGAATATTAATGTGGCCAGTCGAGGCGAAAACAAAAGTCTGCTCCGTGAGAACGGTGGCCGGCCATTCTTATGGTAATGCCGGTCATCGCGGATCGGCCGCGGCCAGGCGAAGTCGGCCATTGATCGGCCTCCTTCCGACGCCCCTCGGCTCCCGGACTATGCACGCTTTTGAATAAATCAAACAACCCAACGCTTTAATAAAAGCACTTAAACTTTCCACTTTTGTGTTTCACTAGCTCATAGGTATTTAAATTTGAAAAATTCAAACAAATTTCAAAAAAACGTTACATTGTTTCCATGTTTGTGATAATTCTGTATTGTATTAGGAACGCTTTGTATCTGAATTCACCTACCATTTGTACATTAAAAAAAAACTCCCTACACAGATTTCGGTGACGGTGGCCGGTTTCATTGAAACGCACGGTTTCAACTCAAAGTTACGCAGGAGTAATTTTTTACAGTGCCCAAGTGTGTGCGCAGCACACAAGAGCACTCTCTCGTTCTTTACTCTCATAACCCAGTGGGAGGGATAACCGACACGACTGGCGAGAGATCAGGTCCGACTTTTTACATGCCCATCCGACGCATGGATCATCTCTCTTGTCAGACAATCCGGTGATCAGCCTGCATTGTCCTAACCAACTTAGAAACAACATTTTTTTGTTGTTACAATGCGGGAATCGAACCCACCTTCGAGGCGAGATCCAAGCTTTAATCACTGGACCACGGAGGCCTGGTCCTGTAATTTACAATGAGACGAAATGAAGTACCAACTACCAACTTACAAGTTAATAAAGGTTGACTAACTACAGATTTAATTACGAAACGCGAGAATTCTTGAAGCAAATATAATAACATAAGATAGTATATTTATACCTATAATATATGTTTATAAAAAACTATAACCCGATTACGTAAATTATATACTACGTAAAGAATATGTTAACCGGGCTATTATAACAAATCTATTTACATTAACATTCTATAATTTCGACGGCGAACTTCGAAATCAAAAATGTATGGGATTTGACATAAGTCATCGCTAAGTGACATGTCGCTTGCAATGCCTTATGTCAGATCCCATACATTTTGTTTTCGAACTTCGCCGTCGAAATTATCGAATGCATCTTGACTAACAGCCCAGTAGTATAGGCGCGATGGTGGAACAAACATACAAAGACTGCCAAAATCATTACCCTTCTTTTTAGTTTCGCCGTAGTCGGGTAAAAGCTAAAAAACTAACAAGAAAGTAACAAGAAAATAAAATTTCGCAATTTACGTAGGTAAACATTTTTGTAATGAATTTAAACGAATAACGATTAGACGTGGCAACTATTTGAGTGATACATTATTTATTAATGTTAGCGCGGCGAGGACGTAAGACATTAGCCATGTAAAGTGTAACGTGGGACAGGGGCGGATTCGCGACTGGCATAATTAGGCCCGAGCCCACCTGTCGCCCCAGCGAGGGGCCGCTTTAATCTCAACTAGAATTATTAAAAGCGATCGTAAAACATGTTAAATGGGATTTATTTATAGGGTCAAATTCAATTGATCTAAGTGCTCGTGAGAATTTCGCGAAACGAAAAACCAGTTGCGATTAGATAGAAGCTGTGTCGTTTATCTTTGCTTTTATAACGTTGACACTTCGACTTATTTGTTAAATATTTTTTAATTTAATAATATATTCAGCAATTTTTTTAAAAATACTGACATTGAATATCTTTTAAAAATAGTTTTCTGCAATATTTTACAGAGTTGTTCGAAGACATGTTCTCGTTTAAACTTTAGTCTTATCTCCGTCTAGTTTCCTGGACTGACAACTAAAAATATTCTTTTTAAAGTCTCGACAATTAACAAAATACTAACCGACCTGTTTCAAAACGTAGGCTCCGTGTAAATATTAATTATTAACTGCACGAATTTAACGCGGACTAAAACAGATATTTCCATTACAAGTTTAGACCGGATCCACGTTCAATACGAATGAAATTGCTTTCTATTGAATGGCACTCTATTGACAAGCCGTCGACGTATATAGAAAACAATAATTAATCACGGAGCGGAGACCGATATAAAATAGACAATCACAAAGCGCGCGGTGGGCTTTATTAAAAGCACTCACTTTGATCGGGGCCCAATTCGACGTCACCTGCAGGCAATAACGCCGGCCCTGACACAGGTTCATAATTACAGCGGGCAAGGCCTGCGGAATGCCTTTGAGCCGGATTAATCTACTTTGAGCCACTTCATTACGTCGTCCGAATTCGTGTAATAACGCGCGCCGATATTAGCTTATTGCTTGACTTTATTGCGCGTTTCATTATGATTTGTCCGTCTACTAACCAATTTAAAGTTGAGTCGTTTAATTTCATATAGTCTTATGACATAAGGTTAGGTTAGGTTAGGTTAGGATAAGTTAGGGATAAATAATTAAACTGAATTATAGTGAATGCATGCAGTGAATGAAATTTAAATAAATGACCCAAAATATGATTTACAGTGTTAGCTAAATTGGTCATTAAAACTCAGAATGAATGTTTGAAACTAATCCAAATACAATTTCATGTAATATATTTTACACTGCAATTATTACTGGAGTCTGAAACGAATAAAATTGCGATAATTTTATACAAAATAAACATACATCTAATGGTCTAAGATCGAATGTCTCGAAAAATCGATCGCAAGAACGGAATCTTGCGTTCGGTTAGAATTTACTATAATTATGTGCAAGCGAAAATAATCTTTAATTTCTGCTCGAACGGTTTATTTTTTATTGCAATTTCATCGTGACAGTAATGTGATTCAGCACGGACCTATAAGTTATTAACGTAGTGATTAGCAATTCGTTCTCGAATCAGTGCGTTTAATTATAGTGCAAGATCCGGTATAAGAAATATATACCCTCATCTGTTATTTATTAGTGATAAGAAATAAATGATAGATAATATTCACATTGACACATTGCAAATAGGTTGCCTAGTTAAATTGCGCTCTAAGGGCCGATTCACACCAAAATATCACCGGACCAGCGGTGACCAGCATAACTGTCATATACCTAACTTTATCTTCATTACTATAAAACACAGTTTCGCTTGAGACAACCGCCGTCACACCGCTCACGGCCGCCGATGGCCGCGACGGTCGCTAGCGGCCATCAGCGGCTATATCATAAAGTTAAAAATTAAGTATATGACAGTTATGCTGCTCGTCGTTGTGCTGTTTCGGTGTGAATCGGCCCTTAGGGCGCAATTAAACAAGGCAACCTATTTTCTACGTGTCAATGTGAATATTATCTATCATTTATTTCTTATCACTAATAAATACCAGATGAAATATATATTTCTTATACCGGAACTTGCACTATAATTAAACGCACTGATTCGAGAACGAATTTCTAATCACTACGTTGATAACTTATAGTTCCGTGCTGAATCACATTACTGTCACGATGAAATTGCAATAAAAAATAAACCGTTCGAGCAGAAATTAAAGATTAATTTCGCCTGCACATAATTATAGTAAATTCTAACCGACCGCAAGATTCCGTTAGTAAAACAAAACTTTTTGTCTGAGCTTAAAATGTTTTTAGGAGTTCGTCTGCACTAGCCTCGTTATTTTACACCATAATTTATAATAGTTTATGCGAGTTAGCTTGTCAATTTAATCACGCGTAAAAATGACAAAATTGACCAATGACGCATGAGCTATGTTCACATTAACCAATTAAAGTAAGCCATTTTGAGATGCATGATTTCTTAACGACCGAATACACTATAAATAGAAAAGAAACACTTAAATAAATGGGGCGATCCGGCAGGCACTACGCGTACAATAAATATTATACTAAAACAGCGCAGGCTACGTTCCTCTGTATGTGCTTATACAACTTGCTAATAGCTGTGATATACATACCAATAAACCTTTTTATGTATTTTATGTGTTATATTTTTTATATTGGTATTCCTTATTATGTCAACTTTTTGTTATGTCTATAATACTGTGTATGTGGATAAGTTGGAAGAATTTAATTTGGAGAGAGATTGCTGGGAATCGTACATCGATAGATTAATATTAAGGAAGAGCTTAAAGTTGCAACGCTGATATAGTCGCCGAAACGTACTAATTGGTGACAATTTTATGTACTCCACATAAACCAGCAACAAAACAGTATTCAGAGCTCATCGAGATTGTGAGAAAACATCTTAAACCTAAACCATCAATATTAGCTGAAAAATTCAATTTTCGGAAACACGTACAAAAACCCACAGAAAACATTACAGATTTTATAACCGACTTCAAGAGATTGTCAAAAAATTATAAATTTATAAACGATTCTCTAACGGAAAACTTAAGGGATTAATTTGCATAGGGGGTAAAAAGTGAAGGTATCAGACAGAAGCTATGCACGGAGAAGGACGTTACTTTTGATCGAGCCTATAACATGGCATTGGATATGGAAACGGCAGAACCGAACGCGGCCCTTGTAGTTAACAGTCATGAGATACCACAAACATCGGTCTATATGTACTCTATAAGTAAACTTCCCAATATTGGATCCTATGGAAATCGAATTAAAGAAAATGCTAAAGTCTCTTATAGAAAAGATGCTAAAGGTTCTAGATTTATAGATAATAATAATTGTTATATTTGTGGTTATCAACATAAACCGGAATTTTGCAAATTTAAATCTTATGTTTGCAAAATATGTAATAAGGAAGGTCACCTCAAACGCAATAGAACTTCTACTAAATTTTATAACTTTTAATAGTTTAGATGGAGCAATAAGAGACAACAGCACTGTTAGTTGTGACAGTGAGGAGGTATTAAATTATTTAATTAAAGCTCACAGTTTTCAATCTCCCTATACGATTTGTGTTAGAATTAATGATGAATCTTTAATTATGGAAATTGATACAGAGCGTGCAATTTCATGTATTAACAAGGAGATATATGACAGAGTATTTATGTAATTTTTTATCCTAGCGAAGTAAAACTTAGGTGCTACACAGGGGAATTAAAGGACACCTATAGGTGAAATTAGACCTCTAGTTATGTAAAGTAAATGTGAATTTATTTTAGACTTGTATATTCAAGAAGATAAAACTAATACATTAGGCCGTAGTAGATAAAAGAACTAGGAATTTATGCACAGTTATCACAAGTGTTAAACATTCATAAGGATGGAAAAGATATTAATTTAGCTAATTTTAGTTAACCTGGGTTATCTAAAGTGTTTGCAGATGGACTTGGAAAGTACACAGGTGGAACAGTTGGTTTTCAATTACGAGAGGGTGCACAACCTATCTTTTTACGTGCTCGCCCACTGGCTTATGCGTTACGTGAGCCGGTAGAACGGACTCTCGAACAACTACAACCAGATGGAGTGATCTCACCTGCGTCCAGTTCGGATTGGGCGACACCTATCGTAACAGTGATGAAAAAGGACGGTACCATTCGTAATGCGGCAATTTCAAATTAACTTTAAAGAAATGTTTAGTGATTGATCGTTTTCCGTTACCTCGGGTTGAGGATTTGTTAGCCAAATTACAGGAAGGAGAGAAATTTTCCAAAATTGATTTATCACAGGCTTATACGCAATTTGAACTCGACGATTAAAAAAAAAATACTGTTATTAATACACTAGAGGTCTGTTTAAATATAATGAATTTATTTTTGGTTTCACATCTAGTCCTAGAATTTTCCAAAGAAAAATGGAGCAGATATTTTCGGGCCTACCCGGAGTGGGCGTGTTCTTAGATGATCTTATTATAACAGCTAAGGATGATCAGTCACATTTAGCAACACTAAATGAAGTTTTTACTAGATTAGAAAAATAGGGGCTTAGAGTCCGAAAAGATAAGTGTACTCTTTTCGGTGACTCGGTTACTTATTTAGGTTTTGTTATCGATAGGAAGGGAGCACACACTGAGCCAGTTCAAATTGAAACAATAAACTATTGTTTATGATTTACGTTATTTTCTTGGGTTAGTAATTTATTATGCTAAATTTGTTCCAAACATGAGCACTATTTTAGCACCATTATATAAACTTCTTAAAAAGAATTGTAAGTTTATATGGAATCAGAGATGTGAACAGGCGTTTAACAAGATTAAAGATATTTTAGTTTCTAGTGAAGTCCTGGTACACTATTCCTTAGATTTACCACTTGTTTGCACTACAGATGCCAGTAGCATCGGTATAGGGGCAGTTATTTCACACGTTACTTCTCAAGGTGTGAAACCGATCGCATACGCTTCGCGAACACTAAACTCGGCAGAAAAGAATTATTCGCAAAATGATCGGGAGGCGTTATCTATTATCTTTGGCGTACGAAAATTTCACCAATATTTGTATGGGCGTAAATTCATTACATACGTAAGGACTGATCATAAACCTCTAGTCACCATCTTAGGAGATAAAGCAGGTATTTCGGTCATGGCGGCTAGTAGAATTCAGAGATGGGCGGTTACTCTTTTACTACGTACGGGCTACGATTATAAACTAGAATTTTTTAGCAGCAAGAATAGCTCGGCGGACGCCTTGTCTAGGCTAGCGGTAGGTCAGCAGGTTAAGGTAAAACAAGAGAGCTTTTCTTTTGTGTAATCCTTTTTACTAATTACTAGGAAAGATGTACAGGTCATCAAGGATAGCCTACTTAGAAAAGTCATGGCCTATTTGCAATCGGGCTGGCCAGATTCGTGTTCAGATCCGGAGTTACAACCTTACTTTGTGCGACGTAATGTATTATGAAACGGTTTGTATTGTATGGGGTTATATATTAGTTATGCCTGTCAGTTTACGGAGTTATATGTTGAGTGAGTTACATGTGGGTCATATCGGTATAGTCAAAATGAAATGTATATCGCGAAGTTTTATTTTGTGGCTAGGAATAGATGCGAATATTGAGAGTGTTTGTAAGGAATGTGCGACATGTTTGTGGGATACAGCCGTGGCCTCATGAGCCTAGTCTAGATTACATGTTGACTTCTTGGGGCCATTAAATGGTAAAACGTTTCTAGTAGTTATTGACGTGACCAGGAAGTGGCTAGAAGTGTTTCACATGCAGAGGACGACCGCTAGTACGGTGAGGGAAGGTGTTGAGGGAAACGTTTGCGCGTTTTGGATTACCTGAACAGGTGGTATCTGACAAGATAACGGACCACCTTTTTCTAGTAAAAAATATCTCGATTTTATGATGAATATTAAGGTAACATTTACCATCCATATCCAATGGTGCTGCCGAGGGTGCAGTCAAGATATGCAAGCGAGCGTTGAGAAAATCAGCTCGTGATGGCTGCGATTTAGATGCAGCGTTACAGGCTCACTTGCTTGCATATCGGAACGTGCAGCACAGCACAACAGGCGCGTCGCCTGCTATGTTGTTGCAGCATACTCGTAGGTCGTTACGCTCAAGGTTAGACCTTTTGAGGCAAGATAGGTTTATCGAGGATAAAGAGCAGGGAGCTTAATAAAAGCAAATTACAATCGCCGGCGGTAAAGCACGGGCCTTTCAAGTTTGGTGAGTAGGGCGTGGTACGTAATTATACGCAAGGTTAAAAATGGGTGCAAGGGAGAGTAGGAGAAGAAGTAGGTTCTCGGCACTACGTGGTTGATACGGGTCACGGTCCGGTTAAAAGGCACGTGGACCAAATCAAACCAGCTGCGGTACCTTTTGAATTGACGGATATACCGGGACCTCTCTAGGCTCTTGTAGGTATGGCCATCCCGCAACAGGTGAGAGTACCGTCCCGGTGGTAGCGGGGCCACCACCGTCCGCGAGTAACGTTCCGGTTGTAGCGGAACCTCCACCCTCTATTCCACCTGTTGGCTTACACAGGCCCAAACGCCTGACAAGGCCAATAGATAAATTTGGCTATTAATTTGTTTTTTGTTTTATAGGATACTTAGTTTTTTAATATTGTTAGAATTATTGTTTGTTTACGACCCGTTTCAATAACCTATCTACCAATAACTATCTGTTAACTATATATAAGTATAACTATAAAAACCGGCAAATGATTAAATGATGACGTTTTTAACAAATAGTTACTGGTAGATAGGTTATACGCGAACATCTCAATAGCCTGAAAGAGGATTATTAAATAACCTAACCAAGAACGTGTCGAGACATATCTAAGGGAGGTTTCGTTAAACGCGTAATAGGTTTTCTATAAATTACTTCAAATGTAACTGTCTGATTTCGCTCAAAATATTTTTAAAATAGTTTTTAGCATGACCTATCAGCATGGAAACATACAAGTTTATATCTTGTTGTTGTTTATGTCTGTTAGCTTAGAAATGCCAGTGGTGGACCAACTTGTAAACCACTTTTACTCGAAAATGGTTGACTTTGGACAAAGGTAATGTATGAAACCTGGACTTTATTTTAAAAGACCTATTTGACGATATCACACACGATGGGGTAGGATGAAAAAATATTTTTCATTCCCACTTCACAAGTGTGGAATAGCCATCCCTAAAATATAAAAATATTGTTATTTTATGATGCCAAAATCTATACACAGACGAGACGAACTGACAGAGCGAAACTATAAGGGTTCCTTGAGGGCTACGGAACCCTAAAAAGTGGTTATTCTCTTTGAAAGCTTTACCTACCTCCTTGAACTATATCACAGATATCGCCTGCATATATTCTGTATGTAATAATACTGGTATTCTATTGTTGATTCTCAAACATATCTTGGTTCAGTGCGGCCGCTCGCACATATGTATCGGGTTGCGCCCTCCGGCACTATACGGAATACAGCCGAGATTATGTTCCCAATTGATCGCAACAAAGGAGCCCTACCTTTGTTCGTGATGTCAATCTGACCACAACGTACTACCCTAGTATATAGTGAATATTATTACACTAGCTCTTACGCCTGCGTAAACATAATATACATTTGTTACACGCTAGATATTCGCCGCGACTTCGTGCGCGTAAAATTCCCTAAGTTAGTACTCTGTAATGTGGAGAATTGCATAAAAATTGGTCCAGTAGTTTCTGCGCCTATTCAACGCAAACAAACAAACAAATATTTCCTTTATGATAATAATAATATTATTTATATCTTTCCTTTGCAATCATTGTCTGTTGATGAAAACCGCATTAAAATCCGATCTGTAGCTTAAAACAAGTGCGGTGAGTACGCAGTAAGTGCACGACGGATGAGAAGATGAACTTTGTATACTGCCTGCCTATGTACTAAGACCTAAGTATATGCTTATATAAGGTCTACCTCAAATATCCTAACCAAGATCATGTCAGGACATGGTTCCGTAACTATCAAGACAGACAGACAGACAAACGGACGGACAGAGCGAAACTATAAGGGTTCCTTGAGCATTATGGAACCATAAAAACTATGTACAGTATTTTGTGATAGCAGCCTTCGCAGCAATCACATGAAAGCACGACGTATGCTGTGAAATAACATCACGATAATAATTGTTACCGCGAAAAAGGGAGGGACAAAATGACCAAACTTTTCGCGCCACTGCCACATATATTGTTACTCTGTGCCATTGCGGTCAACGAAACGCCTAACTCCCGCATTGTGGACAGAGAACATGTGATTATGTAATTAATATAGAGTCGAGCCGCTCGACCGCCGCCTGCCGGCCGCCGTCCAATGTTAAATTAAACCGAATCCGCCAGCGCACACATCATTAGTGTTTTACAAATGTACTCGTTTATTGGATGTTCACCTGTATGTATGGCGAATGCTACACCCCGATCGGGCGTGTACTCTCAAATGCTTTCATCACTTTCGTCATTAATGACCATTCAAAACATGGCCACAGCTATTCCCCAACGGATAAGTTTGACACACATAACGTGCAGAAGATAGTTAATCGTCCTACATTTTCAGGATTCCTGATGGAGATTCCCATTTTTTTACTTAAGAAAAGTCTTATTACTACACAAAACCCTAAAAAAAAGACATCAAACCTGTTTAAAAGTATAATTGCTTGCAAATAAGCGCTCAAGCGATCTTCCATCGCCGATATATTAAAACTTTAAAAAGTTAATATAAAGTTAATTTTCATCTAAAATTTCATCTTTAGTAATTCACCGGTAAAATATTTGAAACATAAAGTTTAGGGAATGTTCTGTCATAAATACAAAAGGCCGTTAAAGTTTAGCACCTGCGAGCTGCGGTGGCCCAATAAGGTGGGCCGGAGGCCGCTCGAGGAAATTGCATTCGCCATCTTAAGATAGCGCATCGAAAATATTAGAATTTACTCTCACCAATAAATTCACCAGCACTCCCGTAATTTTACAGAAATATGTATTAAAACGGTAGTTCACTGCCGTATGGCAAGTTAAAAGATTGGTTTATGTTCAAAACTTTTAGAAGCTTTTCAAGATTTTTTTATGTTTTCAGTCATACGATAAATTGCCGATATAAAAACGCCGTCTGCTATTTACGTGTATGATTGAATATAATACCGTATAATATCTACTGTGGACAAAACAATAGGTGGCGGATAAGATAATAATAAAATTGACGATTCTAACAAGATATTTTTGTGCTATTTTACGACATCCAAATGCTAAATATTGTAACATCATAAAACTGTGCGGCAAACTTGCGTGTGGTCCGAATCCGTCCGTATCAAAGTAGTAGATATGGACAAGTTCGTGAGTTAGATGTTTCGCGCCGCGAGCTGTCAGTACGCCGCTGAATATTTCATGACGTCACCCGTCGCCCCCCGGCATCCCCCGGTCCTCCAACACCCCCCGGCCCCCGGCCGACAAGACAACTCGGAATTTCGCGGATTCTTTCAACTTGTACGGGAACTATTTCATCATTTCGTCCTGACGAAAAAGTTTATATTCCCGTTCTATTATATATACTATTTCTGAATCATTTTAGAAACATAAATGGTCTATTTTGGATAAGACAAATTTAAGTTTTTTAATCACTCTACTACTAGTCAACTCGTACCTATGAAGTGTGAAAGATAGTTGATACAGCATTCTACAGCACAGCATAGTAGAAGAGTAAATGAAAACAGCATTATGACTATCTAACCTCTTACCTAATCCGAAATTATATTCCACATAATATTATTTCGCTTTAAGTTTGCAGTGAATCTACGGTATGAATGTCAAAATTTACCCATTACGCTTAAGCCGTATTCATATTCACCGATTAAGGTAAGCCATTTCAATGTTGAATGTTCACTGCAAACTCAACGCGAATGGACTTCAATAATTACGGCCTAATGCGAGTACTTTACTACCGCAAAGATATTAAACAATTATGTCCTCTCCACTCGTTAACGATCAACACGAAAACTTAGCGTCAGCTCACAGACAGACGCGACGCGGCACTCCCTTTAAATATAGCGATTCAAGATTGAGCTTTATTCACTTCACAAGACACACGTTACATTTCATTAGCGGCAGTATATAGTAGCTCGCAGTATGAACTCTTTAAAATGAAACCTATGTAGTAAATAAAGTTCAATTTTAATTCGTTATCTTAAAATGTTTCGGTGTGAACTGATGCTTACGCACTAACTCTTTCACTCGAGAAGCCATAACGTTTTGTCGTCGTCATCCCATCAATAACAGCTGGTGTCGCTCGATACACCTGCATTGAGCACCTGATGTGCGCTGAGCGTGATAGATCACTAGCTTATGATAATATCAAGGAGGATTCCTCAAGGGTATACCTACTACTGGAATTTCAATATTTATTTTTTTCTTTCGTGACAAGGTTTACTCGAAAAAGACAGTTTAATTTCATATTCTAATTTAAATATCATCGGTCATCTAGAATCTAATATTATACACATTTATTTACATCTTTTAACATAAAATAATTTCTCGCTCTTTTTTAATTTCAATAATAATATATCTTGTATAAATAATAATAATCGGTATGCATTACATACACAATTAAAAACCATTAATTTGCAAACATTGGTATACCGATGAATAATCTAATATCGGTAAGTGTCATTACAATCGTTATGACCTGCACTAATTGCTTGACCAAAGACCCAGTGAGCGTTTATAAATAATATAATTTATTGTTGCGGCGTGTCTGACCCCTGACCCGCCACGTGCAGGCCCAAGCCGGCCCCACACATGGGCCCTACGTCCTTCGCGCAACAATGTATTAACAATCAAAGTACGTTGTTTATTCTGTTGTGTTATCTTAAAATATTCCTGTGAAGTTCAGATTTTACGTGAAATATTTTGATTTTACATAAGTAAGTAAGGTTTCCACATTTTATACCTACTGTAGATAAAACATGACCTAAATTAGATTTTAGATTTTACATTAATGTAAAACATAAAAATAAAACTGTAATTAAACTCTATTTAAAATTTTTTTTTTTTTTAAAGAAGTATTTTAATTGTTATAAAATACGGGACTTGAAGATTACAAATAATATTAAAAGTAACCAATCGCAAATCAATTCTTATTTCTCAGCAATAATATAAACGTTATATAAGACACTTGAAATTAAACCCTGTCTACTGTTTTTTATGGTCCAATTTTGCTTGCGCGAGTGCTACAGGTGGATGCATAAGATTAGGGGATGCAAATGACCCCCGTCCGACTTTAATTCGCGACCAGGGGTCATCTTATATCATCTCAATATCTGTATCACTCCTTTGTAGCATATCAGGTGATCAACATCTTGTATCGTGCTCCTAGTTTTTTTTTGTGGAGAGAATAAAGACGATGGACAATTGGATTACACAGTTGTTCCAAACACCAAATGTTGGCAAGCCTAAGGTAAGGTTTTTAATAGTGTTTTTTTTTTACAAAGCAACGTTCTCAAAGTATTTTTTTGCGCACTTATAGTTTTTTTAAGATCATTTTTAAATGTTACCTTTAAGGTTTTTTCGTGTCACTCCAGATTTTATATCAGTATAATTTTTCTACGTTTTAACGTACAATAAATGTTGGTCGTACATTTTCTGCAATTATTGTGCTGCATTAAATGTTGCGCCTTATGTTCAAGTACTTAGCACGTTAAGTTTAAAATCATAATTAAGCACAATATGTTAACCGCTTTTACAAGCATGATATAGCGTCGGAGCGCTACGCCGGCTGCTGCGAACGTCCTAACGAGCCCTAATGGCTCCCGTTAGGGATGCCACACGAAAAAATTAAATAAAGTACTTTCGGCCACCAACTCATTTAAAGGGATACACTGAGATTATAGCCTGGCTTAAATTTTCTGCAATATCGCGAGTTGTTTTATTTTCCTAGGCATGGTAAAACATATTCAACAAACACAGTTTATGTTGACAATAATTATTATAATATATTTTGTAAGTAAAGTTATAGCCTACGAGTTTTGCTCGCTGCTCCGCCCACGTAAATATAAATAGTATCAGGAAACAATGTACTCTCTCGGGATAAAAAGTATTCAATGTATTAATCGAGAGCCTGAACTACTACCAAAACAGTTTTAATCAAAATCAGTTCAGTAGTTTTCAAACATTTATTATATAGTTCACAAACATCCAACCATCCATCATCATCACAAAACTTTCACATTTATAATAGTTGTAGAAATTTAAAGTACGAATATAGTACAGCCACTCATAGAATAATTCTATTGGCGTCTCACAAACCTGCAAAGTGCCAATATCTCGAAGAGCGCCGATGATACTTTCACGTTTTCATCGTGTTCATCCAGGTGTAACTAAGTGGATGTGTCAGGTTTCATATTTTGTTTACACCGTAGCTTATAAACGTGATATTTACTTATATGTGTAACGGCCCGTTTCAATTACCTATGTACCTGTAACTGTTTGTTAAAAACGTCGTCATTCAATCATTTGCCGGTTTTTTGCGATACAAATTTGACGTTTTTAACAAAATTTTATTGGTAGATGGGTTATTGAAACGGGCCGTTAGTATAGCGATACTAACGGCCCGTTTCAATAACAAACAAGACAAAGATTCCTCTAAGTTAGTTTATTGAAACGCAAAAAACGGGCAAATGATACCAAAGGTGACGTTTTTAACAAATAATTATTGGTATATAGGTTACTGAAACCGGCCGTTAGTGTAATATAAAATTATTATTGATCTTGTAACAGTTTCTGCTATTACTTCAGTTTCATGACCTCTGTGGCTCAGACGCATATACTACTGAACGGATTAACACATAGGGTAATTTTTATCCCGAAAAGTAAAGTGTTGAGTGTTCCGCTGGGATACAGTATTTACGCGGGCGAAGCTGCGGGAAAAACCGGGTGATTTCATAAAAGAATCTTCACACTGCATTCCGGTAAATTCGCGTGAATAGTTTAATAGAATTTAACCCGTCTACTGCCACAAATTAACGGTAATCGGGACAGATGTAGGTGAGCGGATTCCGGAACTTTCACCATTGTGAAGAGGGTGGGCCGCAGCTAATTAAAATTCTACATGAATTACTTCACTACGTCGCCCGTCCTCCCCTTCCCCGCAAACAGAAGCCCAAACCACGTATTTTTTTCTGTTCAATTTTCAGTACGGTTCCAGTGTCAACGCATGCTGTCGCACTCAAACACGCGTTAAACCTAGTGTGCACGAGAGCGATAGCATGTTCTGACACTAGAAGCCAACTACAAATTTAATATACATAACTAGCTTTTTCCTGCGGCTCCGTCCGCAGTATCCCACGGGAACATTGGGTAAAAAGTAGCCTATGTGTTACCTAATCCAGAGCATAAACTACTACCATACCAAATTTCATCGATATAGTAGTTTTTGCGTGAAATAGTAACAAACACCCATCCATTAATCCTCACAAACTTTCACATTTATAATAGTAGTAGGATAAGGTAAATTGCTCTCCTGATAAAATATTTACGTCACGATTTCAAAATACTCGAGACTAATTGTTTACTTCTCGGATTGACCTATAATAATTACCCACCCTCCTCTCATCAAAATCCATTAATTAACTCGGAATATTAACGACCCACGGATAACTTCGAACCTTGAAATTAGAAAGTTTTGAAATCTTTCTAGCTTTAACCGCCTTTGAAAATTGAACCATTTTTGACTCTGATTTATTTAAGTTTGCTGTTAATTAGGTGTTTCATTACTAAATGCGTACGATAAGACCTTTCAAACTCCTTAACAGATACGACCTTTCAAATTGAAAGGAACCTAATGCATATTATAAGTTGATATTTTTTACCGAAGCCAAAAAGAAGGGTAATTAAAAATATAGGTTATATATTTTGCGTAGTTGTGTTATACTTTTTAACTTTTGATAATTTAAACAAATCACAAGTCTTTTACTAACGTATTGCTTGCGTGATTGTGAAATTGGAGTGCATTTTTGTTAGTACTAGACTGTACTTAATGAAGGGAAAGTGACAGAGTGTATATTAAAAGGGCTCAATTATTTTGGCTCATTATCTTATAATCCATACAATGAACGACATGATTAAATCTTGGAATAATATTCATTAAAAATCAAAGAGCACATTGATCAATTAAAATCAAATATAAAATTAACGGGCATTTATGGGTATAAGGCGAATTTTGTAAATTTAAAAACTACTACTTCTAATTTCTATTTTTAATGTTAGAAAATATTGAATGTTTTGTTTATGTTAGCTTACCTTAATGTTTACTGTGTATGTATTTAATCTGTTGTTCTTTTTTGTTTTGTTTAATATGGATCAAGGCAGATGGATTTTATTACAATATAGAAATGATGACAAATAAGGCTAGTATTTAATATTAAGCCTTAGTTTTATTGACAAAATCTGCAGATAAGATATTATAGCCACTTTCGTCAATTGTGACTGGAGACAGTATCTATGACTAGTCTCCAGTTACAATAGGCCTAAAAATATTTTTTTCGTCTATTCGATGTTAGACAACATGTTAATAAACAATTTAGAACCCATTTTCATATATCTTAAAAAATAACGAAGATACAAAACAATTTAAATTTACAATATGAAAGAGAGCGATATATCGGCCTGTGACGTCATGAGTTGCACCCGCCGTACATTTGACATTACAATATGTATGGCGGTGGCAACTTGTGACGTAACAAATCGTTTTGCGAGGAAGAGATGGGCAATATGTTTATTTGCTTATAATTTTTAATCGCGTCAATCTAAATACCTATTTCTTTTTGATTTATGTATCTTTAATCAACAATTTTAAAATTTAATTTATAAAAATGTTACATTCCATACTAGGCAACATCCCTATTTCAATTGTATCTAATGAGGCTGCTTATTTACGAGTGCATAAGTACAGTGCAACTGCTTTCTAAATGACCCTTGGTAATCATAATTTTTCTATAGCATTGGCAGACGATATATGAAAAACACTGTCCGCACTGAAGACAACATAGCCCGTAATGTGAATCTCAGGGTAGCCATACATCATACTAGCTGTCGTCCAATCGGCTGACGCTGAAGGCTTGATCCAATCTGCAGTTCGTCCGTATACATCACTGCCATGCCAACCCACGCCCAGACACGGTAAATTCTAACTGATCCAATGGGCAGCGTCATGCCGATCGGACGATACAAGATATGGTATAGGGCTACCCTTATACAGAACATTCTTATTGCTTATAAAGAATCCTTACTACAGAATTTCAATTGAACGAAACCCACATCGATCTAATCCTCACATAACTTCAGGCACACCATGGGAGTCCCAAGCCGAGCTCGGTGGGCGTCCCCAGCAAGGCGAGCGACGTCAAGCCCGTCGAGTGTAACCTCTGCCACCGCAAATTCAAGAACATACCCGCGCTCAACGGGCACATGAGGCTGCACGGGGGATACTTTAAGAAGGTATTTACTACATACATACTACTATGGATAAAAATCCGTATTTTGTTTGTCGTGCAACAATATTCATAATTTCGACTCTATATTAATGTAAGTCCAGATGGCAGTTTGGTACGCTATGTGAAATTTGTGCGTTGTTGGTAAATTGGTGTCTCGGGTTCGAATCCCAGTCAGATTTTTGTAATTCTTTTTATTTCTTAAATAATAAAAGGAGGATTTACAAGGTCAGTAAATATGTTTAAGAACTAAATCAGAAAAAAATCTGCAAAATTTATAAAATAACCCAGATAGATTAAAAGGTGAAACCTATTGCAATCCGTTTTTTTTCTCAACTCAACCCAGAACTCCGAGCAAAGCTCGGGCTCCCAAGTACTAATATAGTATATTAAAAATGACATGTCTATTTGAGAACTTTTCTTGAATGGAGAGAAAAACATAATCTAGAAACAATTCATGTCATATATAATAAGTTCCTAAACTTAGAAACATAAACAATGTTACCAAAATTTTACAGGATTCAGACAGTAAAAAGTTGGACAAGAAAGAATCAACAGGGCCTCCTCTACAGACAGCGTCAGTATCAATACGAGCGCTCATTGAAGAGAAAATCATCAGCCGACGAGGAGCGTCAGCGGCCAGCACACCAGCCACAGGTATTTTCAAACCGTCATGAAGTATTTGTTGTAGAGCATCCTTATTATACTTGATATTAACATCTTCAGGTACTATCACGAATACGGTGCAGACTAGACCAGCGTTCGTGACCCCTGCCCCGCCACCTTTATCGACAATAAGAACTTCTGTATCGTCACCCGCGTCGCCAGCTGCCATCGCTGCTCAGTTTGTGTCCCCGCGAGCCCCGCCTGTAGTTACCGTTGCCCCGAACGTCACTGCAGCAACACAGAGAGATACAACACTCATTGAACTTCTCAAAAAGACAAAGGTAAAATTATTTTCTCATTACATGAATATTATTTGTCATGCGATAGAACGTATTCTGATATTGTTTCATAATTTCAGGTCGTTAAAAGGGCAGCGTCAGATCCAGGACAAGCGTCACCTCAGGGGTCACAAGATTTAAATTTTCGACCAGAAATATTCGGCGTGTCGTTTAATTCAGATGATGGATATTTTTCACCAGCGCTAAACGAGGACACCTTCCAATTTACGACAGCGGGTGATCATTTAGAAGAATTTGCTTCTTTGGATGACTACGCAACAGTCGCTGCTTCAATAAGAGACCGATCGCCCGTTACTTATCCGTCGAGTCGTAGACTCGCTGCTGTACTAAATTCACCACTGCCAGAGTCGTTGGCAGACTTTGGAGCGTGCCATGGTGGATCCCCCGTAGCTTCTCCTGGCCTAGGCTACGCGGATAGTTCACCAGGGTTGTCATATAGTACGGGAGACTCGCCAAGTATGAATTATGCCGCTTCCCCGAGTGGCAGCTACTCTACCCAGCCCGAGCCGTCGCCGGGGCTCACGTATCCAACACCGCCGGCGTCACACGATGCACATTCTCCGGCGCATACGGTCCCGCGAGCGTCCTCACCTCTCACGGCTGCGTTCTTCACTGCCACTATGTCAAGCCAAGAAGAGGTATTAGTTGTACTACAATGTTATAAATTATTATTATTAGACATCACGTTTAGGAATTATTTCATAAAGTATTCTTATGTTTTAGGTTGAGGAAGCTTTGGAGGAAGTTTTGCCGGAAGAATGTAGATCATTAGATGCGTACACGTTAGAATCATCAACAACAGCTCGACGAATTATGCTAAATTCTGAAGATCCCTTGTTGTCCAGTAGTCCACGGGATTTCTCACATCAACGGCCTTTGCGACGACAGTCTCGCATAATCCCCGCTAGTACGTCAATGCATCAATGGCATCTTGATACGTCGTCACTTCAGGTACTATTTACTATAGTCTAACTGCCGAAACCTTACTTAAATTAAGTACCTCTCAAGTTATATGCCTTATGCTCTAAAGCTTGTTATCTAGGGGTATATAAAATATAATAGAGTTTTAATATGCGGGCGTTGTAATTTTAGGGCTGTTTTTATTTAAAATCTTTACTTACATTTGAATTAATTTCGGCTAGGTCTGTGTTGAGGGAAGAGAGTCAGTACCAGCAGTATTCCTAAGTCCGAGCAGCGTGCCGGCGTCACCGCAGCAGCGGAAACGTCGCGCGTCGCCAGCCGGCCCGTGTCGCACGCGAATTCGCCGGTCTAACTCGCACTACACGCCGCAACCCATCCTGCCTCCGGATAGGGACGGCTCGGGGCTGCTAGCTGAACTATCGAGTGGTAAGCAATTGATGAAATTATTTGAAGTTAAGTGATTTTGGGCTTTTTTTAACCAAGTCATTGAAAATGTTTGATAATAAATATTAGCGAATGGAACACTCTATATATTATATCACTCTTTTTATAGCATACACCATGTATGTGAATGAATATAAATAAAGCGTGGTTCTTATCGAAACTTTATATTTCAGGTTTACAAGCTGAAGCGGACATGTTGCCGCAAGAAGAGCCGCCTGCGCCCCGGATAAACATAGGTCCGGACCATCAGGCCGTGCTGCCGGAAATGTGCAACGACAGGGTCGATCTGCACCGTGCGCCGGAGCAGCTGCTCTGGGACCCCGGTATCAATGACGCGCTGGACGACAGCGAAGGTACGTTGTCCTGGAGCTACTGCAGGGAATTTATGTAAAAGCAAATTGGTCACAGCAATCAAGAAAAATAATAAATTAATTACCTGAGTTGGAAATCATTAATTTCTAGTGTGTGCAGATTGTCTAGTCTAGTGAGTCTATTTTCGGATTGTAGAGAAAGAAAAAAGGTATTTTTTCCTGGAAATGTCCAGAGCGGGATTTTTGGGGAGAGACGCTAGAGATTTTTACTTTAAGTCTGATTTTTTTGGCTACTTCAACAGATTCTTGCATTGCGTAATTATTGTGATAGTAAAATTAACATGCAGTCATGCAGCATGTCGGTTACGTGAAGCACCAAGAATGCCCTAAAGGATTTACTTCTATAATAATCAAAACTTTCATTGCAGTGCGTATGTTCATGGAGCTGGCGATGTGCGCGGCGATGCCGGTGGGCGGGCACACGCGGGAGTTCGCCCTGCAGACGCTGGGTGAGTGCGGCGGCGACATGCGCGCGGCCACGCTGCGCCTCATGTCGCGCCCCGCCGCGCCGCAGCAGCACGACGCGCGCTGGGCGCCCGACGAGCTCGAGGCCTTCCTCGCCGGCCTCGCGCACCATGACAAGGACTTCTTCAGGATTTCGCAGTTGGTGAGTCATTTGCTTAGCTTAAAAGTATTGGTCTGAAAGTAGTTCGCTATTGGGCCAGGACAGAGTAGGACACCCTTGCCCAATAAAGAATTTTAAACCAAGATGAATTGTTTTGCAATATCTTCAGAAACCTGAACTCTAATGTCACTAGTCATGTTTATTAGTCACTTCCAACGACAAGACCCAAGGTCTTCTTGTTGTTATAATTCTGTCTCACTTATGTCATTTCTCTTTCAGGTGAGGACTAAAGATTCAAAACAATGTGTGCAATTTTATTACTTTTGGAAGAAGGTGACGAAGGACTACAAGACGCTATACCTCAGAAGCTGGCACGACGCGCAGGTCCCCCAAGTAAGCCCCGCCAAAAATGGACTGCAATTTGTCTTCAGATTAATCTAGTGGCTACGGCTAACGACACACTTGTCCATCCAGGGTCCGCTAGGCCAATCCCCGGCGCCCTGCACCTCCCCGTCCGCCGCCTTCGAGGGCGAGGAGTTCCCCTGCAAGATATGCGGGAAGTAAGTGACAGAGGGGACGCACAGCTTCTGGGGACGGGCCGCATATGAGAACTCGTTTCCATTGATTTACAATTAAGTTTCACTTAAATTGCGCATGTGTTGACCTGCTTAGTGAAACTAACACGGTGTTGGCTCATGGCTCCGAATTTTCTGCTATTTTGCAACCTATTGCATTGTCATCGTGATTATTGTGCCGCCGAGTTGTTTGCGCCGCTCGGCGCGGGCTGATCGCCTAGTATGTTGTTGTGTTCGACATAGCAAGATTCCTGTGACACAGTGCGCCACACGGGCGTGCGAATTGCGAACGTAATTTACTCCTCGATTGGCGTTTCGTCGACGTACGATTAATTTTGTATACACGCGACGCGACGTTTGTATCGCTGTACATAACTGTCTCAGGGACCACCCTATGTCATGTAAATATTCATAATTTGTGTACTCCTATAGATATGTATGTCCATCGTGTAAGAGAATTTATTTATTGCACCTAGTGAGTAACGTGTGGTGGAGGTTGTATATTCGTGACGCTTGTCGCTTCGCTTGATCCTACATCCTTTCTTATTCTCGCTTCTATTTTCTGTTGCGTGTCTAATTCCGTTTCCCCGTTATGTTTCAGAGTATTTAACAAAGTAAAAAGTCGTAGCGCCCACATGAAGTCGCACCGGCCTATCGACGCCGAGCCCAAACGGCGACTCGAAAAGCCTTATGAAAAGGTCGAGAAATCTGACGACAGATTCCGAACGACTGGCGAATATCAAAGCAAATTGCTTACGAAATAGCTTCACTCATTCTGCGGACCCGCAGCGCCCAAATTCTTTTCCTTTGATTTCTAACCGCTCTGACCTCGCCTTTGTCGCTGTCCAGTGTCCACCTTTATATTTTCTGCACTCAGATCATTCGGATTTTCTTAGTGTTGTTATATTATTTTAATTTATTTTAATTTGCAATAAAGTTTTTCGCACACCATTTTTTATTTAATCGTGTGAGTAAAGTTACTTTTTAAGTAAATCACGCGTTCGATTCAGTTGAAATGCTAAAATGCGCAGCATTTATTTATGTTAACGAGTACAATTACAGAGTAGTTATAAATAAAGTGATCTATGGAGAGGCTTAGTGACTAGTGACTAGTGACTAGTGCAGGCTAGTGGCTAGATAAGAGTAGATGGGTATATTAACAGTGTCGGAGGAAAATATTTTGTATAACGGACGAAAAGTACTAGGGTAGGAGCGACTCGAAGATTTTTGTAACTTCTTAGGGTCAGTTCACACCGCGACGAGACGCGGCGCTGCATTTTTTTGCAAATTGAACTATTCACTACACAGAAAGATACACGTTTCATATGACACAGTCATACATTGCGCATGTGCTATGCAGCGCTGTGCAACCCAACATTCGAACTCTTACAATGAAACCTGTATCTTCTCGTGTAATTAATAAAGCTCAATTTTGAATAGCTATCCTAAAAATGCAGCGCCATTTTACGTCTCGTTTCTTTTCGGCGTGAATTGACCCTTGAATGTGACTTCGCCAGTGTGATGTATGTACAGAGTGGGTCGGTCGTCTAACTACACTACCTCGTTTGTTTCGAGCCCAGCTCGGTTAGCCTGGAGGCCAATTCACGTAATCATGACTATTCAATTCGCAGTTTTCCAGTGTCAGAGATTGCTAACGCTCTCGTGTACTGTTGATGTGTGAGCGCGCATGCGCTGACACTGGAACTATACCAAAGAATATATATTACTAACGTAAAGAACCGTCATTCGACAGACTTACACGATTGACAGTGGCAGCTATGTGTGCGTGGCTAGACTGTGCCGGGGGTACGCGCGGCAATCGGGACGTGAGTTTTTTCCAGCCAGGACTTTCGTTCGCGGGGCTGGCCGCTGGGTTTCTTTTTGGCTGGGTTTCGCTGGGTGCTTTAACATAATTGACAATACTGTCGATTATGTCAAAGCACTAAACGAAAGTAAAAAGTTATACAATTTCATAATATTTATGATAGATTTGTTTGGCGCGACGTTTATAATTATTTTGGTGTCAACCTTAGGCTTACGTCAACGTTGCTGACATTCGCAGGTGCTCGAGCTCTCATTTATAGTGTTGCCCCTGTGACTATACTGCGAATCGAACAGAAATAATTACGTGGATTAGGCTTCTGTTAAGTGTTTGCTCATCTTGTTATCAGTTATGTTGTATTTTGTTTATTTATTTTCTAGTCATGTCGAGGCTAGAGCGTCGCGCTCGTAGTTTAAGGAATTGAATGTAAGTCGTTGTCCGCACCGAAACCTACTAGTCACATATCTATATTATGCTGTTTAATATGTTTCTATGAAAGTGCCAGTAGTATAATATTATGTTGATTTACGAAATCAAACATGTTTGTATATTTTAAGCTCTATTGTCAAAGATATTCTAATTTACTATTGTACTTAAGTATATTTTTATTTTCTTCCTGTTTGACTATTTATTATTTATAAAAATGTATTACGAAAATAAAATGTTAAAATTAGTATGTTTACGTAGATTCGTGTCAGCGTTTTCAGAGAAGCTATATTGATAAAATTGTAATATTTTTTTACACAGTGTAAGCAAATGCTCAAATGTTTTTATATTTTGTGTTGGTAATTTTATTAAGTAGTTTCTTGTTATTTGCTCGTGTACGTTACTCGGAATGCCGTATGCGTGTACTAATGTAACTAGTATGTATGTACCTACGTGTTGTGATACTGTTCTCGTTTAAGATACGTCTATCGTTTAACTGAAATGTACAAAGCGGGCAATAAAGTTGCTCAACTGTATAATTGTATGTAACTCAGACTTCTGTCTTCCGATATACTCTTCTCGTCTCTTTCGTTTCCGGGGCAGTATTCCTTGTAAAAGACATGTGTTGTGAGTTCGTTTACTGGTAGCGTTAGGTTAGTGTTGCCGGGCGGCTCCGCACGGGAGCGCCCGCACGATGCACGGGGGCGGTCGCACACCGCGCGGGGGCGCTCGATCGACGCGTGAGAGCGCACGCACAGCGCGTGGGCGCACGCAAGTTGCGCGGGGGCGATCGCACGACGCACGGGAGCGCTCGAACGCCGCAGGGGCGCATGCACGCTGCGCGGGGGCGCTCGCACGACGCTCGCACGACGTATCCCTAACTTTGTGTTTCCTTTCAACTGTACCTGAGTGGACTCTGCCGTGCGAGACGAAGTATATAGTTTTGGTGTCGCTCTAAATGTTATTTATAAGTGTAGACGCCGTATTTTAAATCACTAACTCGTGTGATTCTTTGGTTGTGTTCTATCTTAACATTGTAGACGAATTTTTAACGGTTAATTAAATTTTATTATGTGCCAATATGCCGAATCGAATGCCAAAGTGACGTTTGTTAAGCAAGCAGTAATTAGGGAAACTTTATATGATAAAGATTAGAAGGGCGGTAGAGGAATTAGATCGTTTTAGGTTAAGGCCAGGCTTTAACTAAAACCCCATAACGATTTAGTGAAAAATTATCTGCTGAGAACATGTGCCATTTATTTTATAATACACGATGTCAAATGTGAATAGATTATTAAATTAAAGTATCGAAAATAGAGATTAGCTCGGCGTGTAACCAAAATTTACAAAAACGTAGGTTGTTTAATGTTTAGTGAGTTTACATTCTTCTGTGACGTTATACACTATTGGTTACCAGGCGGCGCGGCCGTCGGGTCCGTTGTTGTAAGATAGTGGGTAGGTCGCGGCGGGGGTTCTGTAAGTCTGTCGCGACATGTATGATGTAGTGCGGAATTATAGCGAATATTTTTTCAAAACGTTTCTATCGCCGGACGTCCGCTGCAATTCGTTGACGAAAATTCCCTCCAGAAATATTATTAAAGATACTCTTAGCTGGTAAGACTGAAGGTTACATCAAATATTTTACAATCTGCAAAAGTATATTTCACATATAAATTAACGCAAATTCTCCATCTACGTGCCAAATATATTATATCTAAATGAGTATTAATTTAAATTAAATAAATCTTATATCTGCCGACTGTGTCATCTATTCATAAAAATATATCGGTAAGAAGGGCTTCCCGCCGTCTATGAAACGAAGTATTATTCGTTGTTTGATAAATGATTATTTCAGCCTATATTGTAGCGACCGCGGGGAGCGCTCCGCTCCGCGCTAAGCGATGAAAGTTATTTCGATTCGAATAGAAGTGCCTTACAATATTGTTTCGACGTTATCAGGTTATGTTCTGGCAATTGCATTTATACGTTGCACTCGATGGAAAGTCGGGGAGTTGAGTTGCTAGCGGGTTCGTTTAGTCGCCGTGAAAGTATACGAGATGCCTTAGCGGGCTCTTCACTTTTGAATACCGTAATATACAAACTACAAGTCAATTTTGATAAATATAACGCAACGAGTAGTCCCGAACTGAGTTTCGTTTGTAACCTTCACCGAGTCTCCCGTTGGCTTGAAATTCTTCTATTTTTTGTATTCTAAACTTCACATCCTTCTCAAGTGTACATATGAACCGTATTTCTGTGTCTGTCCTGTCACCTTGTACTGTAACGATATATTTGTAAGCCTAAGTGGATATTATATTCTTCTAATTTTATATCGAATTCTAAATGATTAATGTGACATTTATCGCATGGGAGGCAGCCGAATTGCCACAAAATAGATTCGGAATTCATTTATTAACATTTCGTTGTTAAATCCAGGTTTTCAAAAGATAAAGCGGGCATAAGCTATGTTAAAACAGTCATGTTTTACATCAGAAATACTAGGCATTGTAAGTAGTTCAGTTGTGTTGTGGCAGCTCGGCGGCCGGAGGTATTTACGATACTGTATGTAGGTAACAAACGTGCCAAGCGCACGATAATTTGATATTACACTCTGTGTTGTGATTTTGAACGTTCTGTAAAATACAAAAGTCTTTGAAATATTATAAAAAAATGTAGACAACTTATAGATTAGCACAATTCTTCGTAGACACGTGGTAAGTTAGGTTAACGGGGAGTAGGCGAGATGTATGTATGTCCTGGAGCTCCGGTCTCGTGATCTGAACAACGACTCGCTCGAACTGTCCCCCGCCTCCCCGCGAGGCGGCGCCACTTCGCATATCCTTCAAACAATAAGTAATTAAATAAATACTATTATATATTGATACATTTATTAGGGTAAAACTAATTTTTTAAGACAATGAATTAAGTGATCTTTTAGATTGTCTTTATTAATAAATATATGGTGAAGGTTTTGTCATTTTGTTTTTATTTTAAACCTCCCCCTGGGCCCTGTTGCTTATCTTTTGGTGGGTACTTCGCAAGATTGGTAACGGACTGATGATCGTAAGTATGTTATGAAGAAGGTAATTTATATACCAATGCTATTGGTAATAGGGTAATTGCCTGCTATTATTTATTACATAAATGAATAGTGCTCTGAATTAAAAACATTTTTTAAAATAACTCGCGAATTGTCGAGCAGTTTATCAATTTGTAATATTTAATTATTTCTGAATGTTTAAAAAAACAAATTTTTACATGTGCAAATAACTAACTGAGACATCATGAGAAAGAATATAAAATTATTTAAAGAGCACTGGTACTTTAAGGGTCGCACTACATACAAGAGATCTCACAAATGAGAGATTTTTAAATTCGTGACATCTGACAGCTTTTTGACACGACAAGGACCGTCGGGCTACTAAGCGCCGCCTGGTGACAGAAAAAGAATCGAAAATTCTTATTGACCGTTTTTGATACCACTTACGCCAGCAGACGCTCTGTGTAGCAGCAGAAAAAATGTCAAACACCCTCATTGGAACATAAGTTAAGTCGTAATTTACTAACAATACGACCAAGGTGTAACTGGTACCAGGGTCGCATAACCCGAAGAGAGTTGTGGTCCATAACGTAGCACGTTGTAGCCGTGCTACGCTCACGTAGCAGCGCTACGGCGATTCGTGTGCTACGACACGTAGCGCCCGTTACACTTCAGCTGTTACCCCGCTCCAGCGCTCCTGTGATGTTCAATGTGAACAAGTCAAGTAGTAGAAGAATAAAAAAATAAGTTTAAAAAACTATAACCCGACTACGTAAAATAAAATGGGTCTAAAAAGGCCGAAACAAGAAAATAATTCAAATATAAATGGCCGTGGTCGCACCTACTGTTCGGAACAGTCGATGTCAAAACGCAGCCGTCTGTAACTATTTTGGGGTATGCATGTGTACATGACGATATACGCAGTTTCAGTTTATACCTAGACGTCACGCATCTCGGTGTGAACTGGCGCTTAGACGACGCCATTAGTGTGTGCGACCACGGCTCTACCTTGACCATTTTTGTAACTATGCATTTCTGGATTTATATTTGAATTATTTTCTTGTTTCGGCCTTTTTAGACCCCTTTTATTTTACGTAGTCGGGTTATAGTTTTTTAAACTTATTTTTTTATTTAATTTTTTTCCGTTTCCCAATCTAACATAACTATAGTAAATACTTTTATACACTAAATAACTTACCTACTAAACTAAATTAAAGACTATACCTAAATGTACAAGACGTACACTATACTATAACAATAACTTTAATCTAATACAAAACTGTACGTATATTATTTACAATTTAAATCAAGTAATTACCGTATCACGAGGAAACAATAATTAATATTATTTATTATATAGGACCTTAAAGGTAATAAAGTAACTGAAAAACTTAAATTAAAATGAACTAACCATAGCATACACAATAAATGACGACGTGATTCGAACTCGAAGAACGATTTATAAAATATAACTATTTATATTCAATAAACGCAATAGATATCATTCAACATTCATTCATTTCACCAATGCAATTATATCACTTATTCACTTTTAATCGTATTTTAATCGTATACAATATTTGTAGTGGAATATATCATAAACTTCTAAACACAACGATACCGCGATTCAGAAAAGTTTAAGACTCGTATAGTGGCATCTATCGAACGAGTGAGTAATAAAAGTGCTAGTAATTGATTCATCTTAATTTTCTTAGTAAAATCGGATGAACCAATTAACCGATTTTGATCTAGTTTTCTTTGTTTGAAAGCTGACATACTTAAGAGTGGTCTTAGCTATAATTCATCATCATCAGCTCGTTCACTGCTTGACAATATAGGTGTTATTTAATTTTTTAAATTTGTTATGTATTGCCTGTCAAAAATTATATTTATAAAATAAATTATAATGTTATGAAGGAACAATATATAAATTATATATTTATAGTCTTATTATACGTAATGTTAGAAAATTGGACAAATATTGTACGAATTGTATTTTAAACGTATATTTTGACTTAAACAATATGATATAATATAATATATATACAAATTATGTAAATATTTGTAGTGTGCTTGCCAAGGCCTTTCTTTTGATACCAAACATGTGATAATTATCTCGATTTAATTTTTTTCGATGTTAGAATCTGAGGTTTAATTTTCGAAATACATAATTTTGAAAAAAATTATATAGCCTATGTTACCCGCGGCATCATTACGAATCTATTGACACCTCATTTATTAAAATAGGACCAGTAGTTTAGACGCTACGAGGGAACAAACATACATACATACATACATACATAGACTGCCAAAATCATTACCCTTCCTTTTGGCTTCGCCGTAGTCGGGTAAAAAGTTAATTAAACCAGTGCCAAATTGATTAGGTCTCCGTACTATGTTCTGATATCCGGAACCCGGAACTAACTTACACTTTCATTTTACTCTTATTGCATTACAAATAAGTCGTCTCGATATCGTCACTCAGTTTTGGAGTTTTCTACCAAGCAAAATGGGTTTGACGTTTATGTGAAAACCATTTTGCAGTTTCATCATATCGGGACTGGATAGTAACCGTATTATTGCAGGATTTAATCAGCAGATTCCACCTTCAGGTTATTTTGGTACAATTCCGGTAGTTCGGTCCAGTTTGAATAGCTGAAAAGAATTTATTGGAAGATTTTGACATTGAGATGCTCAGTAGTAGCCCATTTACGCCGAATAAAGTGAAGCCTCACTTTTGTTTCCAAAAATATTATCTACCAAACTTACGGAAAGAAGAAGATAGCATCAAAAAACTGATTTAAGACGCTTCTTTTCAAGACAGCGGCGCTAGCGGCCAAAATTTTCCACCTCAGAATTTTCACGTGTTTTGCTATTGTGCGTGCCATCTTAATGCGTGGCAATAAAGCTTATTTTAATTGAAGTGTCTAGTCGTCGGACGGACGAATAAAATAAATATTTATACGTCCGTTTAGCGGACGGCTAGCAGGTTCCTATTTAATTCGGTTTCCATCTAGATTCAGTGCACAAAAACATTTCTAATGAAATGCTAGTCCGTACTAGGCCGCTTTCAAAAAACACAATTTGTAAACGCGTATATACTTATAGGTGAACACAAAATACACATTTACATCCAGCCGTTTATTAAGAACATTGTATGGAACACCGTACAGCGTACACTCTACCTTACACTATACATAAAACTCTGTTAGAACACAAGGAAAACAATATGTGCTGTGCAACAACAAAATATAAACACATAACATACACGCCACACCGTGGTACGGTTATTCGTATGGTGGTGAAACTAATTAGAAACTGAAAAACATTTATGATGTGTAACATTCTTCCTCTCGCTCCAGTCACCTGTGGTGATCTTGTAAGAAGAGACGAAAGCTAGTAAGTGTAGCCATGACGCTGTCGATTGTATCAGTTGGAACCGCGTATGGGCGTGGATGGGCATGATAGTTTATACTTTATAATAATATCTCATCTTTATGGACGCTTCAACCACGTCAATATGGTCCCGTGTTAAGTACTCGGAAGAACTTCTGTTACGGGGACCAGGCCACGGGAAGTGTATTTAATACTTCTATATTTTACATATAGTTAAGCTTTTTTTATATTATACACATATTTAATACACATCTATGACTCAGGAACAACTTTTTGTTCTTTCCACCACTGAGCCAAAGAGGTCGTCAACTTTATACTGTTTATGTCAAGTTCTAACTGATTCAATCGGTAGCGTCACGCCGATTGGACGATTCACGGTACGGATACTGCACACTTCCGGGCCATGCAGCGAGCGGTGGTCAAGTTAGAGTGTTGTGTTGTGTCGGAGACGAGATGTCAGATGTTGCACATCATAATAATATATAAATATGGATATGTCGTACAACGCAGAATACTTTAAGTGAGGAACTGCTGGTGTCTTTATCGGGTATTCAGTCTGTTTCGGGTATTTTTGAAGCACGTGTGATATCATCTTCTAGCAGTACTAACACAGTTTCAACTTTTATAAAATTTTCGAATACAACATCAACTTTGTAATTATTTTTACATTGTTTTACCGATTATGTGCCGTGCCGATCGTAACCTCACACGAGTACAATCACTTAAGGGTCTCTAGTCGTTATTATTATTATAGATATTTTATGAAAATGTAAATTTCGATGTAAATATCTATTGTGTTATTACAAAGTGTCACTATGACATTAGAATTGCTTTGATGAAATAGAAGACTTACACGTAATAAAACAATGAAAAGAAAACAAAATAATGCGAGATTTTAACTTGATCTATAGAGGTTTGGTGTTATATCTTGGAGTTCCCGGGTGCGTATTGCCAAACTGTATACTGACCCAGACCGGGGTTGCTCTGAGTTCGATCGCAGTTTGCCTTTATAGTTGAAGAGCAAACTGTATACCTATTCAGAGCGTGTCTGAATCGAAATACATTTTGCTTTAAAATACTTGAGCAAAATACATACGAGTCCAGACGTCCATACTTTTCGGCGTCTGGTGTAGTATGTAATATGGCATCGATAATTTAGAGCAAAATGCATGCGAGTGCAGACATATCTTATCTCTTTTATTCCCGCGCGGCGCGCTATCTTGCCTGCCTTGTCTTCTAAAACTTGCGCCGCTTGCGACCTTGACGCCTTTTTGTCAGTGTTCGTGACCTAATTAGCAATTACGCACGTGTCAAGGTTATTCTTTCACAAATAAAACAATTACTTGCCAATCGAGTGTTCAAACATGTGTGAAGTGAAGTTAAAAACATTCTTAGCGAAGCAGTGTATAGAATTTACGATTTTACAAAGCAATTATGTGAATAATGAGACATTTAACGCAAAAATTCAGTGCAAACTGCCATCACTGCAGAACGATTCGCCGCGCGAACAGTGCAAGCGTTTTGTTCAACAATTCTCCAAGTTTTCGAACACAAATTGGATTGTCAAGCGAAGTCCTACTGTGAAGCGATATGAATTCCGTAAACAGTATGGTTGTCAGCATTCATCATTCAATAAAAAACATGGTAAATCAAGAAATTTTCAATGCAAAGCTTCAGTAAACTTCCTATTTAAGAAAACTAACAGAAATACAATTAAAAACGACGCCTTTTTGAAACAAGGATTAAACACTATTATTGACATTTGTTTTAACCATTCGCATAAAATCCACGTTGCGTCTGCTTACAAGTATTTACGATGCGATCCAGCCGTGCAAAGACAGTTCCATGAATACTTCGAGCAAGGTATGACCCCCACTGCGAAGCACTATCATGAGATGATCGTGTTAAATTCTGAAGGTAGTCAAACTGTCGCTAATGCTCAAAAAAATCCTACATATCGTCATATTAGATATTTATACGATAAATGGCGTAAAACAAATTTAGGTGGACGTTCAGATCGCGATGTTATTACCGTCTTGAAAAACCAATTGGCTTCCTTTACTGATAAAGGAATTCATGTACTGATTAAAGAAGATCCTATGGTGATCGTCATAATAACTCCAATTATGAAGAGATTATTTTTAAAAGGATTTTCCGATGAAATGGTGTACATAGATTCCAGCGGTTCCTGTGACCAGACATCAACGCGAGTGACATTCATATTTGCATCTCTAAAAATTGGTGCAGTTCCCATTGGTTGTGTTTTACACACCGCTGATACAGAAGCCAATTATACTCTTGCCTTTATGTCTGTTAAAGAAGCTTTAGAAAACGATTCAGCAAGAAAATTTCAACCACTTATTATAATGACCGACGACAGCGAAGCGGAACGTAATGCTCTAAAATGTGTTTTCCCTCAAGCGAATTTATTACTCTGTCACTTCCATATCTGTCAAGCAGTTTGGCGATGGCTATGGCTTTCTGAACATAAAGTTGCAAAAGAAAATAGAAAAGTTGTGATGAAAGCTTTTCAAGATGTACTTTATGCTGAAAGTGAAGAATCGGCGTCCGAAAACTTTGCTAAATTGTTATCGAACCATATTGTTAAAGCAAATACTATGCTGACTGAATATTTTACCAATATATGGGCCAGACGAAAAGAATGGTGCCTGTGTTACAGAAATGACTTGATGACTAGAGGTAACAACACAAACAATTATGTGGAAGCCTCTATTCGAATATTCAAGGATGTAGTGTTGCAAAGGTCGAAGGTTTTCAACAGTTGCGCACTGGTAAAGTTTATGACGGAAAGTTTTGAGAACTACCACAAGTTACGTCTTTTAGATTTTGCACACTCCCGACGTGACAAAAATATGATTTACATGAAATATTTCAAAAAAGTAGAGGGACTCAACGAATACTACCAGATAAATGAAAACGAATACAAAGTGCAATCGGAAAAGGACCCTAAACAATCTTACACGGTATCTGTAGACATTGCATGTTGTGAATGCCCTGAAGGCTCCAGTGGAAGATACTGTAAACATTTGTGTTTCATGGAAAACAAACTAAATATTATTTTCAAAACATCACCACGTATAACATCGCAAGATAGGAAAAGCTTTGCAGAACTGGCGTTAGGAAATGAAACACCATCAGGGGACTTCTATTCTAGCGTCGACTTAAACAGTGGTAACAATTCTTTCGAGGAGGTTGTAGCCAGCTCTTCAGTCCAACCCACACTAATGAATTCGTCTGACATCGTTATTATACCAGTAGAAAATTCTCAACAAAATGAGAGAAACATAAGAAAGGAAATAAATACAATGAAACAACAATGTGATCGCTTGGCTGATATACTACAAACTGACTCATCTCCCAGCAACTTAATGTTACTTAGAAAATTAAACAAAGTTTTAAGTGATATTGAAACCTCGGAACAAGCCAAAAACTTCTTTGCACAAAGAGTTAAATATTGTAGATCAAAAAAAATTGGTGTTCAGCCAACTTCTATTGCAAGGAGAAAAGACAGAGGAATAACTAAAGGAAAAGGACGTATACAGAGTGGCAGAGACGTAACTAAAAAACGAAAACATAATTTATCAGAAAATATTAATAAAAATCAGCCGAATGCAAAGAAACATTGAAAAAGATTGATGGTTAATGTGGTAGTTGTAGTTGATATTAATGATTACATTTACTTTAATTATGATTATACATGATTACACAAATTTATGTATTAAAGACACTTTATTTTTCAATATCGACCCCTTTCTGTGACCCCTTTAGTAAGAAATGTAGTAAAAGCCAAAATTCGATGTTACAATACAGGCAAAAATCAAAAATAGTAATTATGACATTTTTCTGTTCTTGATTCATTAATTTATTTGTTTGTTGTTGATTGAAGGAACCCTTTATTATTTTCAGTGAACATCGATTACAAATAGGTACAATTTATTGTGTCAGTCAGTACATCTTTCTTATGAAAAATTAATAAATACTGTCATTGGAAACACTTACATTTTTTTTAACAGCCTGTACCTATAATTGTTACAGTTCAAATTTTTACAGTTCAAATTTTTCAAAATACTTACTCGTACAACGGGTTTTCCTTCGTTATAACCCAAAATAATTCACAATAGGTATGTTTTAGGGAAAGTTGTTCAGTTTCACGGATAGGTATAACAACCACACACAACAACATAACAAAAATATACGGGAAATTATTAAACACATTGTATAGGTAGTTACAGATATTCGCATGTCACAGTTTGCTTCACATACAAGCGAGCAAAGTGCATACCTACTCAGATTGGTCTGAGCTCGTATATACTTTGCTCCAATTTTCAATGAGCGCGACGTAGTTCAGTACAGACTATGGGCGTCTGGGTCAGTATACAGTTTGGCAATACGCTTCCCGGGTTGGTAATGTAGTTTGCAGTATTAGATCATATCTGCAGGCCTAACACGCGCACCCAAGAAACACCGAATAATCGACAAAATGACAGATTTTTTTGACCATTAATACCGTTCGGAGCAAAATAGACGTCTTATTGTGAGGCGGCAAGGTCGATGCATCGTCGTTATGAGAAACAACATTTCTTTTCTTCCCGAGCATGGGCTCACAAAATGGCCTCTTTGGACAGCTAATGTAGAAACGTTTTCTTAATTCAATGTCAAATAGTCTTACAATAATGTCAACCACTCCACATCATGGCGGTCCAAGACAAATAGTTTCTTTGCGTTTAGTCATTTACTTGAAAATTTGATCACTTTTGACAGATTTCCCGGCAGCCATTTTAGAAATATGTCTATTTAGAAATGTTGACTTCTATTGACGACCTTGTTACCATGGATTAAGAACTATTTTGCAACGAACGATTTTGGATAGAATATTTCTTCTTTAAAATTATTTCTTCGGATCGCCACGCTAAGCCCGCAGACCAAACACATTACAGATAGTTCAACTCATTTGTGCTCGCGGCGCTATGTGTGCATGAGCTTGCAATTATACAGCTTTAACTTTCGTGACGGTGACGCGGCCTACTACCTGTACGAGGCGCTATGTGTGGGTTGTTACCCGCACATGGAGCCGCGCCCACAAATAAGTTGAACTATCTTTAATGAAAATGCCACCAAAATGTAATATTCAAAGTGTACAAAATAAGTACATCTGATAGTAAAATATTATACTCAGAGGCTGAAAGACCAAAAAATATTGAGTTGCTAGAAAGAAGCGTTCGAAACGCTGTAAAAATAACTTTGGTGTTCTCAGTACTCACAATCAACAACTTATTACGTACATATTAATCTATATTACAAGATCTGGATAAGTACAGATAGTATGAGGTATTGATTTGCCAGATTCAGAGGGTAAGATATTTCGACGAGGTTTGTGATTTTGAAATTTCTGGTATTTTTAAAGTACTAATTCTGTTATTTTGTGATACAATTCGGCAGCCCATTCACAATGACTGAAACATAACAACTACTCAAATATACAAATGGACGAAGGACGTGCACACAAAACGCTCAACGCTGTTCACATCGGTATGTGGATTCTCAATATTCTGATCTCATCATATGTCTGTGCCAAATTTCATAAAAATCGGTCCAGTAGTTTAGGAGCCTATTCAATGCAAACAAACAAACCTTTCCTCTACTAGTATTAGTACAGACTAATTATTATTAATAATAACCCCTTTTTACCATCCTGCCATTAACGTCGAAAACATTCCATACCAATGTAAGCAAACGTTTATTATTCTAAAAATAAAAAATAAAACTCCTTTTTTGCTCCATTCTAATAATTTCCTAAGTCAGTCGCCAAACAGTTTTCGACAGGGACAGCCAAACAATAAACTACTGGAAAAATAAACGCTCTAAAACCGCACAGTCAGATACTAAACCTTAATATCGGAGAAGAGAATTGTCAAGTGGGAATTAAATAAATCTTATCGAGACTAAAATTCCGAATTGTCCTAAAATATATATATAAAATATAGGTTAGGTTAGGCGAGACCACTACCGCGGCGTCGGGGCCCGAATAAAATTCACATACATAAACAAAACATCAATGTTAGCTTCATAACAACATTATATTGTAAAGCAGTGTTCAAAAGAAATTTAATTTCAAAATTATGAAACTAAATGTATTTAAAGGTGCAACAAAACTATGACCGCTTATATGTAAAAATATTTTCGCAACGGATACGCTAAACGATGTTGCCGTTCTCGTCTGTCAAGTGACTTTTCCAACGTATCAGACAAAGACAAAGCAATATTGTTTAGCGTAAATATTTTAATTTAGTAAGAGTAAGGTTTATGTATAGCCAGACTTAAAATAAATAGGTGACTTGCAATCTGTTTTAGGTTACAAATTTTTATGATGGTTAGTATGTAATGTATAATTTGTAACCACAAAATCGTACAATAAAACAATAAAATGTACCAGTCAATTGTACACTAAAACATTGAAGTGCATCTATTCATCGAACGTCACTGGCATTTGTATGTACAGTAGTAACAAATATGGTAGGATACTCTCACACGGGCGATGTTTTAATAATTGACTGGCAAGGCAGTGGATCAATATTTCATGTGGAAAATTTTTGAAATTGCTCAAGCCTGTTAGAATTCGACTGTACAAAATATTTCAATATAGTATTTGTGTTAAACAATAATTTTCGTGATAGGAAATTGTGAATTAAACTACTTTTACACATTATAATAGCTGCTGTTAATATTACTAACGTCAAACTAAATTAAAACTACAACACAGCTACGTTCTTAATGTTTTTCGGGAAACGTCTGACGCTGCCATGTAAATACGATGATCGCCGAGGGACATTAGGAAAGCAGTTGTACTGCACTGTAATTCGTAAAAGTAGTTTCACTAACAACACTTAAATTTACAGAGTTGTGACGTCACGGTTGTGTTGCGTACTTTGCCCGTGTAGGAGCGGCCGTAGGAACGTGGACGCGGCGCTAGCGTCACTCTAGTGGCGTCTTCTTGCCTTTGACTAACACAGGCTTGTTCTTCAGCTGACCTTTTCTTCTCCGTGATGTCTTGAACGAAAAACAGTTACAAGTTGAAGTCATGTTACAAATGGACGTCAAAATTATGAGAGAAAGTCGCTTTGAAGTTTTGAGGTAGTTTTTAAACACATGCAAAAATATTCTTGTGACTTTTGAAGTCACAACTTTTTTAGCCGTAGTTGAAACTTGGTGTTTATTACCCGACTGCACGACGCAAAGGAGTGGTAAAGTGTTTATTGGAGCAATGTTTCAATTTGATAAGTGGTATGCATACAGAGTGTCCCGTAAATCGACGTCAAGCCGTAAACC